>CM064528.1:29336705-29744118 GCA_032716605.1 Paralithodes platypus
ATTATTTATTAGTGGCCCCTCCATCATTGACGAACATGCCTATTACATAAGGCATCCTCTTCAAACACTAATCCGCCGTAGTTTGAATCTAACGCGCAGAGCATTTAAAAACTGAGGAGCCTTCATCATGAGCGCACGCGACCTCACTCATGGCTTCAGTCATTATGAATTGGGTTCTCACTACGAAAAAACTTCGTAAAAAATAAAAACAAAAAGAAAATAAGAATAACTATCCAATAAGCTTTCCATCATATCGTGGATGTACTTGTGTGGATTTCTGACCAGACCCTGATCCAAACGTCATTCCTCCTTCTTTGCTCTGCGCTCAGCCTGCCCGGACGTTCCTTTCAGGCTCCGCTGGTTCCGCATTCGTGGCGTCCCTAGTGAGTTTTTTCTCATTTGTTTACTCTGGGATGTATCGAGTAAGGTTAGGATAGGCGTAGCAGGAGTGTCCTGGGCTGGTTGCCCGCAGTGCAATGTATTTTGGGTCGTATGTATGGGGCATCTATTTCGGATGTACCCTCGTGGTCCTGTTGTGGACACGTGAACTTTTTCACAGTTTGGTTTAGTTGGTGATGCAGGCGGCTTTCATTACGCGTTAATTATTGCTGCCTTTTATCCTTCTGATGAGGTAAAGTGTGTGTTTGCTGACGTTCCCAGCGTATTTTTCTTCACTTAGTGAAGTTTTTTCTGGGTCCGTGTCAGGCTTCCCGGGGTTGGGAAGTTATCGCTTCGGTGGTGTGTTGGCGGTGGTTCCTGTTGTGATATTCCAGTGTGTGTTTATATTTCAACTATTTTCTTGCCGTCTACCTAGGCCTAGCCAGCCGCTCGTAGCTTTGCCACATGTCTAGTGTTATTATTTATTTTATAAATATGCCCTACTGTGTCATGTGTATCCGGGTTTTAGTTGTGTTATTGGCTAATCTCCTCGGACTATATTTGTTTCCTGGTTTAGTTGTGTATTGGCTAATTCCACGGATTATGTTGTGACCTTGGTTAGTCGTGCGTGTCTCTCCTCGTGTCGTATTGTTCAGATGGTGTCTGTTCAGGTTGGGGTTTCCCTCCCGTCCGGTTTTTCTCGGTTTCACCGTGAAAAAAACCTGGACCGATGAGTCAGTGTTAGGGCCACACGTGGTTGTTAACACTGGCTGGTTCCCCGGCGGGGGAGGTGTCTGTGGCTCTCCAGGACTGCGTATCTGTGGGTGCCTGGTTTCAGGCCTCCTTTATTTCCCGGCGGGATGGCTGTACCCATCCTTACATATATATTTAGTTATATATAAAGAAACGATGTTCGTGAGAACACTTGTTTTTTATAGGTTTTTTCTACCTGGTTTACGACAAACCACGGGGAAAACCTAGCTGTTGTTTAGGCGTTCCTCCCCGGCGATCTTTTACAAAGTAGTGGGGTCAGGAACTTGTGGGGTTAACTTTTAGACTTCTCACCCGGCGGGTGCACCTTAGCAGGGTGGGATAACAACGACTTAGGGTCTCTTATAGTTAGCCAATCCATGTGAGTGATACTCTGTGTATCGCAGCCTAATCTCTTACGGCATATGAAGGATCAGTCAGGTTTAAACCAAATCGATTTCCACACCCGGCGGGTTGTCCCTAAGTATAGGAACTAAGGAATTTATAAACAAATTCAATTTCGATAACGCTTAATTGGGTGATACTTTCAGCATCCGCGCCTTCTATCTTAACGACGATCGTTTGGGACAATTCGTTAAAA
This sequence comes from Paralithodes platypus, assembly GCA_032716605.1. Taxonomy (NCBI): domain Eukaryota; kingdom Metazoa; phylum Arthropoda; class Malacostraca; order Decapoda; family Lithodidae; genus Paralithodes; species Paralithodes platypus. The sequence goes on from CM064528.1 coordinate 29,338,435, forward strand.
AATCAGATCTCGTATATTCCTGCCTGGGCTATTCTACTAAAAATATTTCAAGGGCCGGCGTCTTTTATTGAGGGGGGGCTTGTTACAAAATTGAAATCTTGAGGACAGTCACCACCTCCTACAGACTATAAGTGTCCATACCTGGACCATTATATCAGAGGGTATTCTTCATGTTCTTAGCTAAGAAGACTTGTTTAGCCTCTTTATACCCAGCCGCGTGGCGAGATGTGTTAGCTGTGTCTTTGCATCCCGTTACCCGGCGGGTTATTAACACTTGTATGCGAACACTTGGGTTAACCTTATGAGCATTAATTCCTGGAAATTTTTCTTTATTTTTCCAGAGCTGAGCTCCGGCGGACCAATACAGACCCGGCGGTAGTTCCTCTCACCAGTCTCTGTCATGGCTAATGTCACCCCAGTTTTTGCCCTGTGCATTACCCCTACTTGCGCGGGGATCCCAATTTGCACATACCCTTTGCATAAGGTGTGTTAGATGTCTAGACCGTTCAAGGGGTCTCTGGGTTACACGTAATTGTTCTTTTTGCTCCCAATTAACCAATAAAGTCCTGTGTGACAATGACAAGACCGCGGCGGTAGCGTTGAGAGAGGTCAGACAACAAATGTCGGCCTACACTACCATTGTCGCACATAAGTCACTTCAATGTGACAACGTCCCACTTTGGGATAAGTTGCTGTCAGAGCACCCTCCCCCTAAACGTACCTCTAGAGTAAGGGGTTTTAAGCCGACAGAGACTAGCCAGGATTCTGTATCGTCTGTGGAGACGTTTAAACGCCCGAGAGAGCCTACTCCCCCGGCAGCCACCTCCTCGTCGCAGGCGAGGTCGAGGTCAAGGTCTCCCCTCAGACAACGGTCTTCAAGTCGGGCCTCTTCCCCGGCTAGTAAGAAGTGCAAGACTGAAGCTTCCCCCAGGGACCATGGTGGTGATTCTTCCAAACCTAGGTCCAGTTCGCGGTCACACCGTAGCCATAAATCCTCCAAAAAGGATTCCCATAAGAAGTCCTCTCGACATTCTTCTAAGTCTAGTGCATCTCATCGTACCTCTACACCTGACAATGTTTCTGTTACAGCCTCAGAGTATAGTGAAGCGCCTGTCCCTAAACAAGATTTACCTATTGATATTTTAACCCTAGAAATGGAGAGTTCAGGATATTCAATAATTGAGAATGTTTCAGACTCTCAAGAGAGCGTAGGCCAGAGCCTCGGTGTTTGGCGTTTTGCTCAGCCAGGGTCTGTCCATCCACGTCCGACTCATACGAGTCACACAGTACGCGATGTCCACAGGGACGCGGCGACCCCATCCTCTATCCCTGATTTATCTTGGAAACAAGGTGCCCCTGCCTCGGCGGGGTCTTCTCAGGAGGATCGGGAGGGACAAGATGAAGTGTCATTAATTTCAGATAGGGAAGGACAAGGGTCAGGCTCAGGCCTGGACGCCGCCCATGATAATACTAATTCACCTGAAAGTTCTGCACCTAACCAGTTTGTTACAGCACAAGAAATTGATGGGTTACTTACTCATCCTCTATCAAAATTCTTTAATCAACAACGAGAAAACCCCACAATGGACTTGGGGGCTCCCTTGACAGGTTCTGCGGTACGGCCTCTGATAACGTCAATCGATTTATCTAAGATTCCTAAACCCTCCTCCTTTGTCACGGGCAGGGAGCTCTAAGCCAGCTACGGCGGCATTCACTACGTCAAATGTCAGGGTCATTACGGATGTTAATCCACCCCCTCTAGACAAAGCGCCTCTTAGAAAGGTAGCTATGCCCCTGCTTTATGGGCCAGACGAGTCATGGGTCCCTTTGAACCCCTCTAAGCCAGAGCTTGCCCAGCCTACCTTGTCAGGGGAACTCACGGTACCACGAGAGTGGTGTTTATCCAGGGAAATAAGTCTAAGAAATTAAGGGCATTGGATGCCTTGGGTAATGTTTTGGATGTAAATATCAAGGCTATACCTAGTTATTATTATCAGGATTATTTTGTTTATGCATCTAAGCCTGCTTTACCCCCTGCCTCAGCTTCAAAACTTTTTTCAGACTGGTCTAAGCTGGATGGGTTTAATGATATTAAGGCTCTGTTGGCTATTACTCCTGAACTAGATTTACAGACCGTCACAGACGAGACAGCTAATCCAGTGTTGAAGGTGGGACAGTTAGGACCAGGACCTTGGGTGGATTGGGAGGTAGAGGCTCAGAACTTTGCAACCACTTTCACTTCTAAATCTTCCCACCAGATCCCTCAGGATACACATTCATGGTTCTCAATGCCGGTAGGTTCTGCCGGCGGAGTTCCGTCAGCTTTATTTTCCTTTTTAGCTGCCCCTAAGATTAATCTTTGTGAACTAAAGGAACCATTCATTACCCCTACCCCTTCTCACCTAGACAGAGAATTTAGGCTTAGGGGAAAAGCTTTCCGCCTGTTTTCACAGTACATAGTTTCTCAACAGGTGGCTAAGTCTTTACTCAGGTCTACTCAGGCAATCGCAGACGCGGATGCTCGAAGATCAGTTGAATTATCCCGGCGTCTGATTCTTCAGTCGTCAATTCAATCCTTAGGTGACATACGCACAGCCTTACTTGAGGCGGTGCGAGCACGACAGGATCTTAGAATGTCATTAGTTCGCAAGCTGCCTGATCGCATTGCTAACCAGGTGGTTATGTCCCCAGTACTTACACCTTCTTTAATGTCCCCTGATGTATGGCGAACAGTGTTTAACATGGCACAGGCCGTGAAGCACAGTCCCGCACAGGCTAAGAAACCCGCATTTAACTTCCCCAAACCTAAGCCTCCTACTAAAGCTCAGCCAGGGGGTTCTAAGCCGTTTCTTCCGCCTAAGTCCTCCCAATCCCCCCTGGGTCAGTTCAGGCATAGACAGAGAGGGTTTTCAGGACAGAGGGGACGCGGCCAGTATAAGCCGGGTCAGGGCCAGTCTTCGGCCCACACCAGCCAGCCGGCGAAGCGGCCAACACCACCAAAACCCACCATCAAAAAACTAAAGTCTTTCTCACTCCCAGTGCCTACCTTAGAGCCGGAGGAACCGAGGGAAGTACAGCCGGCGAACCCTTGTCTGCTAACTGGGTCGTTCCGAACGTGTCACCAAGCATGGCCGTTAAAAACATGGGCACGGATGGTGGCACGCAAAGGCATCACTTGGCAGTGGCTCCGGCGACCTCGCTTACGTCAGCCGACAACGGCAAATTGTGTTTCATTAGAGGTGGAGCTGCTGGTCCAGGAGATGATTGCCAAGAATGTCATCATCCCGGTACCCCCAGATTACCCTGTATTCACGTCAAAACTGTTTTTGGTTCCCAAACGGGACAGTGTTCAGATGAGGCCGGTCGTAGACCTGTCGTATCTGAATCTTCACATTTACAACGAGTCTTTCAGAATGTTAACAGTTCATCAAATCAGGCTAACACTTCCGCCGGGTGGCTGGATGTGTTCCCTAGACCTGACAGACGCCTATTGGCACGTGTCGGTCAACAAAAGATTTCAAAGGTTTCTGGCCTTGAGGATCAGGCACCAAAATTTTGTTTTTCAGAGGATGCCGTTCGGTTTGAACCTAGCACCTCGATTATTCACAAAACTAGTCAGGCAAGCCCTGATGCCATTGTTAAAACAGGGAATCAGAGTGTTGTGGTATCTAGACGACTGGCTGGTGGTGGCAGAGACACAACAATTATGCATAAAACATGTCAATATCATTTTAAATCATGTCAAAACTCTAGGCTTCAAGGTAAATCTGGTAAAGTCAAACCTTGTTCCCTCAAGAGTAATTCAGTGGATAGGGCTGGTCTGGGACACCGCCGCTCTCACTCTGAGTCAGAGTGTGGACAATCGCAACAGGTTTCGCAGGAAACTGTTCAGGTTTCTTCACAGTCTGACTACGACACGAAGAGTCTGGGAGTCTCTGGTCGGCTCTCTCAACTGGATTCAGCTAACTGTCAAGTTGGGCCGGTTGAAAGTAAAACGATTAATATTGGAGGGCAACAAATATTTCCCACTCTTACCGGCGGGAAAATTATGGCCCATACCAAAATTAATCCACACCTTACTAGCGGTCTGGGCGAAGAGGGAAACATTGCACTCAATCATGTCATGGACCTCTCCTCCTCCAACGGTATGGGTAGACACGGATGCGTCAGGCACCATAGGGTGGGGATTTCAGTCAAATCAGGGGCACCAGGGTCAGGGACTTTGGTCCCACTTAGAAATCGCTCACATAAATGTCAAAGAGTTACTAGTCCCATTGTATTTCCTTCAGGCTCACGGCTCGGCGTTACGGGGCAAGTCAGTGGCCTTCAGAATGGACAATCTGAATGCAGTTCACTGTATTCAGAAACAAGGGTCAACGAGGTCAAGGAAGTTGCTACTCGTGTCGGAAGAGATTTTTGTCCTAGCCACCAGTCTAGATATTTATCTTCACGCATCTTATCTCCCAGGCGTAGCGAACGTCTGGGCAGACGCTCTGTCCCGGAGACAGAGCACGACAGTAGAATGGGAGCTCAAGCAACCCATTTTCGACCTAATGATTGCGGAGCTCTCCCATCCACAAGTGGATCTTTTTGCGTCCGAGGAGACTCACAAGCTCCCTCTATACCTCACCCGCCGGACGATAACGCCGGCAGGGGGGCCAGACGCCCTAGTGACAGACTGGAACAGATGGAGCTCCATCTATCTGTTTCCACCGCCAGATGCGTCACTAATGTGCCACGTAGTGAACAAACTACGAGTTTATCGAGGCTTAGTCTCGCTAATCGCGCCCCTGTGGCCGGCGCAGGTGTGGTGCCAGCAGTTAATAATGTGGTGCCCGGACCCGGTATCGCTCCCGGTCAGGTACTTCCACTTAGACACGATTGGCAACCTAGAGACCTCGCTGACTTTTGCATTATGGACATTCAGGAGGCCAAGTGGCTAGCACCATACGGTAGGGATGTGACCAATAAATTGCTCAATCAATATACTCAGTCTACTAAGCGACAATATCAATCTCATTGGAAAGCTTTTACTTCTTGGATTGTTAGAACGGAACAAACTGTACCCTCAGTGGCATTGGTTTTTAATTACTTGAACTATCTGTTTGAGCAGAAACGTTTATCTGTGGTTACTCTGAAGAATCACTTAACTGCGATTAGAGTGCCCTTTTTCGACCTTACAGGTCTATCCATACCGGTGGCGGAGGAAACAGGATTTATGAGAGCGTGTTTTAAACTCCGCCCACCTCCCCGTCAGCTCATGCCTACTTGGTCTCTGGACAAAGCTTTGTCTTTACTTCATTCTCGTCTGTATCAAAATACTGCAGACTTTGCTTTAATCTTAAAGAAGGCAGTTTTCCTTTTGGCTTTGGCCACCGGAAACAGAGTGTCTGAGCTGGCGGCGATGTGCAACACACCTACATGTCTTAGGTTTGGTAGACTTAATGATTCAATTTCCATTGCACCCTCCCCGGCGTTTGTAGCCAAGAATGAGCATAGTGCACACGTGTTTTCTGAATTCACGGTGCCGGCGTTAAAAAGGGGAAAGGTGCATCATAATTTATGTCCAGTGCAAGCTCTAACCAAATATTTAAGAATAGCTCCTCATAACCCCCAAGGTGCTTTATGGGTAGCGAGTACGGGTAAACGCTTACTTAAACGGCGATTAGCCTCTCTTCTGGTAGAAGTCATTAAAGAGAGTAATCCCGGCGTTGTGGGTAGGGCCCACGATTTACGCAAGTGGGCGGCCTCTTTACGTTTCCTGAAAAACTTTTCAGTTGAAGATATTGCGTCCACACAGTTGTGGGCGTCTAATCATACGTTTCTCTCTAGATACTTGTCAGTTGCTCTAGACAAACCTTCCTTACCATGTATAGCTTTAAGGCAGAGGGTCTAGGTGGCCCTGCAGTCACTTATGTTTATTTTCAAGGAAAGGGGGGGGGGGGGGGGGTGCAGTCAGTTGACATAGGACACCCTAGACCCCGCCGGAGTATGAGAACTGTGATACAATTTAAGGTTGAAATGTGATATGAAAATTTCTCTGAGAGAATTTGTGCTAGTACAAAGTTTAGTACAAAACAACGGTGTTGTTATAGTAGTTTTAGCTGCGAAAGCAATGTAACATTAGTTCAATGGAGTTCATTAGCAATTGATCTCCACATGTATTTTGGGGTTTATGATGTGCACATATAAACTTATAACTTATTATTTGTCACCACTCGTTGAGTGGGGTGCCTTTTGTAACTACAGATCTGTGTTCAGAATCTTCAGGGTTACCTATTTTTGTCAGGCAGGCTTCTTTGAAGCACGCACCTGCCTGAACCCCCTTTTTCTTGTATATTTCCGGCCTACGCCGTATTAAATACATTTTTCAAAAGTAAGAATACTATGTGGTTGTTTTTATTATCTGCTTTTCTAGAGTTATGATATGATTACGAATGTCCCCCTCCAGTCTTAGATATCAGGCATGTTCGTCAATGATGGAGGGGCCACTAATAAATTATAGGTTTGACTCCTGTAAGGAGATTAGGAAAACCTAATATTTAGTAGTGGCCCCGTAATCATTGACGACTGGGGCCCTCCCGACCGTCCCCTTCCCATTCGTTGATGTATTAAGGATTTTGGTTTACTTGATATGTCAGTGAAGGAGGAATGACGCCTGAATCAGCGTCTGGTCAGAAATCCACACAAGTACATCCACGATATGATGGAAAGCTTATTGGATAGTTATTCTTATTTTCTTTTTGTTTTTATTTTTTACGAAGTTTTTTCGTAGTGAGAACCCAATTCATAATGACTGAAGCCATGAGTGAGGTCGCGTGCGCTCATGATGAAGGCTCCTCAGTTTTTAAATGCTCTGCGCGGTAGATTCAAACTACGGCGGATTAGTGTTTGAAGAGGATGCCTTATGTAATAGGCATGTTCGTCAATGATTACGGGGCCACTACTAAATATTAGGTTTTCCTAATCTCCTTACAGGAGTCAAACCTATAATCGTATTAGCGTCGAGATGGCGAACATGGCAACCGCGGAGGGGGCTGTGGGTCAGCAGACCCCCGTGGGTCAATACGCCGCCGGTGTCAGTGAATTATTCCCCCGTCCCAACAAGACCCGTCTCTTGGAAGCTACCATAGCCTCCCGGCAAGATGCCGACGTGTTGCCTAGCAATCTATGTTTCAACATGAAGTTAACCGACCGATACGTTGATTTCCTCATTCCCGGGACTCCGGGGAGCTTTATTGACTTGAGTCAATTGGTCATACACACCGCTCTACGGCTAACCCAAGAGGATAATGCAACCGCCCTCGGGGATGCCTCGAACATTGAGTTCTCGAATAACACAGCCCACAGTCTTTTCAAATCCGTGCAGTGTTTTCTCGGTGATGTACCCGTTGAAACTAATGTTCTCTACGGTTACAGTTCCTACGTTAAAGCCCTCACCACCTTGACCCCCGGAAAAATGAACACGGTGGGATCCTTGGCTAATTTCTCATGCCCACCCGAGGGTTTCACCCTGAAGATAGAGGACAGTAATTTACTCCCGCTCGAAAGGATCTCTCTAAGCAGTTCAAGACCCACGGTCTGGGGCTATGCGCTCCTTTATTCCTCGACATTAGTACGCTAGACAGTTATCTACCCGACGGTATTCCTGTGCAACTCCGTCTCGAACTGGCGAGTAACGCTTGGCTAATGAACGTACCCATCGAGGGAGATAAGACGAGACTCCACGTCGATTCCATCAAATTGCTTTATACCCGGTTATTCCCCTACCCCGACGCTTTACACGCTCTAAACTCCTCGTTAAGCGGCGGATCCGTTATAAAATCCACATTCGCCAAAACTCTCTTGAAAACATACGTGCTGGCTCAAGGCCAGACCTCCGCCACTTACGACCAACCGTGGGGCAGCGTCATCCCCGAAAAGCTAACGATGGTCATGATGAGTATGACCGCCCAAGCGGGTGATTATACGCTTAACCCTCTGTATCTGACACACGGGAACTTAAGTAGAGTGAACGTGACGGCTAACGGTCGCGTCGTCTATAATGTGTCCTGTGGTTTCCCCCACGCCTGTTCCGAGCTGTATTACCGCACGTTGGATGCTCTGGGTCTCCATCGAGAGCATTCAATTACTAAAGAGGCTTTCGCCAATGGCGCCACGATTTGCTGCTTTGATTTGAGGGCTGAAAACCTGAATGATAATATGCCCGTGGAAATAAATGGAGGGCTGCGGGTCAACCTAAATATGACCGGAGGCTCGGAGGGTAATACCCTAGTTTTATTATTCGGTGAGACGGTCGGTATATTAACTATAAACGGTGACCGACGACTACAGCGCGACGTGCGAGCCTGAGGAGGATAGGGATGAACAATTTGGAAATTGAAAGAGGGGTACGGGGGGCTCTGGGAAAGGAGGTGGTGTTTCTGGGGGTGCTATTAGCGGATGAGGTCGAGACATTACTCCGAGGACACGCGGGGAAACCCGCCGTGTGTATAATCAACACTCTACCGAGTTGGTCTAAAAAAAATATCGGGCATTGGCTCTGTATCTACCGCGATGCTCGTAGAATAGTAGGTCTGGATAGCTACGGCCTAGACCCTCGAGTCTATTCCGACTATTTTAAAGGACTCGAGAGACCCGGGCTCCCCATATTTAAAAATGCGTTTAGACTCCAAGGAACCCGTAGCGACGTGTGCGGGGCTTATGCCATGTATTTTACTCACGTCATCACTCACAAGGGGGCCGGAGAAACGCTAGGGAAGATACGTAACGAGTTCTCCCGGACTGACTACCCCGGGAATGATGAACGTGTCTTACGTTTCGCGTATAACAAGTTTAGCATGCCCGCCTGTCAACGGACCTTCAACGTGTGCCCGTAAGTACGTAGAAGACTCTAGTCTCTCTCTCTCATACGGTATATGAATTGAGATGTTAACCTACCCTTAGTCATCCTCGCCGTCTCTAACCCCGTTTTTCTCTAGATTGTGAGCTGTCTCCCACCGTCGTTGTCGCCGCCGCGCCCGCCCGCCGCGCCCCGCACGCCCGCCCCGCCGTCCGCTGCGGGAGTATCGGCGCTTAGAGAATAGTTACGCCGATTGCGCTCTTGACCCAATAAAAAAAAAAAAAAAATGGACAGACTAAGCTTTTATTATCCCTCAACGTATCTTACCGCTTAATAACTAGAGAATAGAGGTCATCATGCGGGAAAATTAACAATTCATCATCAGCATTTATGGGAGAGGAGAAATTTAAAATTCATAATTTTACAGTTAATCAGCTTTATTGACAATTCATCATTTATGGTTTACGAGTCATCATGTTTGGAAATTTACCTCGCATCCGCTTTATTGAAAATACATAATTTATGGTTTACTGGTAAACATGTTTCCGCTTCATTCATTCGTCATCATCATCATCATCGTCGAGGGCGTTCATGCGAGCCAGATCGATGAGTTAAAATTCATAATTTTACAGTTAATCAGCTTTATTGACAATTCATCATTTATGGTTTACGAGTCATCATGTTTGGAAATTTACCTTGCATCCGCTTTATTGAAAATACATCATTTATGGTTTACGGGTAATCATGGTTGGAAATTCATCATCGTCGAGGGCGTTCATGCGAGCCAGATCGATGAGGGCATTCAATGTTTCCGCTTCATTCATTCATCATTATCATCATTATCATCATCATCGTCGAGGGCGTTCATGCGAGCCAGATCGATGAGGGCATTCAATGTTTCCGCCTGGCTTACAACATCCCCCTCCACCTCCTCCTCCTCCTCCTCCTCCTCCTCCTCCCCCTCCCCCTCCCCCTCCGTGTGAGCATCCAGCGCATCGAGTGTTTTTATGGGGTAAGAGAGAGAGCCCCACACCCCACTAGGCTACTCCGATATCACCACAGACAACTTATGTGGGTAAGGCGTGTTTTTATAAGACAAGGGAGGGAGGGAGAGAGAGAGAGAGAGTCCTGCACCCGGGTAGACTTGTTTTTATGGAGTAAGAGAGAGAGAGAGAGAGAGTCCTGTACCCAGCTAGGCTACTCCGATATCATCAGACAACTTATGGGGGTAAGACGTGTTTTTATAAGGCAAGGGAGTACAAAGGAAATCAAGCAACAAAAGGAGTACAAAGGAAATCAAGCAACAACAGGTCTAGTGACCCTTCTAGGCTTGCCCTCCAAAACATTGAGGATCAAGTGTCCAAACAGTGGTTTAGAGTGGGCAAGGGAACATTGGAAAGGGAACTACTGCCCTGGGACTAATGTCCTTGGCAGGAATAGGGGACAAAGGGGTTAGTACTGAGAGGGAGATGATAAACCGGGAGATGAGGGAGAGAAAGAGAGAAAGCCTAATTACAGTGGAAGTTCTAAGTTAGGTTGGGCAGGTTAAAGCGTGTAGACTTAATTAGGTTGCGTCATGTTAGGTAAGGACGGGGTCATTGACATTTCAGGCTTTTGGCAGTTTTGGGTTTGGCCGTTTTGGTTTTGGCCGTTTTGGGTTTGGCCGTTCAGTTAGGTTGGGCAGGTTAAAGCGCGTAGACTTAATTAGGTTGCGTCATGTTAGGTAAGGACGGGGTCATTGACATTTCAGGCTTTTGACAGTTTTGGGTTTGGCCGTTTTGGTTTTGGCCGTTTTGGGTTTGGCCGTTTTGGGTTTGCCCGTTTTGGTTTTGACCGTTTTGGGTTTGACCGTTTCGGTTTTGGCAGTTTCGGTTTTTCGTTTTGGCATTGGTCGTTTTGGTATTGGTCGTTTTGGCATTACTCGTTTTGGCATTGGTCATTTTGGCATCGGCTGTTTTGACATTGGTCGTTTTGGCATTGGCTGTTTTGGCATTGGCTGTTTCGGCATCGGCCGTTTTGGCATCGGCTTTGGCATCGGCTGTTTTGGCATCGGCTGTTTTGGCATCGGCTGTTTTGGCATCGGCTGTTCTGGCATCTGCTGTTCTGGCATCGGCTGTTCTGGCATCTGCTGTTCTGGCATCGGCTGTTTTGGCATCTGCTGTTGTGGCATCTGCTGTTCTGGCATCTGCTGTTTTGGCATCTGCTGTTCTGGCATCTGCTGTTCTGGCATCTGCTGTTCTGGCATGTTTTCCCCCTACTATTATGCCTATAGTCATACAGTAAACCGGGTTTCGAACTGTACAACCTATTGTTATGGGTCAAGTTTGTACACCACTGAGCCACGCCTTGCCTACGGTACGGAAATGGTTTGGAAACATAACAGTAGGTCTTGCTGTGAAGTCTGACTTTATCTTTGTTTATGTGACCTCCTTGTTCCTCCTCTGTGTTGAAAAGACCGGATGTACGTAACTTCCTGCGAGTAGTGAAGATGTTAAGCTACCCTTGGCAGTGATTATACCAACACAAGGGAGCCATCTCTTTATTACACTTCCTCAACAAACAAATAAACAGATAAAGTACACGTCATTCACCGCTACATCTTTGTCTTATTAATCCCTTCTGTACCAGCGACGTCTTTTTAGTTTTATTCTAGCCATATTTAGACGATTTGGTACAATTTAAGAAGAATTTGTGGTGGTAAAAAGGGTTTAGGGAGATAGTTCGAAGCCTTTTAATTGCTGGAGGCCCTTTTTGAACTGAATAAAATTGTCCAATAGTAGCCAGAATAAAATTTAAAAAAAATCGCCGGTACAGAAGGGGTTAAATAGGATTACTGCCTTCACAATGATGACACAATTTATCCTGTCCTTTGGTAATGTTGTAAGACTAACTCTATGTTGTATAATATAATACTCAGTAATAATAACAGTAAGCATCATCATTATAATCATCATCAATAGCTATTTTCATATCCAGGAATGATTAAGATTTTGTGTTTTTCCCATGTGTATGGAGGACACAAAAGGCAGAAGGCAGAAAAACGCTCTAACGTCCGCAGAAAAAGCGCGCGAAAGTTGCTGAAAATTACCGCTCAAAAAATGGTCGGAAAAGGGCTAAAAAAGTTGCCTGACAATTGTGTTGTGTTGACCAGCCTTGAGGAAGACCCGGAAGCCTATAATGACACATTATGCAAGGGTTTCTACTTGTTTAGGGGTGGCCGTGCTTGCAGAGATTATAATGGGTTTGCTTTCAGGTGATTTGGTCGCGAGGTCTGTTATTTGTTATTTGGTTCACTTTTTGGGCGATTTTTGCATGTATTCATTATTTTTCTAGTTTCCTCCGTAGACCTCCATCAAATTTAAAAAAAACATCCATTAGATCCCCCTTCTAGATTAATTTGTACATTTTTCGGTAGAAAAATTTCCCGGCCGAAGGCCGATTCTTCCAACATTACAGGCTCACTATCGTTCGCCAGGGGAAAAAATCGACACCTAAATAGCACGAAAGGTCTTAATATTGACGAAGAAATGGGGCGAAAGGGCTTAAAATCGACTAACTAATGGGGCAAACATGTTAACATCTGAAAACTAATGAGACTAAACATGAGGGAGAAAGTGGTCCAGAAAACCGGCCCAGCCCCCCTTAAGAGACGTGGTTGCTTGATTGTGTATGTGATTGTGTGTGTGATTGTTCGGGATTGTTAGGCTCTTTGGCTGGTTTTCCTTTTTAGTGCCCCCTCTTCTGCCTACAGCTACGGGAGAGAAGGAAAGTGGTTTGTTTGGTGGAAAGCGAGCAAATGTGTACTATGACAGCTCCTTTCAAATGTCCACTCTTTGACTGATACTTATCTATATTAGCTGGAAGATTATAGTTTGTATATATTTCTTTCTCCAACGGACGGGAATTTGATATCTCTCTGTAATGCCCTCGGAAATATCCCGCAACCCCAATAATGTACTACCCGAGTTGACGTCAGGTATAGTGTAAAATAGTCGTTGATGGGAAGTCCAATAAACTCATCACGTGAATCACCACGAGACTATCACCTGGTTCTTACAAATCGGACTAAGGTTACTATACTTTTGTACGTCCGTGGTAGTACAGTGGGTTAGCGAGCGGGCCTGGTTGACCTATGGGGGTCATGGTCACTAACCAGGGTTCGAACCCCACCCAAGGCATCTCAAAACCTGTGGGTTTTTAGGAGGGTTAAACTCCCTTCAGAGGTTCGAGCCCCGCGCCAGGCACCAGGAAAGGTTGACCCTAAGTGGGCCTGGGCATTACACTCTCCATCTAGATTGCTTAGCTATTATGAAAATGTAGCGAACAACGTTGTTAATTTTAGAAAATTTCGTATAGAGACATAGAAGTTACAATATTACCATTATCATTATTTATTTTAGAAGTTACAATATTACCATTATCATTATTTATTTATCTATTTATTTATTTATTGAAGAAATGAGAAATCAATATCAGTTCATCCTCCATAGTTATTCGTGGGATGATTCTGCAAGCTTTCTTCCGGCTATGATTGTGAAATGATGATTGCAAACAGCCCCTGGAAAACACCCCCCCAGGCAAGCTAACTGGAGTGATTAGACCTTAAGCACACAACTTTCCTCTCATAATGAAAGCAATTCGTTCTGTCGAATCCCATCTCATTGACCGCCATTGAGCCATCGGAAGGCAATGGGGAGCACAATTGGAATCCATTATCGAGTGCTGCGCGTGTGGCTGTCCCTACCTCTGTGTTCAAGGGAGCCCAACCAATTGCAGGCTTGTTGATTTAGCTTTCTTACTGGACTACCGATATATTTGATTGATGGGAGTTTGCTGAAGCTTTATGATAGTGGAACGAATAGCTGGGATATTGATTTCACTGCAAGATGGGAATTATGACTTGAATTATCTGATTGTAAGAGTTTGTTGATTTAGTTAGCTTTCTTATTGCTAGTTTGGATATTTGTCGTTTGATTCAGGAATATTAGTTTGATAGAAGTTTGGTGAAGTCGATTGAAAGTTGAATCCATTGGAGGGTCGTTTGATTTAGCTTTCTTATTGCTTTCCTGATTTGTTTGGATCTTCAATTCTGGACTATATTAGACTAATGGGAGATTTCTGAAGCTTTACTACTTCGGTATGCAAGGGGGCCGAACCAATTGCAGGCTTGTTGATTTAGTTTTATTATGGCTTTCCTGATTCGATTTACTGTTTGTGCCGTTGTAAAGGTTTATCCCTCAACACCTTCACCTAGTTCTGGACTATTAGATTGATGAGAGATTGCCAAAACTTTACTACCAATTGCAGGCTTGTTTGATTGGCCTTTCTTATTGATGCTATTGTTTGCTTGTCAATTACATTCAAGGCTACTAGGTTGACGGAATTGTTTTGAAGTATAATGGAAGTTGAACGAATTGCAGGGTTGTTGATTTAGCTTTCTTAGTGCTGTCGTGATTTACTTGTGAATTAATTTCTAGCCGTTGCTGTTTGACGTTTTTGCCTATTAGGTATATATTGACATTTGAAATTCTTGAAAGGGGGTCTAGGTTTTTTTTGTTTTATTTGATGGAGGTCTAGCGAGGAAACTAAAAACAACTAATAAATACCATATATAAATAAATAGACCAAATAATGAGCACAATTCCCTTAATCTGAGCTGGGGAAGGTAGTAAAGAAAGGTAAGGTCTGTAATAATGGTGATGGTGGTGGTGTCCTTGAGCAATGAGAGGGGTACATGTGATGTAGAGGCCGTACAAGGCTACTAGACAACACACACACACACACACATACACATACAAGGGGAGAGCGCTGACATTGACCACTCACATTCACTCACTCACCAAGTCACTCATTCACTCACTCATTTACTCACTAACTCATTTACTAACTCGCTAAGTCACTCATTTACACTCACTAATTCACTCACTCATTTACTCACTAACTCATTTACTAACTCACTGACTCTCATTTACTCATTCATTTACTCATTCATTCACTCATTCATTCACTCATTTACTCACTAACTCACTCATTTACTCACTAGCTCACTCATTCACTTATTCATTCACTATATAACTAACTCATTCATTTACTCACTAACTCATTCATTCACTAACTAACTCATTCATTCACTAACTAACTCATTCACTAACACACTCACTAATTAACTCACGTATTCACTCACTCACTCACTCATTATATAGAGTAAAATGAATGGTGCTCGATTGAACAAGTCGTATACAGGATTGAGATCATTAGGTATTTTGAATTGGACGCTTACATATAATAATCTGACACTATTAATTTAACACACACACATTCGCTCTCTCTTTCTCTCTCTCTATCTATCTATCTATCTATCTCTGTCAGTCACACACACACACAAACACACAGAGGAACACACACACACACACACACACATACACACAGCCCGTAGCCTAGTAGGTAGAGCTCTCGTCTCACACACGAGGGGTCGGGGGTTCAATCCCCGGCCGGGCGGAGACAAATTGGGCTTGTCTCCTTTCATGTGTTGGCCTCAGTTCACCTAGCTGTAAATAGGTACCTGGAATAAGTGGACGACGTTGTGACGTCCCATCTGGGGTTGGCAAAAATGGTACAAGGCGAGATGGGTATCATATGGTTCACCTAAGCTGATGGCTACCTAAGCCTTCGGGCGAGACGGTACCGTCTATAGTGAGAATGGTACCATACAGATCCACCCTAAGCCTTCGTTTCCGATGTCGCCAATTGGCTAAAAATACAGACTACACACACATCCACAGCCATTCCAACGATACATATAACACCTACACATATAGGAGGCGGGAAATAACGAGCATGCTCACTCCCGCAATACAACTAGAGTAAGTACAACTAGAGTAAGTACACACACACACTCACACACTTCAACAGCCCACCAGCCAGACGTGACTATAACCTCTGCCAAAACACGAGGATTTTTTCAGACGGTAATCACAATCTGGCTCCCTTGTAGCAGCCACGATCAACCCCAGGGCATCAACTGAGGAGCCAATTATGTTGATGGATGGATGTTTGGGTCTATTTAGCATTATGTGGAGAAATCCGGCTTCGCCGAAACCATTTTTCTATCGAAAAATGTAAAAATTTAGCCTGCTGTCAGAAACATTTTAAATAATATGCTGGCTCACTACTGCTCGTCAGAAAAAATTGACACCTGGATGAGGATAAACGTCTTAAAACAGTAGGCTGAATAGGGCCGAATGGATAAAACTCAGAGAGAGAAGAGAGAGAGAGGAAACCCCGAGGTGGGCCCCCTTTTTTTTTTTTTTCTTTCTTTTTTCTATATTCCAACTTACTTCCTCTCGGGCATAGGCTAAGAGCCTTAACATTCACCGCTTTACAATGAACAGTGAAGCCCGTGAGGTCTTGTTCCAGTCTAGGGAGTGAGACATGTGAAGCACGTAGAGTACAACGAGCACCTGCCATCTTGCCTTCACATGAGGCACGGTGCTCACTCATGGCCCAAAACGACCCCATCTCTGAAGCCACCTCGTTCCCGTGCTTCACTGTCTCACCCCCTACACTCGGACTCTCACTCTTACACACACACAACGCCACCTGTTGAGCAGATAACTCACCAGGCATTGCTCCCCTATAGCATATTTTGAATATGGGAATATTCATACAGTGCTATTTAATCAGGGAACAAAGAGCGGGTGGTAGGGTATTTTACACTGTGCCGCCCAGCGGGGGGGTTTTACCCTAAATAGGGTTGTTTCCGTGCTCATTTTCATGCATAAACAAGACCCAGAGCGTAAAACAAGTATCTATCCCTGAAAGGGCATAAACAGAGCTTTCCAATGACACCCGAACCATCATTGTACGACCACTGGTTCTCTTGCAACGATCGTGCAACACGAGTGCAAAAAACCTAAAATAAGGTAATTTCCGTACATAATTCCCTGTGTAGCGAGTGAGAGAGGGGGGAGGAAAGTGGAATACAGTTCAGTACGTCCACGGTGGTCGTGGGGAGCGGTCATAAGGTTACTACGCTCGCCCCACCGCTCAGATCTCTCTCAGCAACATTACGTGCTGAAAATGGCACTCGACAGCTGTCGTGCACCGCCACATAGTCCAAATTTATTTAACTCGACAGATGTCGTGCGCCGTTGGTTAAGGGTTAATATACAGTATATAGGAAAAGGTTAAGTATCCTTCCTCACACCGTTGTAGAGTTGGTTAAAGCATGGATAATCGTCCTGACATTAGGTGGATCGAGCCTGGCTGAGAGTATAAAGACATTTAGTACCGTAGCTCATGTGTATTTGCGAGATATGCTTAATATATATATATATATACAGTATATATATATATATATATATATATATATATATATATATATATATACCGGTATATATATATATATATATATATATATATATATATATATATATATATATATATATATATACAGCAGGAATAGAAGAACAAAGTACGCTACGAGCAGTTCCATACTTTATTATCAAACGTTTCGACATCACACTGGTGTCATCTTCAGTGGTCTACAAATCAAAAGCTAATATTACAAATATGAAAGCTTAAAAGCTTATTGAAAATAATTAGAACATAACAAAAACAAAAACAAAATATATATATGGGGCAGAATGATAGGGTTAATACAAAGGAGGGGTAATTTAAACAAAGTTAAGCGGGTGCGATGATACAGTAGAGTTAAGGGAGGGTTTTAATTTTGAAATATAGAGGGATTCTAAAACTCTAATATCAACACGTTGACAGGAATCCAAAATATCAAAATGATCCTGTTTCACACCAAAACCACAAGATATAGCGTGTTCCCGTACAGCTGAGTAAGAAGGCGACTTGAAAGGCAGACCTGTTCTACTAGACTGACCTATGTGCTCGTCAATTCGTGTTTTGAAAGCTCGGTATGAGCTTCCAATATACCCTGCCTGGCAGCTAGGGCAAGCGAACTTGTAAATAACTTGTTATGTTCTAATTATTTTCAATAAGCTTTTAAGCTTTCATATTTGTAATATTATCTTTTGATTTGTAGACCACTGAAGATGACACCAGTGTGATGTCGAAACGTTTGATAATAAAGTATGGAACTGCTCGTAGCGTACTTTGTTCTTCTATTCCTGCTGAAGATACGGTTCCCAAGGAACACTCCTCTCTCCGATATATATATATATATATATACCGTACCGTTCTGTGTACCGTACTCTGTGTGAATATAACTCTGTGTGTGAGAGTAAGTATGTGCAAAGTATATAGAGTGTATATACTTTGAGTATGTGTGCGTGTAGACCTGTGTGCGTGTAGACCTGTGTGCGTGTAACCTTGTGTGCGTGTAGACCTGTGTGCGTGTAAGCTTGTGTACGTGTGTACAGACTAGCAGTGAACTGTGGTGTATACAACGGAACGCTTTAGAGAGACACACTGATCACTAGTATTGTAAGGTCCTGTGTGTGTGTGTGTGTGTGTGTATGTGTTTGGAGAGACATGAGAACTATTCCCTAACACACACTGATCACTAGTATTGTAAAGTTCTGTGTGTGTGTGATTTTTTTAAGGAGAGAGAAAAAGTATATATATATATATATATATATATATATATATATATATATATATAATATATATATATATATATATTATATATATATATATATATATATATATATATATATATTATATATATATATATATATATATATACTGTTGTATATATATCCTATATATATATATATATATATTATATATATATATATATATACTGTATATATATATATATATATATATATATATTATATACTAGCAGGGGTACCCGGCGTTGCCCAGGTTTAAATTCTACTACCATAATCACCATCATCAATCACTACTACCACAATCATCACAATACTACTACTACCAGCGAGGAAGGAACCATAATCACCGGCCTCGACCTCCCTGTGCCTCATTAAACGGCGACCTCGATTTCGGCCGCTAAATGACCTCCGATTTTGGATCTGACCTCATCCGTACCCCCATTTTGGGGGGCTGCAAACAACTTTCGTTCCATACACCTTTTCGATCGGAGGCCTCCTTCTGCCCCAAACAGCCATTTTTTTCAATTTTTTTCAATTTGTTTTCAATTTCGGCCTCGAAACGACCTCCGATCGTGGCCTCGCCCCCTCTATGACCTGACCCAGGTCAATTGACACCCACATGTGCAAAGTTTCAGCTCCCCAGGTCCAAAACTGCGGCCACCTATTAAGAACAGACACACACACACAGACAATCGAAAATATTATATAGACTAGCACACCCCACCCGGCGTTGACCGGATTTAAATTCTACTACCATAATCACCATCATCAATCACTACTACCACAATCATCACAATACTACTACAGTGCTACCATAATCACCGGCCTCGACCTCCCTATCTATCTATCTATCTATTGCCTGATGCCGTGATCCCCGATGGGGTGGCCACGAACGAACCGCCCCCATGCACCTCTGTCCCCAGTCAGTCGACGCCCCTCCCCCCAACCAGCACCGCCCTCGTTCATGTACTTCCTCACTCTATCCTTCCACCTCATATTCGGTCTACCTCTCCCTCTCTGTCCCTCCACCTCGCTCTCGTACACCCTCTTTAAAATGCCCCAGAACGAGAAGCCCACCACAGAAGCCATGAACGAACACCACACAGAAACACCAAAGGAAAGGTCCACAGAACGAAAGGACCAGCTGACCGAGCCAGCCATTTCAGACAGCCCAAGCCCGCAGGGCTAAACAGCTCCAGGACACACCCATTTACCTTTTCTAAAACTGACCATTTTCCACACCTCACGTACACTAACCCCCTCGTGTCCTACACTTCTAACTACAAAGATGATGAACAGGAATATACATTCATATTAAAAACACCCATGCCTGTCCCGACGTTGAGCCAATGCCAACACATCAGACAGCCATAATTATATCTATGTATGTTCTTGCATCCGAGAAGTAGATGTTATATATCTTAGAAGTTAAAACACCCACGCTGTCCCTAGACCTCGTATATCATTTTCCATGACGAGTATAGATATATGTAACCCGTGCCCAGTCGCCCCTTGCACTGTTCCTCTAGTAACTAAGTATTAATATTAACATTCCCTAACATCTTGTCTTGCCAGACTAAGCTTCTGAAGACCCATCGCCCCATAAATCTATGTATGCAATCCTTAGGTTAAGTATTTTTATCCGCCATTGTGTTCACCTTTTTCCATTTACTTTCCACAATTGTCATACGTCTTCCCCTTGCCTCCTTCGTATCCACAGCCCACACTACGCCAATTTATTTCGTGTCTTACACCTCTTACCCCAACCAGAGATTGTATAAGA
This sequence comes from Paralithodes platypus, assembly GCA_032716605.1. Classification (NCBI taxonomy): domain Eukaryota; kingdom Metazoa; phylum Arthropoda; class Malacostraca; order Decapoda; family Lithodidae; genus Paralithodes; species Paralithodes platypus. The sequence goes on from CM064528.1 coordinate 29,358,647, forward strand.
TAACCTGGTTACCAGTATCTGTCATAAGTACCCCGAAACAACAACTAAGTACCCCTACGAACTGCCGCTGTGGGTGGTATTTTATATTTAATAGAAAAAGCAGTTCCCAGGGCCAACTAATAGTATCCATAACCCTCTGACTGATCACATAACTCTATCTTTTCCAGACTCATATACCACCCCATAGTTGCATTCCCCGGTAGCATTTGGCTAACGTATTCTACTGCCTTTTCAAACTTCCATATCAATTGTAGCCTAATGCCACCCCCACGCCCAGGGACCTTAGGGGCAAAATTTCCCTGTAGCCCTTGAACTCCCCCCCCCCCTCCCTCTCATTAAGACACCCGCGCTTCTCGACTCTTGTCCGACCTAGCCTCTCTCTCATACCTCTTGAAGATCCTTGAATTGTCCGTTACTAACGCTCTCCAACCTTTTATATATATACTCCTATCCAGCCTGCCTTCACTTAGTAGGCCAGAACAACATTAGAACTTTACTAGCCCCTTGCATTCCATCTATTCTCTTACAACACATTCACAACCCTGCACCCAATGGTCGTCGGTGCGAGGCTAGCCGCCCCGCCAGTAACTAACTTCTATTGTCATACTTCCAGATAAATGTGGCAGAGTTAGCAACCCAGTCTCCACCATATCCAGCAAACCCTACAATTAACAACCAGCCGAGTAAAACCAGCTAGCTAAGGCACCTTCGGTTTTGGTATTAAAGACACTCACATCTGTCTCATACACAGAGGGTTATTACAAACACTGGTGATATGGCAAGCCCCTAGCCACAGCCGCCGGACGACTATATCAGAGAGAGGGCGCCCAGCTCCCCCTTTTTGCCCACCCGAGGAGGGAGACCCCCACCCCCGCGGAGGTATACCTGCCCCCTGTTTTGACTTTCGAGTCATTGCCAGGTAGCACAGGAATTCTTCCTATCAATGAACTAACCATGAATGACTAACACCTTTACTAACCTCTATTACCTCACAATAAACCATTTACCTTTCTTGCATGCTCTGATCACTAAATTAGCACCTCAGCTATACCATAGAATGAAGATTGAACAATCTAGAGAGACGCTCCTATCACAGCTGTCCCCATCCTCCTCGCAAAGTAGATCCAGTCTCTCTCCCCTAAATACGTCCAGTATAGCCAAAATAGTACCTCTTACTAAGGCTCAGTTATATGAAAATATAAAGGCTTCCTATCGCCCTGTGCCACAACAGTAAATACCATCTTACCTAGTCCCCATATCTATTGAGAGCTCAATTAAGTCCATAAGACTCGAGATCCCTACTGTCTACAGGGTCCAGAACCGAGCCTATAAATCTAACTCCCGCCCCCAGTCAAATCAGTTGAAAGCTAGACACCAACCAGGGGTCACTACCCTGTAGTTAATTTCTAGCTCTGCCCTTGTGTTGTTCCGGAGTGAGATCCCAGAACCGGCAGACTCCGTGGCAGATTTGGATAGAAGGACCTGCCCACGTATTGAAGAACTTCACACATATGGCCCCCCTGGACGGCCGCGGAACCAGTCGTTAGCCCCCAACATCATGGACGCAAGATAACCAGGACCAGACCCATCAGATACTACCCAAGATTCCCTTTAGCAGTACTACATATTACTGTGCTGTTTTAGATTCACTAATTAATATTTCTACGAAGTGGCTAAGACCTGGCCCAGTGTAATTCATACTTAACCATTTCATTTGGGACGTACTAAGCGATCAGTGCTCTTTAACCTCTGAAGTGCGCATGGGGGTAATTGGAAACGTCCCCCTGTGCTGACGTATTTGAGGTGTTTCCGTCACTAAAATATTCATTGTGCCATTAATAGCATTAATACTTATCCATATGCGCCTATTATGGGTTGATTATAAAGGTATTAACCTGAAACAACAATAAAACGAGTGAAAACAGCGTTTGGATGGTCAAAATCGGAGATATAGCCCGCGAGTTGTATAATGTATGGGTGAGGCAATCTGCTTTCCCGCCAATTTCCCCCAAGGCCACTGAGACACAGTCGATCGATACTCTCTCTCTCTCTTGCACTCGCTTGCTATCAGTGATGACCACACCCTCCAATCGGATTTCTAATGTTAGCACGAAAATATACCTCAGAATAAGGGAATAACAGGGAAAATAGGTGATAACTGAAGGAGAGGAGGAAAGTGGGGAAGGAGGGGAGGTAGAGGACTGAGATTTTGCATGGCCCAGGGGCCAAAAAAAAAAATAAAAATAAAAAAAAATAAAAAAAATTTTTTTTTTTTTTTCGATGTCAAAAGTTGATTTTTTTTTTTTCTCTGACTCTTAAGAGTCTCCCCGCAGTGCGCCGGGGGAACTCTTAAGAGTCTCCCCGCAGCTCCCGGGTTAATTAACAGGCGACCTTGACTCTCGTAATTACTTTATTCAGATATTAAAACTCTAGTGATATCTAACGTTCGCCCACTGATTTGCGTTCTATGTATTTCTGAGACAAGGATATAAAACTTAGATCAGTACCCCCTGAGGTAACTAGAATTCCCGTGCTCTAAAAATACGTGTGTCTAATCTAGTCTGTGAACTACTACTTGTGCACCAGAGCTACCAGTAATAAATCTAACAGTGAATATGAATCTATAAGTAACATTGATGGTCTTCGGTATATAAACCTGTGAAATCAAAGCCAGTGATCAGAAGATTAATACCTGAACGTTGGAAGTGGGAGACTAGGCTCCATCCAGATCCACTTATGCTAGTGTTGTTCAATTCTATTATATTGTCTTACACAAGTATTCTGCAGTGGTATATCAATAAACGTGATCATGTAACTTGCTACCATGTGTTTCTTTGTGTTCTCTATTCCTCATATCTTGTATTGTGCATGCAGCCTTATATACCCAGTCAATTTAGAACTCACATTACCCAAGTTAAACCTGTAGAAAAACAGGGCATAACATTGGCGGCAGCGGTGGTTCTTGATTCGGATAAAAGGTTGCATTACACTGCAAGTTTGGAACAGTAGAAGCATGGCAACATCGCGAAATCTTCAGCCACTCGCACACATTCCCAAGTATGATGTAAACACATATGATATCACCAGTTACTTAGACATAATAAAGCCAGTGTACGATGTGGTACTTCATAATGACCGCGAAAAAATCGCCATGGCAATTTTGCATGTTGTACAGTTGGGAGAAGCCGTTTCCCAACTTGTTGATAAGCCTACTTTTAAAGAATTTATTCACCAAATGGTGAAACAGAATACGCCAGAGAGTACCTGGAACCAGTTTCGATCCTTCGTGATCCGGACTTTAGATCCACTTTTGGGTTCCCCCGTCGCCCCCAAAATAATAAAAGTCGACGAGATCAAGTATGAAGGGGATATAAATGTGACCCTCATACAACTCTACAGATACGTGAGGACCACGTATAGCTATGAAGATTACGACCAACAAAATTAACTCTTATTCACCGCATTGTTAAACATCCTCCCACCCCACATCACCGCCCATCTCGACCCGTATGGCTTATTCGAAGAACATATGCTCGCCATCAGAGAAGAATGCCTACGCAGTTCGATGAATCCCCTATCCAACCTTTTAGCCCCTATCCAAGACTCCGTGCACCCTTCCAAAATGACTTCCGGTGAAAGTCCAACTCCAGTGAACTCTCCCCCCACCAACCCTCAGCAGCCCCCCCAACAAGAGCCGTATTCTAGCTATGCCTACCTATGTAGGCCTACCACAACATATTTTCCACATGACCCCAGAAATGTTCAGCTATCCCCCCACCAACAAAATTTCCCTTGTGACAGTTTACCGACCTCTCCCCCCACCAACCCTCAGCAGCCCCCCCAACAAGAGCCGTATTCTAGCTATGCCTACCTATGTAGGCCTACCACAACATATTTTCCACATGACCCCAGAAATGTTCAGCTATCCCCCCACCAACAAAATTTCCCTTGTGACAGTTTTCCGTCGGTAGCTTGTGACAGTTTTCAGTCAGTAGCTCCCTTCCACCCCCACACAATTCACACCCCTAGAAAACTTTGAAACCCCACAATTGACTCGCCCTCTCATGTCAAACAAACTCACCAGTCCCAGAGAACCTCTAACCAGACCGAGACTGCCACCAAGAAAATTCCCCAAACTCGTCCTGTTAATGTCAAACAAACCCACCAACCCCAGATAACCGCTAACCAGACCGTGACTGCCACCAAGAAAATTCCCAAAATTCGTCCTATTAACAACCCCAAATCTATACATCAGTCCTCTACCAATAACCCCTGTTCTACACCTAACTCTTCCCCCACCAACCCGCCGCAGTCCCCCCAACAAATCCCGTTTCCTAACTCGCTCACCTCTCACCACCCTGACCCTCCCACACGCGCCGTAAACCCTCCCCTCACGCGTGACGACCTAGGGACCCAACTATGTTCCCCCCCTTCCCCCAGAAATACTCAGCTATTCCCCCACCAACAAAATCTCCCTTGTGACAGTTTTCCGTCAGTAGCTCCCTTCCACCCCCCCACAATTCACACCCCTAATAAACTTCAAAACCCCACACTTGACTCACCCCCTCATGACAGACAAACCCACCAACCCCAGATAACCTCTAAGCAAACCGTCACTGCCACCGACACACCCCACCACTCTGATTCTCCCACACGCGCCGTTAATCCCCCCCTCACGCGTGACCCCCACCAAAGTGATTCCCCCCCCCTCATGCGTACCGAACACCTGCTCACCAGTCGGTCCCCCACCATCATGAGCCCAGCTAAGCTATCAACCTCCCCCTCTTCACCGTTACCCCACCCCCCCCAAATTCCCCCCCCCAAAATCCCGCTCGACGAAATACCACTCCCATCCCAATCCAACCACAAAACTTTTTCCACCTTGGCTAAACCCCAAAATACTCTCCCTCTCGCCCCAAACAACATAATCAACCTCTCAACTTCAACCACTCCTCGAAATCCCATCCATGTCTCTCCCGGAAATAAAATCACTCTAAATTCAACCCCTCTCAAACCACAACCCTGCCTGCCCAGACCCCCCCCACCATCTCCCTATCAAATCCCCACACCCCAAACCTCCAAACCACCCGATCATAGTAAACTCTCAACCTTCAGCCTTACTCACCCCTCCCCAAACCCCACTCACGACCACAACTCTCTACACAATTCAACCCCTCCCCAGCACCAACCTCTTCCGCAACAACAACCCCGACTCGACCTGCCCTTTCATCATTAAAACCCCCCTATCACTACCCCCGACCGAAACCACTTAGACCCCCCCTCCAAAACTGGCCCCGGGCCAGCTCGCCCCCAGACCCACATCCCTAATGACAAGAACTAACGGTATATCCACCCCGCCCTTCCAAAGTGAAAGTGAACCACCACCCCCTATTACCCGACCGTCACCCAGACTAACGGCGACCCTAAATACCCCCCCCCCTGATGATGATGAGGATATTATTGTACTAAATTGTTTCGAATGTTTTCAATTCCTAAGCGATTGGGCATGATTCTATACATTTACATGTTTTCCATATACTGTATATATTTTTGTTTTCCTTAGTCATACTACTTTTCTTGTTACCTACACTTTTCTGACTATCTTTTAAATTTGCTTTATACATTGTTAAACACTTTACCTCTTCTTAATTTCCTGTGTTCTTAAGTATCTGTCCTTTCTTAAATTTACATGTTTTCCATATACAGTATATATTATTTTTTTCCCTTAGTCATACTACTTTTCTTGTTAACCTACACTTTTCTGACTATACTTCTTTTTACTTCACCCTTGAGGCTCGAGGACGAGCCTATAATGAAGGAGAGGGAAGTAAAATGCCCCAGAACGAGAAGCCCACCACAGAAGCCATGAACGAACACCACACAGAAACACCAAAGGAAAGGTCCACAGAACGAAAGGACCAGCTGACCGAGCCAGCCATTTCAGACAGCCCAAGCCCGCAGGGCTAAACAGCTCCAGGACACACCCCTTTACCTTTTCTAAAACTGACCATTTTCCACACCTCACGTACACTAACCCCCTCGTGTCCTACACTTCTAACTACAAAGATGATGAACAGGAATATACATTCATATTAAAAACACCCATGCCTGTCCCGACGTTGAGCCAATGCCAACACATCAGACAGCCATAATTATATCTATGTATGTTCTTGCATCCGAGAAGTAGATGTTATATATCTTAGAAGTTAAAACACCCACGCTGTCCCTAGACCTCGTATATCATTTTCCATGACGAGTATAGATATATGTAACCCGTGCCCAGTCGCCCCTTGCACTGTTCCTCTAGTAACTAAGTATTAATATTAACATTCCCTAACATCTTGTCTTGCCAGACTAAGCTTCTGAAGACCCATCGCCCCATAAATCTATGTATGCAATCCTTAGGTTAAGTATTTTTATCCGCCATTGTGTTCACCTTTTTCCATTTACTTTCCACAATTGTCATACGTCTTCCCCTTGCCTCCTTCGTATCCACAGCCCACACTACGCCAATTTATTTCGTGTCTTACACCTCTTACCCCAACCAGAGATTGTATAAGATAACCTGGTTACCAGTATCTGTCATAAGTACCCCGAAACAATAACTAAGTACCCCTACGAACTGCCGCTGTGGGTGGTATTTTATATTTAATAGAAAAAGCAGTTCCCAGGGCCAACTAATAGTATCCATAACCCTCTGACTGATCACATAACTCTATCTTTTCCAGACTCATATACCACCCCATAGTTGCATTCCCCGGTAGCATTTGGCTAACGTATTCTACTGCCTTTTCAAACTTCCATATCAATTGTAGCCTAATGCCACCCCCACGCCCAGGGACCTTAGGGGCAAAATTTCCCTGTAGCCCTTGAACTCCCCCCCCCCCCCCCCCCTCTCATTAAGACACCCGCGCTTCTCGACTCTTGTCCGACCTAGCCTCTCTCTCATACCTCTTGAAGATCCTTGAATTGTCCGTTACTAACGCTCTCCAACCTTTTATATATATACTCCTATCCAGCCTGCCTTCACTTAGTAGGCCAGAACAACATTAGAACTTTACTAGCCCCTTGCATGCCATCTATTCTCTTACAACACATTCACAACCCTGCACCCAATGGTCGTCGGTGCGAGGCTAGCCGCCCCGCCAGTAACTAACTTCTATTGTCATACTTCCAGATAAATGTGGCAGAGTTAGCAACCCAGTCTCCACCATATCCAGCAAACCCTACAATTAACAACCAGCCGAGTAAAACCAGCTAGCTAAGGCACCTTCGGTTTTGGTATTAAAGACACTCACATCTGTCTCATACACAGAGGGTTATTACAAACACTGGTGATATGGCAAGCCCCTAGCCACAGCCGCCGGACGACTATATCAGAGAGAGGGCGCCCAGCTCCCCCTTTTTGCCCACCCGAGGAGGGAGACCCCCACCCCCCGCGGAGGTATACCTGGCCCCTGTTTTGACTTTCGAGTCATTGCCAGGTAGCACAGGAATTCTTCCTATCAATGAACTAACCATGAATGACTAACACCTTTACTAACCTCTATTACCTCACAATAAACCATTTACCTTTCTTGTATGCTCTGATCACTAAATTAGCACCTCAGCTATACCATAGAATGAAGATTGAACAATCTAGAGAGACGCTCCTATCACAGCTGTCCCCATCCTCCTCGCAAAGTAGATCCAGTCTCTCTCCCCTAAATACGTCCAGTATAGCCAAAATAGTACCTCTTACTAAGGCTCAGTTATATGAAAATATAAAGGCTTCCTATCGCCCTGTGCCACAACAGTAAATACCATCTTACCTAGTCCCCATATCTATTGAGAGCTCAATTAAGTCCATAAGACTCGAGATCCCTACTGTCTACAGGGTCCAGAACCGAGCCTATAAATCTAACTCCCGCCCCCAGTCAAATCAGTTGAAAGCTAGACACCAACCAGGGGTCACTACCCTGCAGTTAATTTCTAGCTCTGCCCTTGTGTTGTTCCGGAGTGAGATCCCAGAACCGGCAGACTCCGTGGCAGATTTGGATAGAAGGACCTGCCCACGTATTGAAGAACTTCACACATATGGCCCCCCTGGACGGCCGCGGAACCAGTCGTTAGCCCCCAACATCATGGACGCAAGATAACCAGGACCAGACCCATCAGATACTACCCAAGATTCCCTTTAGCAGTACTACATATTACTGTGCTGTTTTAGATTCACTAATTAATATTTCTACGAAGTGGCTAAGACCTGGCCCAGTGTAATTCATACTTAACCATTTCATTTGGGACGTACTAAGCGATCAGTGCTCTTTAATTAACAGGCGACCTTGACTCTCGTAATTACTTTATTCAGATATTAAAACTCTAGTGATATCTAACGTTCGCCCACTGATTTGCGTTCTATGTATTTCTGAGACAAGGATATAAAACTTAGATCAGTACCCCCTGAGGTAACTAGAATTCCCGTGCTCTAAAAATACGTGTGTCTAATCTAGTCTGTGAACTACTACTTGTGCACCAGAGCTACCAGTAATAAATCTAACAGTGAATATGAATCTATAAGTAACATTGATGGTCTTCGGTATATAAACCTGTGAAATCAAAGCCAGTGATCAGAAGATTAATACCTGAACGTTGGAAGTGGGAGACTAGGCTCCATCCAGATCCACTTATGCTAGTGTTGTTCAATTCTATTATATTGTCTTACACAAGTATTCTGCAGTGGTATATCAATAAACGTGATCATGTAACTTGCTACCATGTGTTTCTTTGTGTTCTCTATTCCTCATATCTTGTATTGTGCATGCAGCCTTATATACCCAGTCAATTTAGAACTCACATTACCCAAGTTAAACCTGTAGAAAAACAGGGCATAACACTCTTAGTCATTCTCTCGCTTTCCATACGTTCCATATGGTCAAACCATCTCAAGTTGTTCCTTTTCACACTTTCCAGCACATCTACCTCCACACCACACCTCCTTCTTACTTCCTCATTAGTCTGTCTATCCCTCCATGTAACTCCGCACGCACTCCTTATGTAATTCATTTCCACTGCTCTCACTCTTGGTCTGAGTCTCTCAACCAACGTCCATGCTTCGCTTCCGTAAGTCAGTGTCGGGATTACCACACTGTCATGCAAGGACTTCTTCACTTCCATACTGACCACCCTATTTCTTGTTACTGCTTTTAGCGTTCCTACAACCTCTTCCCCTGTTGTACCCTCTCCCGCACTTCTTCATCCATAGTCCCATCTTTACTCAACACACTGCCCAGATACTTAAAAGAGTTGACGATCTCCATAGCCTGACCGTTCAGCTTCACCTCACACTCTGTGACTTCACCCCTTTCGAAGACCATAACCTTGCTCTTCCCCGTATTTACCTTCAAATTCCGTTTTTCGCACACTGTTCCAAACTCATTTACCAGACCCTGCAACTCCCATTCATTATCACTCATCAGAACTGTATCATCCGCAAACAGCAGTATAGGTAGCTTCCACTCAATTCCCTCCCTTTTCAGCGATACACCAACATCCACTGCTCTTGATAGTATTTCTTTCATGACTCCATCCATATATACAGTAAACAACCACGGGGACATCACACACCCCTGTTTCAAACCAACATTCAGGTCAAAGAACTCGCTCTGCTCACTCTCCACACGTACTGCCGCCTTTGCACTCTCATACATGCTCTTCACTGCTTTCAGCAACTTGCCCTCTACTCCGTATATTCTTAGTACTTTCCACAAACCTTCTCTATCCACTCTGTCATAGGCCTTCTCCAAGTCCATAAAGGCAACATACACCTTTTGTTTCTTCTCCAGATACTTCTCCACAACACAATTCAGGGTAAAAATCTGATCTACACATCCTCTTCCCTTCCTAAAAACCTCCCTGCTCGTCGCCTATCCATTTCTCCGTTCTCACTCTCACTCTCTCAATCACTACCCTACTGTATACCTTCCCTACTACGCTTAGAAGACATATTCCTCGGTGGTTACCACACACTCCTCTTTCCCCTTTGCCCTTATATAGGGGGACTATTATGCCAGTCTTCCAGTCATCGGGTGCACTCCCCTTCTCCCATGCTAGTTTGCACATTTTCCATACCCATTCTATCACTATCTCACCACCATACCTCAACATTTCCCCACACACTCCATCTGTTCCTGGTGCTTTCCCCAACTTCACTCTTTTCATGGCTTCCCACACTTCTGACCTCCTGATCCCCACCTCCTCCTCCACTACTCGACTACTCCACTACTCGACCTCCCTGTGCCTCATTAAACGGCGACCTCGATTTCGGCCGCTAAATGACCTCCTATTTAGGATCTGACCTCATCCGTACCCTATTTTGGGGGGCTGCGAACAACTTTTGTTCCATACACCTTTTCGATCGGAGGCCTCCTTCCGCCCCAAACAGCCATTTTTTTCAATTGTTTTCATTTTATTTTTCAATTTCAGCCTCGAAACGACCTCCGATCGTGGCCTCGCCCCCTCTATGACCTGACCCAGGTCAATTGACACCCACATGCAAAGTTTCAGCTCCCCAGGTCCAAAACTGCGGCCGCCTATTAAGAATAGACACACACACAGACAATCGAAAATATTATATAGATATATATATATATAATATACACAGTATATATATATATATATATGTATATATATATATATATATATATATATATATATATATATATAGGAGAAAGATAGAGAGAGAGAGAGAGAGAGCAAATATATATAATTAGAAGCTAAATATGTTGTGTAATATAATCTGTTTAAAGTAAGTAATAACATAATAATAGGAATACTAAAAATAATAGAATAGACAAAATAATCTTACAAGTAAAACAACAGTACATTACAACAATCATCACATCAACAACAACAACATCACCACCAATAACAACAACAAAATCAATAACAACAACAATACTACTAATAATAATAATAATAATAATAATAATAATAAACAAATACAAATAATAATAATAATAATAATAATAACAAGAACAATAGAGCTTCAACTTGAAATTAGATAGAACGAGATGGGTTGGGTGTGAAGGGATCTGCCATGTGTAGAACAATTGGCGCTCTGCAGACTCCTGTTTCCTTATTTTGTTTATGTTCTCATTTGTGAGGGAGAGAGAGAGAGTATGGCAAGAGAGAATAGGATGTCGTAAACGTAAGGAAGATAGCGATAAACATGAGAGAGAGAGAGAGAGCGCGGAATGGATTGGGTGTGAAAGGGATCTGATATGTGTGGGCCAATCGGCTCTCTGCAAACTCCGGTTTTCTTATGTTCTCATTTGTGAGAGAGACAGAGACTAGGATGTCATAAATGTAAGGAAGACAGAGATAAATGAGAGAGTTTTTATGAGAGGGTGGTGTGAAAAGGATCTGTCTTGTGTGGGCCAATTGGCTCTCTACAGACTCCCATTTTCTTATGTTCCTATTTCTTACAATTGTGTTTTGGTTGCAGGTATATGATAACATGGGTGTATAGTAAGTAGTGTAAATAACAGGCAACGTTTATGAGATGGGTTGGATGTGAAAGGGATCTGCCTTATGTGGGCCACTTGGCTCTGCAGACTCCCACTTTCATCTTGGTTGCATGTGTAAGGGATCTGCCTCATTTGTACCGGTGTGCAAACAAACAAGAGCGAGAGAGAAAGAGATTGGCTGTGTAAGGGATCTGCCTCTATTTGCTTGGTATAAGAGTTGTAGATATGTGGAATAGGCTACCGAGTGCTATAGTAGGATCAATAACAATAGAGCTTCAACATAAAATTTGATAGAACGAGATGAGTTGGGTGTGAAAGGGATCTGCCGTGTGTGGGCCAATCGGCTCTCTACAGACTCCCATTTTCTTATGTTCCTATTTCTTACAATTGTGTTTTGGTTGCAGGTATATGATAACATGGGTGTATAGTAAGTAGTGTAAATAACAGGTAACGTTTATGAGATGGGTTGGGTGTGAAAGGGATCTGCCTTATGTGGGCCACTTGGCTCTGCAGAATTCCATTTTCATCTTGGTTGCATGTGTAAGGGATCTGCCTCATTTGTACCGGTGTGCAAACAAACAAGAGCGAGAGAGTACAAAGGAGTACAAAGGAGTACAAAGGAAATCAAGCAACAACAGATCTAGTGACCCTTCTAGGTTGCTTGTCCTCCAAAACACTGAGGATCAAGTGTCCAAACAGTGGTTTAGAGTGGGTAAGGGAACATTGGAAAGGGAATTACTGCCCTGGAACTAATGTCCGTGGCAGGATTAGGAAGTTAGTAGAGGACAGATGGGTTAGTAACTGAGGGGGGGATAAAATAAAGTTATTCATTTACACACGCAGTCAGTCGCGGGTTTAATGAGAGATATTTGTCTAGGCGGAGTTTAAAATGAATCAACGGTGATGCAGTCTATAACGTTTCGGGGAAGCCCATTCCACAAGTTGACAACTCGATTGAAGAAGAAATTCTTAGATTCGTGCGAGTTAAAAGATTTACCAATAATTTTGCAACCGTTTCCCCGTGTAATTAGATTGGTCGATAGTGAAGTACTTACTACAGTTCATATTGTCGATGCCTTTGATGATTTTGAACACTTGAATTAAGTCACCTCTTAATCTGCGCTGGGTTAAAGGAAATAGATTTAATTCTCTAAGACGCTCTTCGTATGGTTTGTTCTTTAGGCTAGGTATCATTTTGGTAACTCTACGTTGAACTCGTTCTAGCTTGTTATATCTTTTTGGTAATAAGGGCACCAGGATTGAACGCAGTATTCCAGAAGAGGGCGGACTAAGGAATTGTAAAGGGTTAGGATAACTTCTTTGGATTTATGCTCAAATGACCTGCCTATAAAGCCAATTATTTTGTTTGCCTTCTTAACAACTTCTGAACATTGTTGACTCGGTTTTAGGTTACTCGATATTGTTACTCCCAGATCGGTTTCTCTGTTTACATTCTTAAGCTGAGTGCCTTTCATCGAATAGTTTGCTTTCTCATTTAGGTATCCGACATGTAGTACTTTACATTTATCCGCATTGAAACTCATTTGCCAAATTTGGGCCCAACATGACAATTTATCTAGATTGTGTTGCATATCGTCAACTTGTTCTTTTGAGAGTACGCTATTTGCAATTTTTGTATCGTCAGCAAATTTTGAGATTGTACAGGTGAGACCCTCATCTATATCAGTGATGTAAATTAGAAAGAGAATTGGTCCTAGTACCAATCCCTGGGGTACCCCACTACTTACATTGGTCCATTTAGATGCCATTTAGAGATTGGCTGTGTAAGGGATCTGCCTCTATTCGCTTGGTATAAGAGTTGTAGATATGTGGAATAGGCTACCGAGTGCTATAGTAGGATAAATAACAATAGAGCTTTAACATAAATTTTATAGAACGAGATGAGTTGGGTGTGAAAGGGATCTGCCGTGTGTGGGCCAATCGGCTCTTTGCAGACTCCTATTTTCATCTTGGTAGCATATGTAAGGGATCTACCTCATTTGTACAAGTGTGCAAATAAGAGAGAGAGAGAGAGAGAGATTGGCTGTGTAAGGGATCTGCCTCTCTCGTAACAGAGTCGTAGATATGTGAAATAGGCTACCTAGTGCTATAGTGGGATCAAGAACAATAGAGAATTTCAAGATAAAATCAGATAGTCATATGGACGAAATGGGTTGGATGTGAAAGGGATCTGCCTTTTGTGGGCCACTTGTCTCTCTGCAGATTCCCATGTTCATCTTAGTTGCATGTGTAAGGGATCTGCCTCATTTGTACCGGTGTGCAAGCAAACGAGCGACAGAGAGAGACTGGGTGTGTAAGGGATCTGCCTCTATTCGTTTAGTAACAGAGTTGTAGATATGTGGAATAGGCTACCTAGTCCTATAGTGGGATCAAGAACAATAGAGTTCAACATAAAATTAGATAGGACGAGATGGGTTGGGTGTGAAAGGCTGCCACGGGCGTGTCTGGCCACCATTTTGGATAACATATCAAAAGTTGCCCAATACAAAAATGCACCTTGTGTCAAAGTTTGGTCCCGATCCGACAAGCAGTTCCGGAGTTATTGTGTAAAAACCGGACTATATAATTATATTTTTATGGAAGCGTGCAATACTTCTTGAACCCCTGATAACGTTGTTTGCTGTTTGAGGGAGGAGGAAAGGTAAGTCACACCACACCAAAAATTGTCAAAACTTTGAAGGTCTAGAACTTTGTTATTAAACAAAGCATTTGGCAAAGGGAGGAATTGTTAAAAACCTTAGCCAATACTCTGTTATTCACCAAAAATAAATTTGAATTATCATTATTATTTGGTAGGGTAGGTATGTATAGGTAGGTTGGCTAAATAATTGGTGGAATTCGTAGGGACTCGAACTGTTTTGAGAGAGTTAAATAAACAAAAAATAATAGATCCAAATAATAAATCGACTATGATATTAAGCAAAACTGGGGGATGCGTGGAAGCCTATAGACTGTAGACGGTAAACTTTGTGTGAATACGGTTTTAACACTTTCTCTGCGGGGTGTTTTGGGCTATTTAGTGCATATTCAGGCACTCCTGAATGATTAATCAAGCATCTGCATTAAATGAACTGTATTCTGCCGAAAACTAGGTGAAAATAGCTTCAAAATGAAACCAGAACGAGTTCCGAGGGTGGCGGGGTTCACCCGCAGCCTTGCCATAAACACGCGTAAAATGCCCCAGAACGAGAAGCCCACCACAGAAGCCACGAACGAACACCACACAGAAACACCCGAAAGAAAGGTCCACAGAATGAAAGGACCAGCTGACCGAGCCAGCCAATTCAGACAGGCCCAAGCCCGCAGGGCTAAGCAGCTCCAGGCCGCACCTACCTACCCCTTCTAAACTGACCATTTTTCCACACCTCACGTACACTACCCCCTCGTGTCCTACACTTCTAACTACAATGATGATGAACAGGAATATACATTCATATTAAAAACACCCATGCCCTGTCCCCAGGTTGAGCCAATGCCAACAAAGCAGACAGCCATATATCTATGTATGTTCTTACATCCGAGAAGTAGATGTTATATATCTTAGAAGTTAAAACACCCACGCCTGTCCCTAGACCTCGTATATCAATTTCCATGACGAGTATAGATATATGTAACCCGTGCTCAGTCGCCCCTTGCATTGTTCCTCTAGTAACTAAGTGTCTCTATAATATTAACTGCCACCAGTATTGATACGACATAGCGGCACTGTCCTTGTGTCGTATTGTGCCAAGTGCAGATCAACCAGGTTTCATCACCTTATTAGGACGACGACTATAATGTCGTCGTTCATCGATGTATTCAATCCTTAGGTTACTTATTAATATTAACATTCCCTAACCTATCTTGTCTTGCCAGACTAAGTTTCTGAAGACCCATCGCCCCCATAAATCTATGTATTTAATCCTTAGTTTAAGTATTGTTAGTGTCTCTATAATATTAACTGCCACCAGTATTGATACGACATAGCGGCACGTCCTAATGTCGTATTGTGCCAAGTGCAGATCAACCAGTTTTCATCACCTTATTAGGACGACGACTATAATGTCGTCGTTCATCTATGTATTCAATCCTTAGTTTATGTACACATGTTAACATTCCCTAACATATCTTGTCTTGCCAGACTAAGTTTCTGAAGAATCATCGCCCATAAAATCTATGTATTCAATCCTTAGGTTAAGTATCTTTATCCGCCATTGTGTTCACCTTTTTCCAGTTACTTCTCCACAATTGTTATACGTCTTCCAATCACCTCCTTCGTATCCACAGTCCACACTACGCCAATTTGCTTCGTGTCCTACACCTCTTACCCCAACCAGATTGTATAGATAACCTTAGTACCAGTATCTGTCATAAGTACCTCAAAACAATAACGAAGTACCCCTACGAACTGCCGTTTTTCTTGGTATATATTTCATAGAAAATGCAGTTCCCAGGGACAACTAGACGTGCAAAAGCTCGTGCCAACTAATAGTATCCATAACCCCTCGTACTGACGAAGAATAATACACCATGTTTTTCCCCACTTTACCCACAGTCAAGCACACACCTACAGTTCACCTCCTTCTCCCCCCCCCGCCCCACAGTCCACATAATTCTATCTTTTCCAGACTCATATACCACCCCCTAGTTGCACTCCCTGGTAGCATTTGGCTAACATACTTTCACTGCCTTTTCAAACTCCAATATCAACTGCAGCCTAATGCCATCCCCACGCCCAGAGACCTTAGGGTCAAATTTCCCTATAGCCCCCCCTGAACTCCTCCCCTCTCATTAAAATACCCCGCGCTGCTCGACTCTTGTCCGACCTAGCCTCTCTCTCATACCTCTTGAAGATCCTTGATTTTTCCATTGCTAACGCTCTCCAACCTTTTATATATATACTCCTATCCAGCCTGCCTTCCCTTAGCAAGCCAGAACAACATTAGAACTTTACTAACCCCTTGCATGCCATCTATTCTCTTACAACCTATTCACAACTCTACACCCAATGGTCGTCGGTGCGAGGCTAGCCGCCTCACCAGTAACTAACTTCTATTGCCATACTTCCAGATAAATGTGGCAGAGTTAGCAACCAGTCTCCACCACATCCAGCAAACCATACGATTAACAACCAACCGATTAAAACCAGCTAGCCAAGGCACCTTCGGTTTGGATATTAAGAAGACCACATCTGTCTCATAAACAGAGGGTTATTACAAACACTGGTGATATGGCAAGCCCCTAGCCACAGCCGCCGGACGACCATCCCAGAGAGAGAGCGCCCGGCTACCCCTTTTCTACCCACCCGAGGAGGGAGACCCCCACCCCCGCGGAGGTATACCTGACCCCTGTTTTGACTTCCGGGTCATTGCCAGGTAGCCTAGGAATTCTTCCTATCCATGAACTAACCATGCATGTCTAATCCCCTTACTCACCTCTTGCCCAGTGTAACTCATATTTAACCATTCCATTTGGGACGTACTAAGCGTATCAGTGTTCATTAATTAACAGGCGACATTGACTCTCGTAATTACCTTATTCAGATATTAAAACCCTAGTGATATCTAACGTTCGCCCACTGATTTGTGTTCTACGTATTTCTGTCATAGGAATATAAATTTTAGATCAGTACCCCCTTGAGGTTACTAGAATTGCTGTGTTCAGAAATATACGCGTATCTAATTCTAACTGTGAGCTGCTACTTGGGCACGCAGAAAGAAATCTAATTAGTGAAATTGAATACATAAATACGTTGAGGTCTTCCAGTATAATAAACCTTGCTAACTAAATCCGTGATCAGAATAGTATACCTGAACGTTGGAAGTGGGAGACTAGGCTCCATCCAGATCCGCTAATGCTAGCAGTTCCCTTCTATTATTTGTTTTGTACGAGTCTTACTATTTTTCTATGCTCTTTATTCACCTATCTAAATAAAAGTGATCGTGTGTCGTGTTACCGTGTGTTTATTTTGTGTTCTCTATTCCTCATGCCTTGTATTGTGCATGCAGCCTTATATACCCAGTCAGATAGAGCCCACATTACCCAAGTTAATCCTGTAGAAAAAAAGGGCATAACAACGCGAGAAAACCGCTAATTATTAGCTCTCGCTCGCTCGGCAACACTGCTGTGAGACTCCCGCGCGGGAGACAGTCTCACTCAGTGAGCCGCTCGCTGCTCTGAGGGTCGGAGGTGAGCCCCTCACGCTCCCGCCCACTGACACTCAATTTTTACGGCTTTTACAGGCTTTTAAGCCTGGAAATTGCTGTAAATTGCCAGGGCGTTCCAGAACGTCACCCGCAGGGAAAGGGTTAAAGTCATTTAAGAATAGACAGTTTTCAATGCTGCGGCCAAACTATTCCACCCATTTATATTCTTTTGGTATCAAAACGTTCGGAAGCGCGAGCCTCACCCAACTACGCAAACATGGCTTTGATCATCGGCGTAGTTTTCAAGATGTGGAATTTTAAGTGGAATTCGATGTTTTTTCAAGATTGCCGGGAAAAACCCCACGTGCAAAAGCAAAACCTTCTCTATAACATTTGCGGAGCATTAGTAGTGGAGTCCATATGCCAAAGCCCAATCATTTCCTATGAGTGGGAGAGACGGTATTTAGGCGTCAAATTTTTCGGGAAATCGGCTGCCACGGACCTGTTTGGCCGCCATGCCGGATGTTTAGCATATCAAAAGTTGCCCAATACAAAAACGCACCTCTTTTGAAAGTTTGATCCCGATCCAAAAAGCGGTTCTGGAGTTATTGCGTAAAAACCGGCGTGTAAGAATAATTTGGATGAATAAGTGGCTTTAATGATTACAATAGGGGTTCCCCGTAAGGGTTCTTAAAGCTAGCACATGCTAAGCTAGCTAAGGATAGCCCAATAAGGCCGATTAGGTGTATTTCCA
This sequence comes from Paralithodes platypus, assembly GCA_032716605.1. Lineage (NCBI taxonomy): Eukaryota > Metazoa > Arthropoda > Malacostraca > Decapoda > Lithodidae > Paralithodes > Paralithodes platypus. Next base: position 29,377,054 of record CM064528.1, read on the forward strand.
TTGGGGTCCTGTACTACTACCCCATCCTCTTGCTCATGAGGGACGGTAACGACTCAGTGCTTGTGAAAAAACTTTAATGCGCCGAGCGTGGGTGCGATCCTGGGCCTTCTGGGTGGAAGTCCAAGACGCTAGTCACTACACTACATTCAGCCCTACATGAGTGATAAGAATGGTATGGGTCACAATTTCTCATCATAATGAATAACCAATATTTTATTTTATTTTTTTTTCCTGTGTGAATGAGGGAGACAAAAGGCATAACTGCCTGCAGGGAGTACCTCCCCAGGATTTCAAAGAGTGACAGGGCGGAAATCAAGGGACGTTCGAGCCAAAATGCCTGGACACACGGAGTTTGAAGCAATTTAAGTCATAGGAAGAGGGAAAGACTGATTCTGGGAGAGAGTTCCAGAGCTCTGCAGTTGAATAGAAGAAAGTCTGAGAATAGCGTTTCACTCTTGGGTTGGAGAGTTGCACAGAGTAGGGGTGGGAATGTGTTGCAAGGCGGGTACTGCGTACCCTACGTAGAGGAAGTGGTATACACTGGGAAAGCTCTGAGGAACACTGATTATTGTAGTAGCGATAGAATAGCGAGAGAGATGCAACATTGCGGCGAAGAGAGAGAGATTGCAGAGAGTTGGTGAGTGGACGGGAGTTAATGATACGAAAGGCTTTCCTTTCTACTTTATCTAGGAGTGCGGTGTGAGAGGATCCTCCCCACACATGTGAACAATACTCAATACAAGGATGCACTGTGCCCCTGTACAGAGCAAGAAGCTGTGCAGGGGTAAAGAACCCCTTGAGGCAGTTGAGCACACCCAGCTTCTGGGAGGCTGCCTAAGCGAGACTGGTAATATGGTTTTTCCAAGGTGAGAGCAGAAGAAAAAGAGACACCAAGAACATTGAGAGGAAATGAAGGGTTGATTTTTGTATTGTTGAAGAATAAGGGATAGTCCTCCGAAGGTTCCTGACGGGTAGTAAGATGGATAAATTGAGTTTTGGAAGCATTAAATGCAACAAGGTTTTCTCTACCCCAATTGGAAATAGTAGCTAGATCAGAAGATAAGTATTTTATGGCTTCATTACGATTACTTTTGAGGGACTGTTGGCTGGGGCGTTCTGGAAAACTAATTGAGTGGTGTAAGGTAGAGTCGTCTGCATATGAATGGATGGGACTGGATGTACAGTTGAGAAGATCATTTATGAAAATTAGAAAGAGAATAGGAGATAGGACAGAACCCTGAGGAACACCGGAGTTGATAGGATGAGGAAATGAGCGATGGCCGTCCACAACCGCAGCTATGGAACGGCCGGAAAGGAAATTAGAGACAAAGGCACAGATGGAGGGACAGAAACCGAAGGAGGGCAGTTTTGAAATTAAAGATTTGTGCCAGACTCTATCGAAGGCTTCGATATGTCTAGTGCAACAGAAAAAGTCTCACCGAAGTCCTGAAAGTTGGATGACCAAGAGTTAGTAAGATATGAAAGAAGATTACCAGTAGAGCGACCCTTAAGGAAGCCCTACTGGCGATCTGAAAGCAGATTATGAGAAGAGAAATGCTTAAGAAATTTGGAAGCAAGAATAGTTTCAAAAACTTTAGAGATACAAGAGATGAGAGCAATTGGACGATAGTTGGAGGGTTGAAAGCGGTCACCCTTCTTTGGGACAGGTTGAATGAGAGCAAACTTCCAGCAAGAAGGAAAGACATTAGAGGAGAGACAGAGACGAAAGAGTTTGCCTAGGCAGGGGGTCAGCACGGAAGCACAGTTTTTAAGTACAACAGGAGGAACACCGTCTTGACCGTACGCCTTCTTAGTATTAAGCCCAGAGAGGGTAGAAAGTACATCTTTAGAAGAGATTAGGATATTAGGCATAAGTAGGAGAGAGGGAGGAATAGCACCGGAATCATCCAAGGTAGAGTTTCTGGCAAAAGTTTGAGCAAAGAGTTCAGCTTTGTCAGAGGAAGAAGTGATGGTTGTGCCATCAGAGTGGAAAAGGGGAGGGAAAGACGAAGAAGAAAAGTTGTTGGAGAGGTTTTTGGCTAGATGCCAGAAAGCTTGGGAAGAGCTAGAGTTGGATAGTTCAGTACATTTATTATTGATGAAAGAGTGCTTGGCAAGTCGAAGAACAGATTTGGCTTGATTCCGGGCAGACACATAGGAAGAATGAGATTCTTGAGTTTTAAGGCGTCGGTACTGTTTGAATGCTTTCTCCTTGTTGTGGACAGCAGTAGAACAAGCGTGAGTAAACCAAGATTTTTTTGCAGTAGACTGAGAGAAAGAAAATGGAATGTACTCTTCCATGCCCAAGAGGATTACTCTCCGAGGGTCCTCGGCGACGGAAGCAGAAGTCATTCCATGGGAAATCAAAGAAGTACTGCCAGAGAGCCCCCCAGTCGGCAGCGCCAAAGTGCCATAAGCGCCGCCGGCTGGGAGGATCGGATGGCCGTACTGAAGAGATAGGACAGGTGACAGAGCTAAGTTTATGGTCGGAGGAGCCCAAAGGAGAGAAAAGATTGACAGTATAAGAAGAAGGGTTAGAAGTCAGAAATAAGTCAAGAATGTTGGGCCGATCTCCGAAGCGATCCGGAATACGGGTGGGTTGCTGGACCAGCTGCCCTAGGTCATTTATGATAGAAAAGATGTAGGCTTGTTCACCAGGTTGGTCAGTAGAGTGAGTGGAGAGCCATTGGCGGTGGTGAACGTTGAAATCTCCTAAGATGGAGATTTCAGAGAAGGGAGAGATAGATAGAATATAATGAACAAGGCAATCTGACATTGCAGCTTTCACCCCCGTCGTGCTGTCAGAAACTGCCACCAAATATTTGGGGCTCTTTAAGAATATTACTTCTATTATCACCATCACTAATAATGTCCCCATCACTAATACTTGACCTATCAAATGTAATTATATTTATTCTTGTATTACCTTGGTCTAGGTATTCCGAATATACATGATATGCCTATATGCCTATGAGATAGCAAACTATTCAATGAATGGCACCCAGCTTAATCCGGGAAAGCCGAGCGTCCTCATAAGAGGTTTTGGTGGTAAAAGGCGAAGGTCCTTGTAAGATCCAAAGCCTAAAAAAAAACGTTTAAAACACCCCAGTGGCACTCAAAACAAAGCAATATGTGATTAGGTGAGATAATTCCCCTCCATTACTTGCTACCATTCCTACATATGTGTCCCCCCCCCTTCCCCTTCTTCCCCCCCTTTGTCCCCATCCTTAATTATCACCTGCTTTTCCTCTTATTCCCCCTTTTATCGGGTAATATTTAGCGCAAATTTCCTTCCCCTTGTCTCTATAGCATGGGCGAGGCATCTAGAGATCCTTGCAACAGAGAGACTTCTACTTAGAGAAATCAGTGTCGCTTGAGAACTCGGGAGGAGAGGATATATGCCGCCGCGGCTCTCCCCTCATTAATGGACCGGTCGGCAATAATACGTCTTTTTCACCCCCCAAATACTATTCTCACTTGTTTTATTGCTCTTAAATATTAATATTTTCATATTAAACGTAAAATAGGCGCATATGAATAAGTAATATCGATATTTATGGTAAAATGAAGATTTTCGTCGGGAATGAATCAAAATACCTCCGTATGGCGGGACGTTTGTTACGTAAGACTATTAGGAGTAGTCAAATGTATTCATAGGGTTAACTCCAGGTAGGAGTATTAGGACGTTTTGAGTTACGATCCTATATTTATGATAAGGGTTAACTGTAGACTCTATATAAGGCTGACTGAAGGTGTCGATGGCCTTAAGAGATGTAGATATTATATTTTAGTTATAGGTTGATTGTAGATGTTGATCTCAGCTCTCTCTGCTCGTTGATGATAGATTAATCGATTGATATATATAAGTAGTTATAATGCTGCCACCACCGATTACCATATATATATATATTATATTGATAGATATAGGTAAAGGGAATATAATTAAAGATCTCTGGTCCAAAACCACTTTGATATATTTAAGTAACAATCTGAAAGATATACAGAAGTACTATAAAGTAATATAAGAGTAAACCCTAACTCAAGAGGGTATCTCTGGGTATATGTTATCACCCTGGATGTTCGATTCTATCTGCCTGCTCTCCCTATCCCTCACCTTCCCACCACCTCAAAGCCACACCTATAATTCACCTCCCGGTTACAAGATGGCTACCCGTGGTTACAAAATGGCGTTGGAGAAGGTACAGTGAGTGTCATCTCAGCTGAATGTGTGCGACAGGATCTGACCAGACAATACATCACAGGGGTGAATGATCTACACTTACACTTAGTTACACTTAGTTGTATTCCGTCCGTTAGTGACACAGTTGAGCTGGGGCTCCACTGCGACCAGGCAGCTCCCTTTCTTCCAATCTCCATTCCAGAAGTCGGTTGGAGTTGGTGCTGGGGTATCCTGGTGTTGGTGGCCGGTCCGGTATTTTGGCCAGCCACATGTCCAAGTGTTTCTTGAAGGTGTCTGGAGACACCCCGGTCATGTTCCTGAGAGGGGCTGGTATACAGTTGAACAGTCTGGTTCCATTGTATGTAAAGCTGTGATGGATCAGGGATTTGATTTTTTGTTGATCCCGGCGTAGTCCTCACATAGCACAGCCTCCCTCGCCTTTGGTGCTGAGTCTCTTGGATGTTTGGATTTGGTACCTTTTTTTCCAAAATCTTCCAGACGTAGATGATGATGTATCTCTCCCTACGTCTTTGAAGTGAGTACAGCTGCAGCTCCTTAAGTCTCTCCCAGTAGTTAAAGTGTTGAAACCCATGGATTTTACTGGTGAATGTCCTCTGGGTGGCTTCAATTTCTGTTGACCTCTGTAATGTACAGTCCCCCATATAAATCTAGACACTGTAACTAACACACCTTAAAATTATATGATAGATGGTTATAATGATTTCATAATAAATAGTATAATCTTGAGATGTAATACGCCCCCACTAATACCGCATTTTCCTTTACCATCATTATCTCCGATAGACTGGAAATGGTGTCGTATTTCCCACCCAAATGCCATAAAAGGGTGTCCAATATCAAGCCAACTCAACCCTGCTCCTCCACAGGGTTGAGTAAGTAAACAACTGGGTAAAAGTCAAGCCGATTCGGGCTTTAAGTATATATCTGTAAGCAAGTCATCATATTTCATTGGCGAGTGTTAAAAAATTCTATCAATCTAAATGTAGTCTTAAATTAGCCCAAACATACGCCAAATAAAGATATTCACGATCATTCTAAATTGGGCTTTTGTGTATTTCCTCTTTAACATGTAAGTGTTTATACTTATAAGAGTGTGCAAACTATAAATATGTTCTAATGTATAACTAAGAACCCCAAATATACGAAGCGTTTGTTGACGTTCTTAAAACAAAACAAAAGAACAACAGCTTGCGTACGCCTATACGATATCGGGAAAGTAATCCTTCTTTATTAAACCCTCTAAGTAGCATATTATCATTTATTATGTAAATGTTTGTTAAACTAATGGAACTGAAATTGTTTACTTCGACTTCCAAACCAATCTGATGATCTCTGAACTTTTAAATAATTGTAATATTTTCGAAATCTGACCTTGTTCATTATAACGGAATGAAGGTTCTTGGTACGATGTTGCCAATGTAGCTGCTACAGCTAAATCCAGCGAATCACTTACATCACTTCCATCTAGCGACATCAAGATGTGATGAATTCTAGCGATATTCAAGTTAGTTTCTCTATTTTAAGGAATTGGAGAGATATTTCGATTGTTAAAGATTATTCTAGATACTTCAACATATGTTTTCTAGTGACATACAAGTTTTTAGTGTCTGATGACTATCTAGCGATTTGTCAATGCTATTCTAGCATACATTTGTGATTTAGTTTATCTTGCATTTTTGTCTAAATTTGCCCTATTTCTCCAGAAGACTTCCTACATGGTATAGTGTATTGTTCTAGTGATAATTAAATATTATATAGGGCTATTTTAAGTTGGCTGATGAATATGAAGCAGTAATATGCTGGACGATGAGAACACTGATAGGCCCGCAGTACTAGATAATCGTGCGATCCCTTCGACGAAGGACTCGCACGTCGGATTCGCACGTGAAGGTGGTAGTACCAGTTGCTTCCTTGTGAGAATCTCTCGTGCGATGCCGTCGGACGTCTTCTTCTTCTTCTTCTTATTACTCTTATTCTTCTTATTCTTCTTACGTATGGTTGGTGAGCCTGTCAAACTCGCCGCGGTGCATTTCTTACGGTTGGTATACCTGAGGAACGTTTTGTTTACAAATTACTGCCTCGGGCAGGGCAGGAGCATTAGAGACAAATAGGAGAACATGGAGGTGGAATGGGGGGGTGAAAGAGTGTCTACAGTGTGAGGTGGGAGGGAGGAGAGTGGAGGAGACAATAGAACATATAGTGACAGAGTGCCAGGGGTATGCAGAGGAGAGAGAGGGGTTGGAAAATGAGTTGAAACGGGTGGTAGGGGAGAGGGAATGGGAAGAGCAGAAAGAGGAGGAGGATGAGGGTGTAAAATTTGTGTTAGGTCTCGAGACAGAAGATGGGGTAGATGGGGAAATGGGGAAAAGAATGAAGGTAGTGAAAAGATTCCTGGAGCAGGTGTGGCAGAAGAGAAAACGGAATAGGATAGAATAGGGTGAGGGGGAGAAGGGGACCAGAGAGGGGGAGGAAGAAAAATGAGATTAAATAGTAGAGAGGGGAAAAGATAAATTAAGATAAGGAGAGAACAAGATATTGGGGGGTGGAGGAGGGGGTAAAATAAGGAGAGGAGAGTTCTGCTTAAGCTATATACTTCAATTCTTTGTCTTTAACTATCCTTTCTACGACTACATAATTTCTAAACTAATTCTTAAATCTAGCTCTAGCTGTTTCTGGAGAAGTCACCGGTGCATAGGTGAGCTGGCTTTGAGAGGGGACAGCAACTCCACAAAAAGAAGAAGAAGAAGAGCCTCACGGGAGTACAGACGGAATCGAATCTTAATAAAGTGATGTCCCTGGTGTATTATTTACCCAGTTTATTGCATTAATCTTATTATTCTGTATTTAGGACATTCTCAATTGACGAAAATAAGGTAGCCTAGGCCCTAGTGATTCCCCAGAGGACCATTGAATTTCTCTTAGCCTAATTTCCCTTCAACCACCAATCAATTTTTGAGTTTAGGAATAGCCATGGGGTTGTGGTATGGATTTTCGCTGAATAATTGGGTTGTGCTTGGCTCTCTGGAAAAGTGGCTTGGTTATAATATCAAGCAAGCTTTTCAGTTATATTCAAGCCTAGCCCTGTTCACCTGTTCCAAGTAGATCTAGGCCTATGGCCATAAATTGTGAAATCTAACCTAGCCTATCTCTAACTCAAAAAGGGCCAGAGCTAGGATAGTGGGCTGTAAATTGCCATAGGCTATCTATCCCCTGGCTGACCCTTCCCAAATGGGAAAGGTAAAGCTTCGAGTCCTCCATTTCATAGTAAGAAATGCTTAAATTGGACATAGGCTATGAGCAATTTTGATGAGAATTTAGCCTAGGCCTAGCCTATATTGTTAAAGTAATTATCTTGATATATTAAAACTACTGAAAACAGGGTAGGCCTAGCCTAACCTTAAGAGGTTACCAGGGTTGGATTTTGGACGATGGGTTAGGCATGAGAGGCTAGTGGATTATTTAGTTTATAATAACCATGGTAACCTAATAAAACTAATCTATTTTAGCTATCCAAGCGAGGTAACCTCCGACTCCGAGTTTTTCCAAAAATTTAGCAGGGAGTGTTTGGATCACACAATTGTTCTCATCGGCTTTAGACATCTAGGGATAGTCACCTATCCTAATCATAGAAAAAGATTTCATGGCTAAATAGTATTTTTTAATCTCCATGGGACTTGCATATTTAATCAACATATAGCCTACTCTTTAAACAATGCAAAATTGTTGGCAAATTAATATAGCCAAGGTTAGGTTAGCTAATGGGGAAAGCGATTTCTGAGTTAACCTAACCTACAAATTTGGAATAGGCCTAGGCTATGATAGGTTTCTTGAAGTAGTGTAGCCTAACGATACTGCTTACCACATTTTACCACAGCTGCACCAATTTGCCCCAAGTTTTATACTGTACAGTTCTGCTACATGAAAAGTGCCAGGTTTTAATCTAGTACCATTCAGTGGCAGTGCAGCAATATCATAAAGTTTCGTGTTTCAAGTTAATAGTAATGTGATCACCCCCTTTGACTAGGCTAATATAGAAAACCATTTATTTTCAATACTTATTCTGCATCAAATTGACACCTGCCCTGTCTACAGTACTATACAGTACCAAAAACAGAAAGTCTAGTAGGCAGGTTTACTTTTATAAATGACTAAATATATGATGCTTGGACAATTATAGGTACCGCATAAAGAATGAACAATATATTTCATATAATTTATTGCAATTCTTACATACATAGGTACCCGTTCTATAATATTGTATCATCTAATCACAACTCCTGTTGTATGCTTCCATATGGATAGGTCCTTAACCCGGGAGCTGCGGGGAGACTCTTAAGAGTTCCCCCGGCGCACTGCGGGGAGACTCTTAAGAGTCAGAGAAAATAAAAATCAACTTTTGACATCGAAAAAAAAAAAAAAATTATATTTTTTTTTTTTATTTTGGCCCCTGGGCCATGCAAAATCTTAGTCCTCTACCTCCCCTCCTTCCCCACTTTCCTCCTCTCCTTCAGTTATCACCTATTTTCCCTGTTATTCCCTTATTCTGAGGTATATTTTCGTGCTAACATTAGAAATCCGATTGGAGGGTGTGGTCATCACTGATAGCAAGCGAGTGCAAGAGAGAGAGAGAGAGAGTATCGATCGACTGTGTCTCAGTGGCCTTGGGGGAAATTGGCGGGAAAGCAGATTGCCTCACCCATACATTATACAACTCGCGGGCTATATCTCCGATTTTGACCATCCAAACGCTGTTTTCACTCGTTTTATTGTTGTTTCAGGTTAATACCTTTATAATCAACCCATAATAGGCGCATATGGATAAGTATTAATGCTATTAATGGCACAATGAATATTTTAGTGGCGGAAACACCTCAAATACGTCAGCACAGGGGGACGTTTCCAATTACCCCCATGCGCACTTCAGAGGTTAAGACCGCTTCATCAGATTTTATTCGCCCAATTAGCCTACTACCCAGGTAAGAAAATTCACGACATTACATTATACTTGCTTGTATTTTTGGCTTGGAATCCTCATTTGGTGACCATTATTATCTATCTATTTGAGGCATAGGCCTATTTCCTGAAATAAGTCTTGCAATTGACGAGGATGGGTGTGAATGGGATATGCCGTGTGTGGGCCAGTCAGCTCTGCAGACTCGTTATCTTATGTTCATTTATGGAAGTATTTCAAGTAGGCCTAGCCCAATCAGGGAGAACATGTTAGTCCCTATTTATTGCCTACTTTAGTAGGGTAGGCTGATTAGGCCTATATTTTTTAATCCAATAGGCCTAGCCTATGTTAAAATAGTCAACGATGGCCTTTTTACCTAACCTAACAAAACATAATTCTAGGCCTAGTTAAAAAGGCTGTCCAAGGTCTCTTCAATTTTTACCACTTTTGCTTTCAATATCTGGGACTTGTTAACCTAGGTACCCTATTGTTGGCTATTTTAACATAGGTTAGGCCTATTGGATTAAAAAATATAGGCCTAGCCTACCCTACTAAAGTAGGCTATAAATAGGGACTAACATGTTCTCCCTGATTGGGCTAGGCCTAGGCCTACTTTAAATACTTCCATAAATGAACATATATAACTAGTCTGCAGAGCTGACACGCCCACACACGGCAGATCCCATTCACACCCATCCTCGTCAATTGCAAGACTTATTTCAGGAAATATGCCTCAAATAGATAGATAATAATAGTCACCAAATGAGGATTCCAAGCCAAAAATACAAGCAAGTATAATGGAATGTCGTGAATTTCCTTACCTGGGTAGTAATTGGGCGAATAAAATCTGATGAAGTGATCTACAATTTGTCAAGGCTGGCCGACATAGGCCTCAGGTGAAGGTGCCTGTACAACGGCTCCTGTCAAGTTCAACATCGTCATTGAAGATATATCGAAAGTCTTTGGAAATGTGCTAATTGTAACCCATATTAATATATATTAATAGTTTCGTACATTATGCAATTGATTTGTATTAAAGAATGTCTTCTGTAACCTTTAATTTACGAATTGAAACAATAATACACATAATAAAATTCAATTAGCAAACGAAGGGATCCGACGACCATCGAAGAGAAGGGTCGAAGGTTTTCTTCAGATTCCAATAATATTGGACGTAAACGGTCGCGGCGACCGTTTACTAAAGCATTCGCTCAGCCAAACAAATCCCAAAGAATGTTTCTATACTACGAATTTTGAAAGGAAGGATACCTTCGAGGGAAGGGAACGTTTGGTACTGCGGGCCTGTATGTAAACATGTCTCGGATATCACTGATAATTTTTGGCATTTTCTGCCAAAAGCCCAATAGCTTATCAGTGGTGGTAACACAAAATGCAGCTTAAGATTCTTGCATCCCACAGCAAGGTAGTACTTAAAATGATAATGAGAGTTAGGCAAATTACAGTTAAAATTAGTAAGGTTTGAATCTAACCAACTCCATCCCTCGCACATTACCTCTCGGCTCTCCTATGGTCCCCTCGTAGCCCCCTGCAACACGATTCATTATTGGCAAATGAACAATGTCTGGGTGACTACAGAATACAAAGGTAGGCCTAATAGCGAAGCAGGCGAAGTACATGAAGCTATAATGAAAATAAAAGATGAACAGTCACCTACTGTAAGTAAATAAATTTCAAGTTGATGACAAATATCGAAAGTGGAATGGAAATTTTCTAAGTATTTTGTTAATAAAATAAAAAGTTATAGTAAAATTATAAAAAAAAAAAACGGAATCAAAATTGAGCAAAGCAAACATAGTTGCTAAGACAATGAAAAACAAAATTGCACAAAGAAAAATACTATAGGTATTATCTTCAAACAAATCCCAATAAGAAACCCAAAAAGAACAAAAACAAAGACACATTATAATTATGGTGTCTGTTGTAGATCGACTAACAAAGTAAAGAAATATATTTAAAATACCACAGGAACGCTGTGGTACGAAAATCCTGAAAGCGAAACCTCCAACCCTAACGAGCCACAGGAACGAAAATCCTGAGAGCGAAACTACCATCCCCAACGAGATCCCAGGCCCCTTTTCCTTTTCCGATTTGGTCTCTCTCCCTCTCTCTCAATTCATTCCACATATTATACGTCTCTCAATCACAGTCTTCTAATATACAAACCACAATACTTTACTCACTGATATTCTTAATGTACCACCTAAGTATGTATTTAATTATGTAACCACCATGCAGACTATAATACTTTCATTGTGTAGGTTCGAGGCGATCTAAGGCCCGCAGTACCAAACGTTCCCTTCCCTCGAAGGTATCCTTCCTTTCAAAATTCGTAGTATAGAAACATTCTTTGGGATTTGTTTGGCTGAGCGAATGCTTTCGTAAACGGTCGCCGCGACCGTTTACGTCCAATATTATTGGAATCTGAAGAGGACCTTCGACCCTTCTCTTCGATGGTCGTCGGATCCCTTCGTTTGCTAATTGAATTTTATTATGTGTATTATTGTTTCAATTCGTAAATTAAAGGTTACAGAAGACATTCTTTAATGCAAATCAATTGCATAATGTACGAAACTATTAATATATATTAATATGGGTTACAATTAGCACATTTCCAAAGACTTTCGATATATCTTCAATGACGATGTTGAACTTGACAGGAGCCGTTGTACAGGCACCTTCACCTGAGGCCTATGTCGGCCAGCCTTGACAAATTGTAGATCACTTCATCAGATTTTATTCGCCCAATTACTACCCAGGTAAGGAAATTCACGACATTCCATTATACTTGCTTGTATTTTTGGCTTGGAATCCTCATTTGGTGACTATTATTATCTATCTATTTGAGGCATATTTCCTGAAATAAGTCTTGCAATTGACGAGGATGGGTGTGAATGGGATCTGCCGTGTGTGGGCGTGTCAGCTCTGCAGACTAGTTATATATGTTCATTTATGGAAGTATATAAAGTAGGCCTAGGCCTAGCCCAATCAGGGAGAACATGTTAGTCCCTATTTATAGCCTACTTTAGTAGGGTAGGCTAGGCCTATATTTTTTAATCCAATAGGCCTAACCTATGTTAAAATAGCCAACAATAGGGTACCTAGGTTAACAAGTCCCAGATATTGAAAGCAAAAGTGGTAAAAATTGAAGAGACCTTGGACAGCCTTTTTAACTAGGCCTAGGCTAGGCCTATAATTATGTTTTGTTAGGTTAGGTAAAAAGGCCATCGTTGACTATTTTAACATAGGCTAGGCCTATTGGATTAAAAAATATAGGCCTAACCAGCCTACCCTACTAAAGTAGGCAATAAATAGGGACTAACATGTTCTCCCTGATTGGGCTAGGCCTACTTGAAATACTTCCATAAATGAACATAAGATGTCTGCAGAGCTGACTGGCCCACACACGGCATATCCCATTCACACCCATCCTCGTCAATTGCAAGACTTATTTCAGGAAATAGGCCTATGCCTCAAATAGATAGATAATAATGGTCACCAAATGAGGATTCCAAGCCAAAAATACAAGCAAGTATAATGTAATGTCGTGAATTTTCTTACCTGGGTAGTAGGCTAATTGGGCGAATAAAATCTGATGAAACGGTCTTAAGGACCTATCCATATGGAAGCATACAACAGGAGTTGTGATTAGATGATACAATATTATAGAACGGGTACCTATGTATGTAAGAATTGCAATAAATTATATGAAATATATTGTTCATTCTTTATGCGGTACCTATAATTGTCCAAGCATCATATATTTAGGCCTAGTCATTTATAATAGTAAACCTGCCTACTAGACTTTCTGTTTTTGGTACCGTATAGTACTGTAGACAGGGCAGGTGTTTTTGGTACCGTATAGTACTGTAGACAGGGCAGGTGTTTTTGGTACCGTATAGTACTGTAGACAGGGCAGGTGTTTTTGGTACCGTATAGTACTGTAGACAGGGCAGGTGTTTTTGGTACCGTATAGTACTGTAGACAGGGCAGGTGTCAATTTGATGCAGAATAAGTATTGAAAATAAATGGTTTTCTATATTAGCCTAGTCAAAGGGGGTGATCACATTACTATTAACTTGAAACCCGAAACTTTATGATATTGCTGCACTGCCACTGAATGGTACTAGATTAAAACCTGGCACTTTTCATGTAGCAGAACTGTACAGTATAAAACTTGGGGCAAATTGGTGCAGCTGTGGTAAGCAGTATCGTTAGGCTACACTACTTCAAGAAACCTATCATAGCCTAGGCCTATTCCAAATTTGTAGGTTAGGTTAACTCAGAAATCGCTTTCCCCATTAGCTAACCTAACCTTGGCTATATTAATTTGCCAACAATTTTGCATTGTTTAAAGAGTAGACTACATATTTATTAAATATGCAAGTCCCATGGAGATTAAAAAATACTATTTAGCCATGAAATCTTTTTCTATAATTAGGCTAGGATAGGTGACTATCCCTATATGTCTAAAGTCGATGAGAACAATTGTGTGATCCAAACACTCCCTGCTAAATTTATGGAAAAACTCGGAGAGTCGGAGGTTACCTCGCTTGCATAGCTAAAATAATTAGTTTTATTAGGTTACCATGGTTATTATAAACTAAATAATCCACTAGCCTCTCATGCCTAACCCATCGTCCAAAATCCAACCCTGGTAACCTCTTAAGGTTAGGCTAGGCCTACCCTGTTTTCAGTAGTTTTAATATATCAAGATAATTACTTTAACAATATAGGCCTAGGCTAAATTCTCATCAAAATTGTTCATAGCCTATGTCCAATTTAAGCATTTCTTACTATGAAATGGAGGACTCAAAGCTTTACCTTTCCCATTTGGGAAGGGTCAGCCAGGGGATAGATATCCTATGGCAATTTACAGCCCACTATCCTAGCTCTGGCCCTTTTTGAGTTAGAGATAGGCTAGGTTAGATTTCACGATTTATGGCCATAGGCCTAGATCTACTTGGAACAGGTGAACAGGGCTAGGCTTGAATATAACAGAAAAGCTTGCTTGATATTATAACCAAGCCACTTTTCCAGAGAGCCAAGCACAACCCAATTATTCAGCGAAAATCCATACCACAACCCCATGGCTATTCCTAAACTCAAAAATTGATTGGTGGTTGAAGGGAAATTAGGCTAAGAGAAATTCAATGGTCCTCTGGGGAATCACTAGGGCCTAGGCTACCTTATTTTCGTCAATTGAGAATGTCCTAAATACAGAATAATAAGATTAATGCAATAAACTGGGTAAATAATACACCAGGGACCATCACTTTATTACGATTCGATTCCGTCTGTACTCCCGTGAGGCTGCCCGAGGCAGTAATTTGTAAACAAAACGTTCCTCAGGTATACCAACCGTAAGAAATGCACCGCGGCGAGTTTGACAGGCTTACCAACCATACGTCCGACGGCATCGCACGAGAGATTCTCACAAGGTAGCAACTGGTGGTACCACCTTCACGTGCGAATCCGACTTGCGAATCCTTCGTCGAAGGGATCGCACGATTATCTGGTACTGCGGGCCTAAGACACCTTAACTTCCATTTCACACCAAATCAGATCGTGATTACGTCAGCCCTGTATTTAGTTATATAACAATCATAACTAACCTAACCTAACCTAACCCAATTCTAACAATTCGAGGTCTCTATCCTCCCGTGGTTTTATCCACTAACTATATTATTCCCAATCTTTAACCACGACTCTATACACCCGATAACCCTATGCCAGTTATTGTATTGATTTAGGCCTGTTAATTCGGATAAACTCACTATGACCAATCTGCAGGCGATTATCAGGAGAGATGCAGGAAAGCTACCTCGTATCTCCCTTTCCATGACGAGTATAGATATATGTACCCCTGTGCTCAGTCGCCCCCCCCCCCCCCCCCTTGCCTTGTTCTTCTAGTAACTAAGTGTAAAATGCCCCAGAACGAGAAGCCCACCACAGAAGCCACGAGCGAACACCACACAGAAACACCCGAAAGAAAGGTCCACAGAACGAAAGGACCAGCTGACCGAGCCAACCAGTTCAGACAGGCCCAAGCCCACAGGGCTAAGCAGCTCCAAACCACACCTGCCTACCCCTTCTAAACACTGACCTTTCCCACACCTCACATACACTACCCCTCGTGTCCTACACCTCTACCTACATGATGACGAACATAAATACACCTTAAAGTTAATACACCCATGCTCTGTCCCTAAGTTTAGGATATTAATATCAACATACCCTAAAATACCTTGTCTTTCCAGACTAAGTTTCTGAAGACAAATCGCCCCCATAAATCTATGTAGTCAATCCTTAGGTTAGTTATTCATATCAACATACCCTAAAATACCTTGTCTTGCCAGACTAAGTTTCTGAAGACCAATCGCCCCCATAAATCTATGTATTCAATCCTTAGGTTAGTTATTAATATCAACATACCCTAAAATAATTTGTCTTGCCAGACTAAGTTTCTTAAGACCAATCGCCCCCATAAATCTATGTATTCAATCCTTAGGTTAATTATTAATATCAACATACCCTAAAATACCTTGTCTTGCCAGACTAAGTTTCTGAAGACCAATCGCCCATAAATCTATGCACCATCGCCCCATAAATCTATGTATTCAATCCTTAGGTTAGTTATCTTTATCCGCCATTGTGTTCATCTTTTCCATTTACTTTTCCACAATTGTTATACGTCTTCCACTCACCTCCTTCGTATCCACAGTCCACACTACTCCATTTTGCTTCGTGTCCTACACCTCATACCCGCCCGAATCTACCTACATGATGATGAACAGGAATATACATTCATATTAAAAACACCCATGCCCTGTCCCTAGGTTGAGCCAATGCCAACCAATCAGACAGCCATATATCTATGTATGTTCTTCCATCCGAGAAGTAGATGTTAAAACCCCATGTCCAAATTAATAAGAGATTAAGATACCCACGGGTACACCAGTGATATAGAACCATTGCCCCCGTAAGACCTAGACAGCCATGACTACAGATGTTAGCCACCATGCTATAACTTAATGCTTACCCCAACCAGAGATTGTATAGATAACCTTTTCTTTGTCCATTGCCATCATAGTATCACAAAACAATAACAAAGTACCCCTACGAACTGCCGCTTTTCTTTGGTCTATATTTCATAGAAAACGCAGTTCCCAGGGACAACTAGACGTACAAAAACTTGTGCCAACTAATAGTGTCCATAACCCCTCGTATTGATGAGTAATAATACACCATGTTTTTCCCTACTTTATCCACAGTCAAGCACACACCTACAGTTAACCTCCTTCTCCCCCCACAGCCCCACAGTCCACATTATTCTATCTTTTCCAGACTCGTATACCACCCCATAGTTGCATCCCCCGGTAGCATTTGGCTAACGTACTTTCACTGTCCTTTCAAACTCCAATATCAACTGTAGCCTAATGCCACCCCCACGCCCAGAGACCTTAGGGTCAAATTTCCACGTAGCCCCCCTGAACTCCCCCCTCTCATTAACACCCCGCGCTCCTTGACTCTTGTCCGACCTAGCCTTTCCCTCATACCTCTTGAAGATCCTTGATTTTTCCGTTGCTAACGCTCTCCAACCTTTTATATATATACTCCTATCCAGCCTACCTTCCCTTAGTAGGCCGGAACATTAGAACTTTACTAACCCCTTGCATGCCATCTATTCTCTTACAACCCATTCACAACCCTGCACCCAATGGTCGTCGGTGCGAGGCTAGCCGCCTCGCCAGTAACTAACTTCTATTGCCATACTTCCAGATAAATGTGGCAGAGTTAGCAACCCAGTCTCCACCACATCAAGCAAACCATACAATTAACAACCAACCGATTAAAACCAGCTAGCCAAGGCACCTTCGGTTTTGGTATTAAGGACACCCACATCTGTCTCATACACAGAGGGTTATTACAAACACTGGTGATATGGCAAGCCCCTAGCCACAGCCGCCGGACGACCATCACAGAGAGGGCGCGCAACTACCCCTTTTTACCCACCCGAGGAGGGAGACCCCCACCCCTGCGGAGGTATACCTGACCCTTGTTTTGACTTCCGGGTCATTGCCAGGTAGCACAGGAATTCTTCCTATCAATGAACTAACCATGCATGACTAACACCTTTACTAACCTCTATTAACTCTCAATAAACCATTTACCTTTCTTGCATACTCTGATCACTAAATTAGCACCTCAGCTATACCATAGAATGAAGATTGAACAATCTAAGAGAGACGCTCCTATCACAGCTGTCCCCATCCTCCTCGCAAAGTAGATCCAGTCTCTCTCCCCTAAATACTTCCAATATAGCCAAAATAGTACCTCTTACTAAGGCTCAGTTATATCGCATTATGAAGGATTCCTATAGCCATGTGCCACAACAGTAATCACCACCTTACCTAGTCCCCGTATCTATTGAGAGCTCAAGTAAGTCCATAAGACTCGAGATCCCTATGGCCTACAGGGCCCAAAACCGAGCCTATAAACCCAGCTCCAGCCCCCAGTAAAATCAGTTGAAAGATAGACACCAACCCAGGTTGGTCACCAGAGTTAACCTTGAGCTCTATCCTTGTTGGTTGCTGAGAAGTGAGTTCCAGAGCTGGCAGACTCCGTGGCAGATTTGGATAGAAGGACCTGTCCACGTATTTGAGAACTTCCTACATATGGACAACCTGGACGGCCGCGGAACCAGTCGTTAGCCCCCAACATCACGGACGCAAGATAACCAGGACCAGACCAATCAAATACTACCCAAGATTCACTCTATCAGTACTACAGTGTTACAGTACTATTTAGAGACTCACTTATTAATATTTCTACGAAGTGGCTATATCTTTGCCCCAGTAATTCATATATAACCATTCCATTAGGAAGTGCTAAGCGTATCATAGTTCATTAATTAACAGGTGATACTAACTCTCGTAAGTAACCATATACCCAGATATTATTTCATAGAAGTGAAACCCTAGTGATATCTGAATGTTCGTCCACAGATTTGCGTTCTATGTATTTCTGAGACAAGAGACAGTAGGCTCCTGACCTTTGACCA
Organism: Paralithodes platypus; assembly: GCA_032716605.1. Lineage (NCBI taxonomy): Eukaryota > Metazoa > Arthropoda > Malacostraca > Decapoda > Lithodidae > Paralithodes > Paralithodes platypus. The sequence goes on from CM064528.1 coordinate 29,395,288, forward strand.
GTGAGGACGTACCCAGTGACCGCTCGTGACATACCTGTTTATCCCCTAGTGAGGTGAACATTCCTAGTGATGGCTTGTGCTGATGAGATTGTCACCTCTTCCCATGTTCTCCAGCTTTGTCTTGCTTTGCAAGAGAGGCTGGAGAATGTTGAGCTCGAGGTCCAATCTCTCAAGGACGAGAACTTAGCATTGAAGATGGCATTTGAGGAAAACAAAAATGCCACTGGTGTAGGAAACCCGGACTCTTCCTGGAAGGTGGCATCTTCAAGAGGAATGAAATTAACCTTCCAGAAGCAGTATGTGACTGTTAAAAACAAGTATAGCGCCCTGGATGACGAGTGTGATGGCAGTGAAGGGGGAAAGGAGGAAGGAGATGACCCGTCTTACAGCGGGGCAGTGAGAGGAGAGGGGAGGAAATCTGCAGCTACTTCTGCTGCTACTACTTCTGCTATAGGCCGGCAACAGAAAACAGCTAAGTCTATTTTAATTGTAGGGGATTCAATGGTTAAATACCTTGGTAGGGCTACTAACACACATGTTGGTAAAGTTGTCTGTCTGCCTGGTGCCGGAGTCGAGAAGGTGGCAGAAAAGCTAGATGGTGTCATGGAAGCGAGTGGAGAGGACCCCATCATCTTCCTCAACGCAGGGAGCAACGACATTTGGAAATGCAGGACTGAGGAGTTGCTCACCACGTACCAGGAAATGTTGGAGAGGATCAAGGAGAAGGGTGGAGTTCCTGTGGTACACAGTATCCTACCAAGAAGAGGGGTAAGGAAGGAATGGTCCTCCAGGGCTATTGGTGTAAATAGCCGGCTGGAGAAGTATTGCAAGGCAAATACTATTCCATTCCTGGATAACTGGACCCTCTTCTACGGTAAGGATGAACTGTATGCCCAGGATGGAGTACATCTCTCTCGACTAGGAGTTTCGACCTTAGCCAGCTCACTCGACAAGTTTGTTGCGGGGTTTTGTTAATAAACCATAGGTGTGTAAGTAAAATAGAATCCCAGCCACATGAAATTGATAGTAATAACGAACATTCTGATAGCGTAGCTTTTCCGTCTAGGTCCAGTAGTTCAACAGGTAAAAATAAATTAGTTAAAAACAATAGAAAAATAGTTGCAAATACAAGTAATAGTTTGAGGGTTTATTATACAAATTGCAGGAGTTTATGTAACAAAATGAACGAACTTAGAGCACTGGTTAGCAAAGAAAATATAGACATAATAGCGCTAACTGAAACATGGATTAATACAGAAACCAGGCATTTTTTAGCAGAGTTTGATATACCGGGATATAGTTTGTTTAAATATGACCGAACAAGTAGGAGGGGCGGCGGTATAGCAGTGTTTGTCAGGAGTTCATTAAAAAGCTGTACACAATACCTGCCTGACCTTTGCTCACAATACCTGCCTGACCTTTGCTGAGTGAGGACCTGTCCCTAGTGACTCCCAGTGAATATCTTTGCCCATAGTGTGGTGATAGTATTAACGCTTTCTTAAAATGGCTGGTGTTGATGAGATTGCTACCTCCTCTCATATTCTCCAGCTTTGTCTTGCTTTGCAAGAAAGGATGGAAAATGTGGAGAGAGAGGTGCAGTCTCTCAAAGACGAGAATTTGGCCTTAAAGCTGTCTTTGGATAACAAGAAAAGTGAGGATAGTGCAACTGCTGTTAGGGATCGTGATGCTCCCTGGACAGTTGTTCCAACAAGTGCAACAACCTGCAAATTTCTACGGCGGCCAGTTGCCCTCAGCAACAAGTTCATCACCTTGGATGACGAATGTGATGGTGAGGCTGCGAGTGCTTCCTTCGGCGAGGAAACCAGGAGAAAGGTAAGTAAGTTGCCTCCAACAGGGAATGCTGTGACTGCTGCCCCCCCAGGAGTACCTTCAATTGCTGCCCCAGGAGTTCCTGCCGCTGCCGCAGCTGCTACCAAGTCATCGACAAGGAGAGGCAAGTCCTTCTCAATTGTTGGGGACTCCATGGTCAGACACTTAGCTAGGTCCACCTGTACTGATATTAGGAAGCTTGTCTGTCTGCCTGGTGCCGGGGTTGGGAAGGTGTTAGAGGACATTGATTACATCATGAAAGATATTGGAGATAGCCCCATTATCTGTCTCAGTACAGGGAGCAATGATGTTGGTAAAGGTAGGACGGAAGTACTGCTTCGGCAGTACAGGGAGATGTTAGATAAAGTTAGGAGGAAGGGAGGCATACCTGTAGTACACAGTATCTTGCCACGGAGAGGGGTCAGCAAGGAATGGTCATCTAGGGCAATTGGTATCAATTGTCGGCTGGAAAAATACTGTAATGCAAATACAATACCATTCCTTGATAACTGGACCCGTTTCTATGGTAAAAATCAGTTGTACGCACAGGACGGGGTTCATCTTTCTCGGCTAGGGGTGGCAAATTTAGCTAGGTCAATAGATAGGATTGTCGCGGGGTTTCGCTGAAAATAAAGCCTGAGAATATGAGTAAGAATAATTGTCTAGATAGGGTAAATTGCCGTACTAGTACATCAGATAGGAATAGAAAATATCAGTCACAGGATTTTAATTGTACTGCTAGTAGAAATATTAAAGGTGTAACAGAAGATGGGAATTCAGTTAGAAATAAAGGTAAATCCGATACCAGTAAAATAAATTCATTGCGATTATATTATACAAACTGTAGGAGTTTATGTAACAAAATGGATGAACTTAGAGCACTTGTTAGCAACGAAAATATAGACATTATAGCACTGACTGAAACATGGATTAATACAGAATCAAGACAATTTTTAGCAGAATTCCATATACCAGGATATAGTTTGTTTAAACGCGACCGAACAAGTAGGAGGGGCGGCGGAATAGCAGTGTTTGTCAGGAGTTCTTTAAAAAGCTGTATTAAATCAGGTATTAGACTAAATACTGATAACGAAAGTGTTTGGGTTGAGGTTAGCGAAGGTAGTGAGACCATAATTATTGGAGTTATTTATAAACCACCAAATATGAGTAGAAACGAAGGTACAGCTTTATGGCAGGAAGTGAAAATAGCATCAAGGTTTAGCAATGTGTGTATTATGGGGGATTTTAATTTTCCGAATATTGATTGGCAGCATCAAATCGGCGACTCAGATTCAAAAGAGTTTATTGAGGCGGTACAGGATAGTTTTTATTTCAATTCATAGACTCGCCTACTAGAGGTAATAATATCCTCGATTTAGTTTTCAGTAATAATGAACAAATTATAAATAATGTAGAGATAGGAGACCAACTAGGAAATAGTGATCATAAATCAATTTATTTTAACATACAATGGACAGGAAAGGCTAAAGAGAATACGACACTTATCCCAGATTTCAGAAAAGCCAATTATGGTGGATTAAGACGAGCCTTAAGAGTCGATCCTATGGTTAAACTATTAAGTGGACCCAGGTGCGCTAATGAACATACTCTCTCTCAGATACCTGTCTTAACTCAGGATAATTTGACAGCTACATATAATAATTTTATTTCTTCACTCCACAATGCGCAAAATAAATATATCCCCAAAAGAAAATTTAGATCAACACAGAACCAACCCAAATGGATGAATAATAGACTATTAGACCTTCTAGGAAAAAAGAGAGGAATATATCGAAAAATTAAGAAAGGCGAAATTCACCTACTTGCTTACTATCAGAATCTATCAAGAGGTTAAAAAATGTATAAGGACAGACAAAAAAAATTATGAAATCAGGATAGCCAATGACTCAAAAAATAACCCTAAGGCTTTTTACCAGCTATATAAATCTAAAGTTAGAGATAAAATAGGCCCCCTTAAAACTTCGATAGGAGAAATGACAGAAAATTATTTAGAAATGTGCAGTACATTAAATAGTCAGTTTCTATCCGTTTTCACTAATGAAAATTTGGCACAGATTCCAGAAGTCCGTAAGGTATATAGCGATAGTATAGAAAATAGGTTAAGTACGGTTACTATAAGTAGAAATGATGTGCTTAAGGAAATTGACAGACTGAAACCTCAGAAATCGCCTGGCCCCGATGAGGTATATGCCAGAGTATTAAAAGAATGCAGAGATGAGTTAAGTTACCCATTAACATTTCTTTTTAACAATTCATTAGAAACAGGTATAGTTCCAGAAGCTTGGAAACTTGCAAATGTAGTTCCGATTTTCAAAAAAGGTGATAAATCAATAGCATCCAATTACCGTCCCATTAGTCTCACTTCAATCATAGGAAAGCTACTAGAGTCAATTATTGCTAGAAAAATGAGAAACCACTTAGAAACATTTAACTTAATCAATTCTTCTCAGCATGGATTCACTCAGGGACGTTCTTGCCTTACTAATTTGCTTAGTTTTTTCTCAGAGGTATATGAAGCAGTAGATAATGACAAGGCATACGATATTATATTTAGATTTCAGTAAAGCTTTCGACAGAGTCCCTCATGAGAGATTGATGAGAAAGGTTGAGGCACATGGAATAGGTGGGGCGTTGTTGGGATGGATTAGGTCATGGCTAATTGGTAGGAAACAGAGAGTCAGCATAAATGGTACCAAGTCAGAGTGGGGAGCAGTCAAAAGTGGTGTCCCCCAGGGATCGGTATTAGGTCCCCTGTTGTTTCTTATATACATAAATGACCTAGATTTAGGTATAACTAGTAGGATAAGTAAATTCGCAGACGATACTAAAATGGGGAGATCAATTGATTCAGATAGCGATATAGAGTGCCTCCAAAGGGATCTAGATACCTTACATGAATGGTCAGTAAATTGGCAGATGAAGTTTAACATTGACAAATGCAAGGTATTAAAGATAGGGAAGATGCAAACAAATGTTAAATATAAACTAGCTAATTTAGAATTAGAAAATTCAGACTGCGAGAAAGATCTAGGTGTGTTTGTTAGCAATGATTTGAAGCCTAGAAAACAGTGTATAGGCGTTCGTAATAAGGCAAACAGGATTCTCGGGTTCATCTCTAGGAGTGTGAGTAACAGAACTGCTGATGTTATCTTAAAACTTTACTTGTCATTAGTGAGACCCCATATGGATTATGCTGTCCAATTTTGGTGTCCTTATTACAGAATGGACATAGATTCATTGGAGAGAGTACAGCGTAGAATGACAAAAATGATCCATAATATTAGAAATCTTCCGTATGAAGAAAGGTTGAAGAAATTAGGTTTACATTCGTTAGAGAGACGCAGAGTTAGAGGGGATATGATAGAGGTGTTCAAGTGGGTTACTGGGATTAACAAAGGGGACATGACAAATGTACTAAAGCTCAGTGATAGCGAAAGAACTCGTACCAATGGTTTCAAATTAGATAAATTTCGTTTCAGAAAAGATATAGGCAAATATTGGTTTGGTAAAAGAGTTGTAGATGGGTGGAATGGACTACCAAGTGCTATAGTGGGATCTAAAACTGTAGGGAGCTTTAAGATAAAATTGGATAAGCATATGGACGAGAAGGGTTGGGTGTGAAGGGGGATCAGCCGGGTTGGGCCAATCAGCGCTCTGCAGACCCCCATAATCCTGCGTTAATCTCTAACCGTTTTGGTAAGATGATCCTCAGGGTATTAGAGTGTTGAGCCTATAATTGGGCTTTGTGATTGATTTGGGGTTGTGTGGGACAGGGATCTGCCTTGCTTAGGCCAATCGGCTTTCTGCAGACTCCCAATTTCTTATGTTCTTATGTTCTTATGTTCTTAAATCAGGTATTAGAGTAAATAATGAAAATGAAAGTGTTTGGGTAGAAGTTAACGAAGGTAGTGAGACTTTAGTTATTGGAGTTATGTATAGACCGCCAAATATGAGTAGAAATGACGGAACATCATTATGGGAGGAAATTAAAATAGCATCAAGGCTTAGCAACGTGTGCATTATGGGGGATTTTAATTTCCCTAATATAGATTGGCAGCAACAAATAGGCGACTCTGATTCAAAGGAGTTTATTGAGGTAGTACAAGATAGTTTTTTATCTCAATTCATAGATACGCCGACTAGAGGTGATAATATTCTCGATTTAGTTTTCAGTAACAATGAACATATGATAAATAGTGTAGAAATCGGGGACCACCTAGGAAATAGTGATCACAATTCTGTGTATTTTAATATACAATGGAAAGGTAATATCAGAGAGAATACAAAGTTAATACCTGACTTCAGAAAAGCCAATTATGGTGGGTTAAGAGAAGACCTGTTAGCGGACCCTATGGTCAAAAAATTAAGTCGATCCAGGTGTCCAAATGAGTGTATCCTTTCTCAGGCACCTGTCATCTTAAGTCAGGAAGAGACGTCAAACTTGGTAGATACATACGATAATTTTATCAAGTCAGTATTCAATTCGCAAAATAAATATATCCCCAAAAGAAAATTTAGATCAACACAGAACCAACCCAAATGGATGAATAATAGACTATTAGATCTTCTAGGAAAAAAGAGGAATATATAGAAAAATTAAAAAAGGCGAAATTCACCTACTTGCTTACTATCAGAATCTATCACGACAGGTAAAAAATGATATTAGTAAAGAAAAAAGAAATTATGAAATTAAGGTTGCCAATGACTCAAAAAATAATCCTAAAGCTTTTTACCAACTATATAAATCTAAGGTTAGAGATGTAATTGGTCCCCTTAAAACTTCGATAGGAGAAATGACAGAAAGTGATTTAGAAATGTGCAGTACATTAAATAGTAAATTTCTTTCCGTTTTCACTAATGAAAATTTGGCACAGTTTCCAGAAGTCCGTAAGGTATACAGCGATAGTATAGATAATAGGTTAAGTACGGTTACTATAAGTAGAAAATTATGTGCTTAAGGAAATTGACAGACTGAAACCTCATAAATCGCCTGGTCCTGATGAGGTATATGCTAGAGTATTAAAAGAATGCAGAGATGAGTTAAGTTACCCATTAACATTTCTATTTAACAAGTCATTAGAAACAGGTATAGTTCCAGAAGCTTGGAAGCTTGCAAATGTAGTTCCGATCTTCAAAAAAGGTGATAAATCAATAGCATCCAATTTCCGTCCCATTAGTCTCACTTCAATCATAGGAAAGCTACTAGAGTCAATTATTGCTAGGAAAATGAGAAACCACTTAGAAACATTTAACTTAATCAATTCTTCTCAGCATGGATTCACTCAGGGACGGTCTTGCCTTACTAATTTGCTTAGTTTTTTCTCAGAGGTATATGAAGCAGTAGATAATGACAAGTCATATGATATTATATATTTAGATTTCAGTAAAGCTTTCGACAGAGTCCCTCATGAGAGATTGATGAGAAAGGTTGAGGCACATGGAATAGGTGGGGCGTTGTTAGGATGGATTAGGTCATGGCTAATTGGTAGGAAGCAGAGAGTCAGCATAAATAGTACCAAGTCAGAATGGGGAGCAGTCAAAAGTGGTGTCCCCCAGGGATCGGTATTAGGTCCCCTGTTGTTTCTTATATACATAAATGACCTAGATTTAGGTATAACTAGTAGGATAAGTAAATTCGCAGACGATACTAAAATAGGGAGATCAATTGATTCAGATAGCGATATAGAGTGCCTCCAAAGGGATCTAGATACCTTACATGAATGGTCAGTAAATTGGCAGATGAAGTTTAACATTGACAAATGCAAGGTATTAAAGATAGGGAAGATGCAAACAAATGTTAAATATAAACTAGCTAATTTAGAATTAGAAAATTCAGACTGCGAGAAAGATCTAGGTGTGTTTGTTAGCAATGATTTGAAGCCTAGAAAACAGTGTATAAGCGTTCGTAATAAGGCAAACTGGATTCTCGGGTTCATCTCTAGGAGTGTGAGTAACAGAACTGCTGATGTTATCTTAAAACTTTACTTGTCATTAGTGAGACCCCATATGGATTATGCTGTCCAATTTTGGTGTCCTTATTACAGAATGGACATAGATTCATTGGAGAGAGTACAGCGTAGAATGACAAAAATGATCCATAATATTAGAAATCTTTCGTATGAAGAAAGGTTGAAGAAATTAGGTTTACATTCGTTAGAGAGACGCAGAGTTAGAGGGGATATGATAGAGGTGTTTAAGTGGGTTAGTGGGATTAACAAAGGGGACATGACAAATGTACTAAAGCTCAGTGATAACGAAAGAACTCGTACCAATGGTTTCAAATTAGATAAATTTTGTTTCAGAAAAGATATAGGCAAGTATTGGTTTGGTAACAGAGTTGTAGATGGGTGGAATGGACTACCAAGTGCTATAGTGGGATCTAAAACTGTAGGGAGCTTTAAGATAAAATTGGATAAGCATATGGACGAGAAGGGATGGGTGTGAAGGGGGATCAGCCGGGTTGGGCCAATCAGCGCTCTGCAGACCCCCATAATCCTGCGTTAATCTCTAACTGTTTTGGTAAGATGATCCTCAGGGTATTAGAGTGTGAAGCCTATAATTGGGCTTTGTAATTGAATTGGGGTTGTGTGGGACAGGGATCTGCCTTGCTTAGGCCAATCGGCTTTCTGCAGACTCCCATTTTCTTATGTTCTTATGTTAATATAAAACTTAGATCAGTACCCCCTGAGGTTACTAGAATTCTCGTGCTCTAAAATACGCGTGTCTAATCTAGTCTGTGAACTACTACTTGTGCACCAGAGCTACCAGTAATAAATCTAACAGTGAATATGAATCTATAAGTAACATTGATGGTCTTCGGTATATAAACCTGTTAAATAAGCCAGTGATCAGAAGATTAATACCTGAACGTTGGAAGTGGGAGACTAGGCTCCATCCAGATCCACTTATGCTAGTGTTGTTCAATTCTATCATTTGTCTTGCACGAGTATTTCAGAAGTGGTATATTAATAAACGTGATCGTGTGTCTTGTTACTGTGTGTTTCTTTTGTGTTCTCTATTCCTCATACCTTGTATTGTGCATGCAGCCTTATATACCCAGTCAGTTAGAACTCACATTACCCAAGTTAAACCTGTAGAAAAACAGGGCATAACATTGGCGGCAGCGGTGGTTCTTGATTCGGATAAAAGGTTGCATTACACTGCAAGGTTGGAACAGTAGAAGCATGGGAACATCGCAAAAATGGCAGCTACTCACACACATTCCCAAGTATGATGTAAACACGTATGATATCGCCACTTACTTAGACATAATAAAGCCAGTGTACGATGTGGCATTTTAAAATGACCGCGACAAAATCGCCGTTGTATTATCGCACATTATACAGTTGGGAGAAGCCGTTTCCCAAATTGTTGATAAGCTTACCTGGAACCATTTTCTTCGCCAAATTGTTAAACAGGTAACGCCAGAGCTTACCTGGAACCAGTTTCGATCCCTCGTGATCCGGACCTTAGGGCCACTTTTGGGTTCCCTCGTCGCCCCCAAAATAATAAAAGTCGACGAGATCAAGTATGAAGGGGATATAAATGTGACCCTCATACAACTCTACAGATACGTGAGGACCACGTATAGCTCTGAAGATGACGAGCAACAAAATTAACTCTTATTCACCGCATTATTAGACATCCTCACACCCCACATCACCGCCCATCTCGACCCGTACGGCTCATTCGAAGAACATATGCTCTCCATCAGAGAAAAATGCCAACTCAGTTCGATGAATCCCCTATCCAACCCTTCAGCCCCTATCCAAGAAAGTAAACGTATTCCTCCACTGAACACTATCATCGATAAGTCCCTCCATCCCCCTAAAGAAAACTCTGTGCACCCTTCCAAAATGACTTCCGGTAAAAGTCCAACCCCAGTGCACTCTTCCTTGCCTCTATCCTCTCTGACCATCCCTAAATTTTCCCCTGCCCAGCCATCCACCAACGATAATCTTCCACCAATTGTGTTACCCCATAAACCCCATCCTTTTTCTATGCCTGCCAACAAACCACAGCACGCAGAAATGGTCACCCCCACAGTAACCAATTATTTTTCAATTTCACCCCTAAAAAATGCTGGTCAGAAAATGAGCCCCCCCCTCCACTCTCTCACATGCCCCTGTCACCCAAGACCAACCTTCACCCCCGTCAATCCCTCAACAACCTGTCACGCCTCTCACTTCCTCATATTCATCACCTGTCTCCCCCTCAAAACTGTCAACCTCACACCCCCCACCATCATCTCCCCACATGCCCAACCTCGGTGAACCCCTTCAAACACCCGCATCAACCAAGAATGCTACAGCTCCGCCTACCTCCTATTTCCCCCCTCCCTTGTCACCCTCTCCAACATTACCCGAACCGCTCTTGAATCCACCTCCAGTAACACCCCCGCTCACCAACCTACCTCTGCCCCATCATCCAGCACCAGAACCAAAATCTCCATCAATGTCTCCTTCATCCATCCTACCAAATTCCATTATTGTCCGAGACAAATCTCTTCCGCAACAATCTCTCCAAACTGACCTACTCACCCCATCCCCACAATTTACCTGTCAATCACCCAGACCCCCATCTGTCCAGGATAAATACCCCCATGTTTTCAGGACAGACTCTGATATATGTAACCATAATTCTATCAAATGTTTATGTACACATGTTTCCAGGGAAAATGCCGACCTATGTACCCAACAATGTTTTCCCCATGCCCCCAGAAATGTTCAGCTATTCCACAACCAACAAAATTCCCCTTGTGACAGTTTTCCGTCAGTAGCTCCCTTCCACCCCCACACAATTCACACCCCTAGAAAACTTCACAACCCCACACTTGACTCGCCCTCTCATGTCAAACAAACTCACCAGTCCCAGATAACCTCTAACCAGACCGTGACTGCCACCAAGAAAATTCCCCAAATTCGTCCTGTTAACAACCCCAAATCAATACATCAGTCCTCCACCAATAACCCATGTTCTACACCTAACTCTTCCCCCACCAACCCTCCGCAGTCCCCCCAACAAATCCCGTTTTCTAACTCGCTCACCTCTCACCACCCTGACCCTCCCACACGCGCCGTTAATCCTCCCCTCACACGTGACGACCTAGGGACCCAACCATGTTCCCCCCCTGCCCCCACAAATGTCCAGCTATTCCACAACCAACCAAATTCCCCTTGTGACGGTTTTCCGTCAGTAGCTCCCTTCCACCCCCACACAATTCACACCCCTAGAAAACTTCAAAACCCCACACTTGACTCACCCTCTCATGACAGACAAACTCACCAATCCCAGATAACCTCTAAACAGACCGTGACTGCTACCAAGAAAATTCCCCAAATTCATACTTTTAACAACCACAAATCAGTACATCAGTCCTCCCCCAATAACCCATGTTCTATGCCTAACTCTTCCCCCACCAATCCTTCCCAGTCCCACCAACAAATTCCGTTTCCTAGATCACTCACACTTCACCACTCTGATCCTCCCACACGCGCCGTTAATTCCCCCCTCACGCGTGACCCCCACCAAAGTGATTTCCCCCCCCTCATGCATACCGAACACCTGCTCACCAGTCGGTCTCCCACCATCATTAGCCCAGCTAAACTTTCAACCTCCACCAATTCTCACCCTTCCCCCAACCCCACTCACGACCACAACTCTCTACACAATTCAACCCCTCCCCAGCACCAACCTCTTCCGCAACAACAACCCCGACTCGACCTGCCCGTTTCACCTTTAAACCCCCCCTATCACTACCCCCGACCGAAACCATTTAAACCCCCTCCAAAACTGGCCCCGGGCCAGCTCTCACCCAGACCCACATTCCTAACGGCAGACCTAACGGTATATCCACCCCTCCCTTCCAAAGTGAAAGTGAACCCCCAAGGTCAAAGCCACAACCACCACCACCACCCCTACCAAATAAACCAGACCTTCACCAAGACTAACGGCGACCCTAAATAAACCCCCCCCCCCTTGATGATGATGAGGATATTATTGTACTGGAATTTTCCATGAGATTTTTGTTTTGATTGTTTTCAATTCCTAAGCGATTGGGCATGATTCTACAAATTTACATGTTTTCCATATACTGTATATATTATATATTTTTTTCCCTGAGTCATACTACTTTTCTTGTTAACCTACACTTTTCTGACTATCTTTTAAATTTGTGTTATACTTTGTTAAACACTTTAGCTCTTCTTAATTTTCCTGTGTTCTTAATTATCTGTCCTTTCGTCAAGTTCTTTTATCATCTTTTCTCTCCTTTTCCAACATCTATGTATTTTCTTCCCTCGTTCCTTTTTTTCCTTGAATAGTAACTCTCCTATTAGTTTCCAGTGTCTTAGATAATATGGCCTGAGTAATTTTTTTTCCTAATTTCATTATATTATTCACATTCCAGGATAAAAAAAAATAAGTTTTTGTCTCTCTTTTCTGAACAGTCTGTTGCTAGTCGGGATGACAGTAATCTTCGTCCTCACCGACAGGCTACCATTTCCCTTCCAACCTAACCCCCTCACCGACCTAACCTGGCCCCTAAACAAACCTACGTACTCCAACCTTGAGGTACGAGGTTGTACCTAATATAAAGGCGACGGAAGTAAAATACCACAGGAACGCTGTGGTACAAAAATCCTGAGAGCGAAACCTCCAACCCTAACGAGCCACAGGAACGAAAATCCTGAGAGCGAAACTACCATCCCCAACGAGATCCCAGGCCCCTTTTCCTTTTCCGATTTGGTCTCTCTCCCTCTCTCTCAATTAATTCCACATATTATACGTCTGTCAATCACAGTCTTCTAATATACAAACCACAATACTTTACTCACTGATATTCTTAATGTACCACCTAAGTATGTATATAATTATGTAACCACCATGCAGACTATAATACTTTCATTGTGTTGGTTCGAGGCGATCTAAGACACCTTAACTTCCATTTCACACCAAATCAGATCGTGATTACGTCAGCCCTGTATTTAGTTATATAACAATCATAGCCCCCCAATTCTAACAATTCGAGGTCTCTAACCTCCCGTGGTTTTATCCACTAACTATATTATTCCCAACCTTTAACCACGACTCTATACACCCGATAACCCTATGCCAGTTATTATATTGATTTAGGCCTGTTAATTCGGATAAACTCACTATGACCAATCTGCAGGCGATTATCAAGAGAGATGCAGGAAAGCTACCTCGTATCTCCCTTTCCATGACGAGTATAGATATATGTACCCCCGTGCTCAGTCGCACCCCCCCCCCCCCCTTGCCTTGTTCTTCTAGTAACTAAGTGTAAAATGCCCCAGAACGAGAAGCCCACCACAGAAGCCACGAGCGAACACCACACAGAAACACCCGAAAGAAAGGTCCACAGAACGAAAGGACCAGCTGACCGAGCCAACCAGTTCAGACAGGCCCAAGCCCACAGGGCTAAGCAGCTCCAAACCACACCTGCCTACCCCTTCTAAACACTGACCTTTCCCACACCTCACATACACTACCCCTCGTGTCCTACACCTCTACCAACATGATGACGAACATAAATACACCTTAAAGTTAATACACCCATGCTCTGTCCCTAAGTTTAGGATATTAATATCAACATACCCTAAAATACCTTGTCTTGCCAGACTAAGTTTCTGAAGACAAATCGCCCCCATAAATCTATGTAGTCAATCCTTAGGTTAGTTATTCATATCAACATACCCTAAAATACCTTGTCTTGCCAGACTAAGTTTCTGAAGACCAATCGCCCCCATAAATCTATGTATTCAATCCTTAGGTTAGTTATTAATATCAACATACCCTAAAATACCTTGTCTTGCCAGACTAAGTTTCTGAAGACCAATCGCCCCATAAATCTATGTATTCAATCCTTAGGTTAATTATTAATATCAACATACCCTAAAATACCTTGTCTTGCCAGACTAAGTTTCTGAAGACCAATCGCCCATAAATCTATGCACCATCGCCCCATAAATCTATGTATTCAATCCTTAGGTTAGTTATCTTTATCCGCCATTGTGTTCATCTTTTCCATTTACTTTTCCACAATTGTTATACGTCTTCCACTCACCTCCTTCGTATCCACAGTCCACACTACTCCATTTTGCTTCGTGTCCTACACCTCTTACCCGCCCGACTCTACCTACATGATGATGAACAGGAATATACATTCATATTAAAAACACCCATGCCCTGTCCCTAGGTTGAGCCAATGCCAACCAATCAGACAGCCATATATCTATGTATGTTCTTCCATCCGAGAAGTAGATGTTAAAACCCCATGTCCAAATTAATAAGAGATTAAGATACCCACGGGTACACCAGTGATATAGAACCATTGCCCCCGTAAGACCTAGACAGCCATGACTACAGATGTTAGCCACCATGCTATAACTTAATGCTTACCCCAACCAGAGATTGTATAGATAACCTTTTCTTTGTCCATTGCCATCATAGTATCACAAAACAATAACAAAGTACCCCTACGAACTGCCGCTTTTCTTTGGTCTATATTTCATAGAAAACGCAGTTCCCAGGGACAACTAGACGTACAAAAACTCGTGCCAACTAATAGTGTCCATAACCCCTCGTATTGACGAGTAATAATACACCATGTTTTTCCCTACTTTATCCACAGTCAAGCACACACCTACAGTTAACCTCCTTCTCCCCCCACAGCCCCACAGTCCACATGATTCTATCTTTTCCAGACTCGTATACCACCCCATAGTTGCATCCCCCGGTAGCATTTGGCTAACGTACTTGCACTGTCCTTTCAAACTCCAATATCAACTGTAGCCTAATGCCACCCCCCCCCCCCCACCCCTCAGGGTCAAATTTCCACGTAGCCCCCCTGAACTCCCCCCCTCTCATTAACACCCCGCGCTCCTCGACTCTTGTCCGACCTAGCCTTTCCCTCATACCTCTGGAAGATCCTTGATTTTTCCGTTGCTAACGCTCTCCAACCTTTTATATATATACTATCCAGCCTACCTTCCCTTAGTAGGCCGGAACAACATTAGAACTTTACTAACCCCTTGCATGCCATCTATTCTCTTACAACCCATTCACAACCCTGCACCCAATGGTCGTCGGTGCGAGGCTAGCCGCCTCGCCAGTAACTAACTTCTATTGCCATACTTCCAGATAAATATGGCAGAGTTAGCAACCCAGTCTCCACCACATCCAGCAAACCATACAATTAACAACCAACCGATTAAAACCAGCTAGCCAAGGCACCTTCGGTTTTGGTATTAAGGACACCCACATCTGTCTCATACACAGAGGGTTATTACAAACACTGGTGATATGGCAAGCCCCTCTAGCCACAGCCGCCGGACGACCATCACAGAGAGAGGGCGCGCAACTACCCCTTTTTACCCACCCGAGGAGGGAGACCCCCACCCCTGCGGAGGTATACCTGACCCTTGTTTTGACTTCCGGGTCATTGCCAGGTAGCACAGGAATTCTTCCTATCAATGAACTAACCATGCATGACTAACACCTTTACTAACCTCTATAACTCACAATAAACCATTTACCTTTCTTGCATACTCTGATCACTAAATTAGCACCTCAGCTATACCATAGAATGAAGATTGAACAATCTAAGAGAGACGCTCCTATCACAGCTGTCCCCATCCTCCTCGCAAAGTAGATCCAGTCTCTCTCCCCTAAATACTTCCAATATAGCCAAAATAGTACCTCTTACTAAGGCTCAGTTATATCGCATTATGAAGGCTTCCTATAGCCATGTGCCACAACAGTAATCACCACCTTACCTAGTCCCCGTATCTATTGAGAGCTCAAATAAGTCCATAAGACTCGAGATCCCTATGGCCTACAGGGCCCAAAACCGAGCCTATAAACCCAGCTCCAGCCCCCAGTAAAATCAGTTGAAAGATAGACACCAACCCAGGTTGGTCACCAGAGTTAACCTTGAGCTCTATTCTTGTTGGTTGCTGAGAAGTGAGTTCCAGAGCTGGCAGACTCCGTGGCAGATTTGGATAGAAGGACCTGTCCACGTATTTGAGAACTTCCTACATATGGATAACCTTTACGGCCGCGGAACCAGTCGTTAGCCCCCAACATCACGGACGCAAGATAACCAGGACCAGACCAATCAAATACTACCCAAGATTCACTCTATCAGTACTACAGTGTTACAGTACTATTTAGAGACTCACTTATTAATATTTCTACGAAGTGGCTATATCTTTGCCCCAGTAATTCATATATAACCATTCCATTAGGAAGTGCTAAGCGTATCAGTGTTCATTAATTAACAGGCGATACTAACTCTCGTAAGTAACCATATACCCAGATATTATTTCATAGAAGTGAAACCCTAGTGATATCTGAATGTTCGCCCACTAATTTGCGTTCTATGTATTTCTGAGACAAGAATATAAAACTTAGATCAGTACCCCCTGAGGTTACTAGAATTCCCGTGCTCTAAAATACGCGTGTCTAATCTAGTCTGTGAACTACTACTTGTGCACCAGAGCTACCAGTAATAAATCTAACAGTGAATATGAATCTATAAGTAACATTGATGGTCTTCGGTATATAAACCTGTTAAATAAGCCAGTGATCAGAAGATTAATACCTGAACGTTGGAAGTGGGAGACTAGGCTCCATCCAGATCCACTTATGCTAGTGTTGTTCAATTCTATCATTTGTCTTGCACGAGTATTTCAGAAGTGGTATATTAATAAACGTGATCGTGTGTCTTGTTACCGTGTGTTTCTTTTGTGTTCTCTATTCCTCATACCTTGTATTGTGCATGCAGCCTTATATACCCAGTCAGTTAGAACTCACATTACCCAAGTTAAACCTGTAGAAAAACAGGGTATAACAATATTGATATCAAATAAGAAGAAAATTTAAAATATACAGCTGCAAAAAAAAAATATCCTAGGGAATTTTTTTACAAACACAATTGTAGTAAAATAAAATAAAATAATATTCCTACCCATAGGAAAACCCACCAAATAGCAATAAACACAACTCCACAAACCCGTGATATGTCTTAATACTATCTAGTTTATATATAAAAAAACACAAAACCCTCAAAAAAAAAATCAATGTAAACTCAAGGAAATAGATACATCAATATGTAACACAGTCATCCACATCATGTGGTATGTAATATGAGTACCTTCCTATTCTGAGAAAAAAAATATTGCGCAAATAAATTCACATAGAATTCGAATAAAATTGTAATAGATGTTTTCTGACGGTAGCTAGCCGTAACCGGTATTTTGATGGCCAATATCCTATGGCCAAACCTATAGAAAATACAGAATAAATTCACACACTCCACGTTGCAAATACATTATTACAAGTTAGTGCAAAATAAATTCTAAAATAAATTCCATAAACCCCAAGAAAATCCTAAGGATTCACACTCGAACCCCTCCAAGAAATTTTCTCTTAAAATAAAATCATGTCGAGTTATATATAATACCTTACAACATACAGATATTAATAAATCATACATGTACAAACTTAATTCACCAAGAAAATGTATCTCCCCATAACATAACACAGAAGTCATATTAAATACCATAGACCGTATAGATATTAATAAATTAACTCCTAGCATTTTATTTCATCATAAACTCATAACAGAATATACTAATGTTTTCCTTCTCCATATGGCCGTTCTCCTCGAAGACCACGACAAAAAATATATATATTTTCAATATACTGAGAATTTTCTGTCAGATTTCCAAGGCACTCTCTAAAAACAAATATTTTCCAAAATAAGCCAAAGCCAAAACAATGAAATCAAACATCTATATTAGAAAAACTATAGCCAATGTTTCATGCAAATACACTAAATAATAGATTGTGTTAATCTCACTGGGCTCCCCCAAACTAAAGATGAACATAAAAATTCACATTTTCTTTAAAAGAAGCAAGAATTACATTGATAAATCTACGGTAATTGAACGTATGAATTCAACACGAGAAAATCGGTCAAATTAGAAAAGAGAACACTTAATTGACAACAATTGAACAGAAAACAACTCGTTAAAAACATGGAAAACACATGACTAACAATATCCTGTGATCCAAAACAAATTAACTCGAAATTAAAAATTAGGGGAAAAACTTACAGCTTAGGAAATTCCTCAAGAAAAAACAAATATATATGCCACAAGAATAGCGAATTAAATTACTGATTTATATATAGCCCGTAGCAATATTAAAAGGCAAACACGAAACACAAAAATGGGCAAAAAAAAAAAAATTATGGAAATTATCTGAAGTTCCCCGAAATATTCGTCAGAATCAACCGAACGAAACAAAAGCAAATTTGAACGATTCCAAAAAGAATACACCAAGAAAATATCAATCAATCAAACTTCCAAAATTCAATTCAAAAGAAACTCGGAAAAAAAATCATGAACGAGTGTATTTCGGTAGAGTCCACAATTTGGACAAAAAGATGTTCATTAACCCTTCTTTGGCGGCGCGCAACTTATGTCGTGTGAAATAAATATGGACTAAGTGGCGGTTCACAACTTATGTTGTGTGCCATTTTCACCACGTAATGTTGCTGAGAGAGAGAGATGAGTGGTGGGAGGAGCGTAGCAAGCGTATAACTGCTCCAGACCACCGCGGCGGACCTACTGACATGAATCCCACCCTCCTCCACCCTCACGCACTCGCTACACAGGGAATTATGTAGGGAAACTACCTAATTACATGGTTTTTGCACTCGTGTTGCACGATCGTTGCAAGAGAACCAGCGGTCGTACAAGGATCGTTGGGGTGTCATTGGAAAACTCTGTTTATGCCCTTTCAGGGATAGATACTTGTTTTACGCTCTGGGTCTTATTTAGGCATGAAAATGATCACGTAAACAACCCTATTTAGGGTAAAAACACCCAGCTGGGTGGTACATATAAATTACCGCCTAGGCCGCTCGTAAGGTGTTAAAACCCGAAAATTATTTTTTTACAAACTCGCACTCAATTTAAGCAAATAGTATCGGCAATGTGTTAACAGAAGAAACAATATAGGTCTACTAGCGAGCGAAAGAAAAACAATTAAGATGGAAATGATAAACTCGTTAGAAATTCACAAAATATGTTAAGAAAAATTTAAATCACACTGTACGTACAAGAAAGATGTTAAAATTACGCACTTATAAGAAAAACAAACAAAATTACAAATACCTTCGCACCCATGAGCGAGAAGAGATACAGAGGTCGATACAGCCAAAACCTTGGAGGCCGCACGAACGCACTCGTAAATTTATTGTAATTAAAATAATTAACAAGAAATGAACACTAAATTCACTTTAAAACCTCAGATGTATTAAAAACTAAATTAACTCAACCGCTTATATCAACGTGCGGGTTTAAGAAACTTAAGAAAAATTAATTAATATTACTGACTTGGGAAAATAACTCCTATAAAGTCTCAAAAAAGAATGTTATCACTTAGGAATAACAATTTAATAATAACATCTGGCCGACTGCCGCCCGAAGTCGATGACTTGCATATTTGAACCGAATTACCCAAAAGTTACTCGGAGTCGAATATAACCAGACACTGACCCGAATTAATTTCGAATATAACCCGATGGACCTGAATGAAAGTCGATGATGAGTCGATGAATCCCCGTACGTAACTCGAAGAAAACCCGATGTGGAACGAAGAAGCCTCGATCATGCGTCGAATATAACTCAAATAATTATGCCCCGAAGACGGGGAAATAACCAGAATTATTACCGAAGCTCAGTCGATCAACAACCGAAATAGAAGAAGTTAGGTCGAACGTCAGTCGAATAGGTCGAAGATCATAGTAAGTTAAATAATCGCTTATATTATCTTTCGTTAACCCTTTCTGTATCGGTGACATCATATTTATTTGATTTCAGCAACATTTAGACAATTTTATGAAGCTTAGGATGGATTTATTGTAGCTAAAGGGATTAATTGATATTGTCTGAAACATTTCAATGGATAGACGCCCTTCCTGCACTGAATAAAATCGTCTAATAGTTACAATATTTCCCCATCATTTTGTGTATACCGTGGGGGAAAAAAAAACAAAAATCCATCAAACGTAAATCTTCTGTCTCCGAAGCTAGGGAGGGGAGGGTTGAAATATTGTGTTGACTATCTTATTTATTGTTTATCTATGTGCTGGAAGGATATTATATTTTTCAATTCCATCGCATTAGAAATGATTCAAAGATTACAAAAAGTCCAAATAAGACATAGTTATGTTAATGTATAAGGGAGTTAGGTAGATGCATTAGAGAGATAGATAGATAGAAAGAGAGTTGCAGAAGGGGAAGTGAGCGATAAGCACGATAAACACGAACTATTATGAGACGGACTTAATTGGTTCTGAAAAGACAAGATAGATAGAAAGAGAGTTGCAGAAGGGGAAGTGAGCGATAAACACGATAAACACGAACTATTATGAGACGGACTTAATTGGTTCTGAAAAGACAAGATAGATAGAAAGAGAGTTGCAGAAGGGGAAGTGAGCGATAAACACGAACTATTATGAGACGGACTTAATTGGTTCTGAAAAGACAAAGGAGACATTTTTATTGACTCTTTTTCTTGTTATTATTTGTGTGCTAGAAGGATAATATTGTTTTCAATTCCATAGCATTAGAAATTATTTATAGATTACAAAAAGTCCACACAAGACATACTTATGTTAATGGCACACAGTCTCGACTTCTCGGACGAATCACTTCCACAAGCGATATATGAAGATAAATTGAAGAAGGCAATCGAAGATGGCAATATAAACAATGGGATTTGCAATTAAAATGTAAAACTTGCGAAATAAACACACCAAAACAGGAACCACACAATATATAGACAAAATAACTTATCAAAATCGCTATGTGGAAAAAACACATTGAAGATTTAGCAAAACCATGTTATGAAATAAAAAAAAAATGCACGAAACTCCAAACAAGGAAACATGTAACTGGCCAACAGACAGGGTGAGATACTGGCAGTGAGATTCCAGCCTTAAGCTGGTATCACACAAGAGCTTTTATAGTCAACATTCAGTGATCAAAAAAAATCTGGCATCATTTCTGGATTATTTTGCACTGGTATCGGAAACTAGACTGGTTATAGATAAATTTAAGTCACCGAAATATTTTAAATGTTAGCCTCATAAGCTGCCAGACCAGTGTTGAGGATAAATGTTGAAGGAAAACGCGTTTGTGTGATACCAGCTTAAGGAAGTCAATAATTCTGATACACATTGGGTTATATTCGACCCAGGTTCGAGTATTTCGAGTCATCATCGGCAATTCAAAATACAATCGAACACGACCCGAATAGGTCGAATGTAACCAGAATATGACTCGAATATAACTAGATCATGACTCGATAGTTTTTTAACGGTTTTTTGACCCAATTCATCGGCCAAAGTTAACGCATGCATTAACTTTGGCCCGATTCATCAGATGATTCCACTCAAGCCCAGAACATCCCAAGAAGATAACCGGAACTCACCCGAAGTGTTACCAGAATCTACCGGAACTGGCTGAAATTTGAATTTTTTCGTCAATTCGGCCGGTTTCGGGTGGGTTCGACTTCTGTGTGACACGGCCTTTATACACACTGCAAGGGTGACAGGAAGACTGACTGAGTGAGCCTGCCCACCCTATCCCTTGACGGGTCAGGGGGTTGCAGTATGACATGATCCATATGAGGATACAGATATGAAATAACATGATGAGAAATTGGAGTTTTGACTGAACGACATGATATTTTGACCGTCATGTCACTGACGATTTGACATGTGTTAGAAAGCACAAATTGCCCAGGCAAGCTCATTGTATGAGTCATATTTAGAAAACTGAATTTATCTCGCTAGACATGCGGGAAACAATTGACCGTAATATATAGATGTTTGATATACACTGTACACACCTTTAAAATCACTTGAAGTTAGCATTCACAGCTATGAGGAGTGAGTGTGGTTGAGTCAGGTCAGGGTCGAGGGTTGAGGGATTGTTATGACCAGGACTGCGAATAAAACAAGGGCACTTAATGCTTGGACTAGTAATAGGGCACTATGCAACAACGGTACGCTAGATCCAAACCCTCGAACTTATATGCCGGCGAACAAAACACCTATACCCTCCAGAGTTAATCTGCGATAACGGGGTATCCTTAACTGGGCATAAATGTACTCTACTTCAGGCTAACCCACACTGGTATAGCCTGATAACACACAGGATGCAAGTTACGTTAAAATGCATAAACAGGAATCTAGGGAAAGATCAATTAAATCACTGCAAGATTTAATACAATAAAAAGATGCTTCAATACAGTTACTCTAAACAACAATAAACTCTTCACTCCTTTCTGAAAGAAAGTTAAGTATAGTCCTACAGCATAGACCTGGAAACGTCTGAAGAAAGTCTGATGCTCATAAGATGCTCGTATCTTAAACTATATAAAGGCAGGAGGCAGGACACCACACGTGTAAATTGAATACACCAAAAGATAGGACATATAATGTTAACTGACACGAGAATACTATAAATGCGCAATGGTAATAATGCTCGCCACTAAAAGAAGTACTTCCTCATCAACGAAACAGTCTGCTATGGTTGTGCGGCTCAGCAACAACCTAGACTAATAAATGCTGTGAATAATAATGCGTACATATCAAAGAGCTTATATTAAATACTAATAAGTGTCTACTCAATTAATAATGTCTAGCTGGGATACTCTAGGTAAGGAACTGGGGTTGAGCAAGACAGGCTCGTAGCCTAGCGATGTCCTTAAGACTGCATCCTTTAAGTTACGTTAATTGACTAGGGTGCTCTCTTGATAGATCCAGATCACAAGTATCTGGTTCTATCCTGGCGACCCTCTAAAGCCAAGCAAAGTGTGGAACTGGCACAGGCCAAAGCCCTCAGTCAACACAAAGCTGCACTCGCAAAGGACACAACCGAAAAGACAGCATAGGCTACCACAGGACCGGTCGAAGTCGTGTAGGTATAAGCAAACCGTACACACATCGATGACAACGACTACAGTTACCTTATCCCAGTCTAGCATTAAATAAAAGAGCAGAGACACTAAATCAATAATGGAGACACACAGAGTTCATAACCTATACTAACTAAGAATCCTCAAAAACCTATTCTGAGTACATGTAAATATCTCAGAGGACGGCGCATGCAATACAATGGGCTGGCTATGGAAACCGTATGCAGAACCCAAGGGGATAAGTAATTGAATAAAGACGAGAAGTAATGGAAAAGAAGAAGTTCAGAGAGAAACAGTTCTAAAGGTGGTGATCGGGGGAGAGTAAGCAAGGGATGTTAGATGTATAGCTCCTGGGGACCCTCATGTACACAGGAGCCCACAAAGACGCGGTGGTCGGCCAATCACAGGCCGAGACGTCACGTGACACAGCCAGACACGCCGGCCAATCAAAGGCGTGGGAAAGCCCGCGCGCGGGCGGGAAAACTCCTCCGAGCGAGGGAGGCAGCACATACATACACACGCACACACTACCACCACACTGCCTACATCGCTCTTTCTCCTTAACCCGGGAGCTGCGGGGAGACTCTTAAGAGTTCCCCCGGCGCACTGCGGGAAGACTCTTAAGAGTCAGAGAAAATAAAAATCAACTTTTGACATCGAAAAAAAAAAAAAATTATATTTTTTTTTTTTTTATTTTTTTTTTTTTTTTTGGCCCCTGGGCCATGCAAAATCTCAGTCCTCTACCTCCCCTCCTTCCCCACTTTCCTCCTCTCCTTCAGTTATCACCTATTTTCCCTGTTATTCCCTTATTCTGAGGTATATTTTCGTGCTAACATTAGAAATCCGATTGGAGGGTGTGGTCATCACTGATAGCAAGCGAGTGCAAGAGAGAGAGAGAGTATCGATCGACTGTGTCTCAGTGGCCTTGGGGGAAATTGGCGGGAAAGCAGATTGCCTCACCCATACATTATACAACTCGCGGGCTATATCTCCGATTTTGACCATCCAAACGCTGTTTTCACTCGTTTTATTGTTGTTTCAGGTTAATACCTTTATAATCAACCCATAATAGGCGCATATGGATAAATATTAATGCTATTAATGGCACAATGAATATTTTAGTGACGGAAACACCTCAAATACGTCAGCACAGGGGGACGTTTCCAATTACCCCCATGCGCACTTCAGAGGTTAATTTTACACAATGCATGTTATATTCTATTAATGATATAAAACACTTCCCGTTGTCACAGACGAAAACAAAGACCACCACTGGACTGTCTGTGACAATACGATTGCTAGGAAAGAAAGAACAACATTCTCTGATAACTGTAGCCCATTTCGATGTCCCTGGCGAGCGCTAGTGGCCACCGAGAGGCGATTCTGCCAACGCTGGTAGACGTCACAGGATCAGCACACGCTGACTCAGCTGACGACTGCAGACACTCTCTCTCTTGATAAAGTCGTCTCCCGGCAGCAACAGGAATCGCCGTAGAGATGAACTGGTAGAATCTCGAAGTGTAGAAATGGTATTTACTTAACCAATTTGTAGTTAGTGGTTGGAAATCAACAGAGATAATTTGCACAGGAGCTCAGGAAACAATAAATGTAGAGCTGCTAGATGATTTGTATTGTAGACCGGATAAGACTGGATCAAATTGGTAGAATGGAAAAACCGGAAATTGGTAGAATGGTCGAGTGTAGGCTTGATAAGTCTTCGAAGGAACGTGGTGTAGTCGCCTAAATTAACAATTCATGTTAAAAAGGACCACCGCTGCCTACCATGTTACGTACGACTGTTAGGAGTAGTCAAATGTATTCATAGGGTTAACTCCAGGTAGGAGTATTAGGACGTTTTGAGTTACGATCCTATATTTATGATAAGGGTTAACTGTAGACTCTATATAAGGCTGACTGAAGGTGTCGATGGCCTTAAGAGATGTAGATATTATATTTTAGTTATAGGTTGATTGAAGATAAGTTGATCTCAGCTCTCTCTGCTCGTTGATGATAGATTAATCGATTGATATATATAAGTAGTTATAATGCTGCCACCACCGATTACCATATATATATATTATATTGATAGATATAGGTAAAGGGAATATAATTAAAGATCTCTGGTCCAAAACCACTTTGATATATTTAAGTAACAGTCTGAAAGATATACAGAAGTACTATAAAGTAATATAAGAGTAAACCCTAACTCAAGAGGGTATCTCTGGGTATATGTTATCACCCTGGATGTTCGATTCTATCTGCCTGCTCTCCCTATCCTACCATTCCATTCTCCCTATCCATTCCTACATATGTGTCCCCCCCCCCCCTTCCCCTTCTTCCCCCCCTTTTTCCCCATCCTCAATTATCACCTGCTTTTCCTCTTATTCCCCCTTTTATCGGGTAATATTTAGCGCAATTTCCTTCCCCTTGTCTCTATAGCATGGGCGAGGCATCTAGAGATCCTTGCAACAGAGAGACTTCTACTTAGAGAAATCAGTGTCGCTTGAGAACTCGGGAGGAGAGGATATATGCCGCCGCGGCTCTCCCCTCATGAATGGACCGGTCGGCAATAATACGTCTTTTTCACCACCCAAATACTATTCTCACTTGTTTTATTGCTCTTAAATGTTAATATTTTCATATTAAACGTAAAATAAACGCATATGAATAAGTAATATCGATATTTATGGTAAAATGACGATTTTCGTCGGGAATGAATCAAAATACCTCCGTATGGCGGGACGTTTCAAATACCATAGTCTATCCTTTGCCGGGTTAAAGGGCATAGCTCATACAAAATCCCATTCCATTTTATCACTGTCTAAAGCATGTTAAATCATGATTGATACTGCACAGTTGCCTTGATTTGCCATAAATGTTGATCAAAAATAGAAAACAAAGCCATGTAAGATATTTTTAGCTTTAGGAGCTTGATGGCAAACCCTGTCACCTCTCTTTTGTTTGTGATAGACAGACTTGACCGCGGGAATTGAATCTGCTTTGATATTTGTTATGCCCTGATTTTATTCAGGTTTAACATATTGGTTGAGGTGAGTTCTTTCAAGACTGGGACTTCAGAGTTCATACAATATATGCAAAGAAACAACAGAGGGTACATGTAACACCGAAATATAATTTAAGAACAGTTTATTTATCTTAAACTCTACGAACATACATATGAGTTGTTACTGAGAACATGGAAAGTAAATTGATACAGCAGGATATTATTTTCTTTGAGCACAAGCGAGGATCTAGATGGACCTCAGGTTTTTTTTTTTTTTTTTTTTTTTTTTTTTTTTTTTTTTTTAGGAGACCATGAACGGAGGAAGGAAAAACACAGATAAAACAAAAAGGTCAAATAATAAGTTAGATTATCCGCTTATTTTCACTCGGGGTAATTGGAGAATCAAGAATATACTGAAGAGTTAAAATGCTTAAGTATTGAACTGATATTCAGAGGAGATATCACTATTTACTAATATGAACTAAGTTCGACATGGAAAGTATGCATATACAGTATATATTCTGCTTCGTTACTGTCACCTTGCGCACTGGTGTATGGAGATTAATAGAGTCAATAGTTGGGGACATTAACTAGGTTACACCTAGTCACTGGTATACATATTCCAACACAGTTAATATATGTGGACTCCTAGTTGTAGTGATACTTATGCACTGGTATAAAGTCAATATTTGTGGACTCTTATTTGTGGTTACACTTATTCACTCGTAGATATTACACAGAGTCGATATTTGTGGATCTAACTAACACAGGTAGGAATAGAACAGAGTCGAGATTTGTAGACTCCAACTATGTAACACTGGTATGAATTGAACAGAGTCGATATTGTGGGACTCTAACTATGTAACACTGGTATGAATTTGTGGACCCTGATTATATAGTACACCGGCGCACTGGTGCAGATTTTATTGAGTCGAACTCTAAATTTCTTTGCCTAATCACTGGCATTAACTTCTTCAGGTTTTCTATAATATTCCAACAAGGGCACTGGGAATAGTAAAGCTGGTTTCTGGTAACTCAGTTTGTAGTCTTCCGAGTCTCTGTGGGCCGTCTAGGTTGGCCTGTCGTGTGAAGTAGTGAGTTACAGATGGACTAATGGACTTGGGGTCTTGAATGAGGTTACACAATTAATATTTATATGTTGGATCCCTCATCGGACTAATGCGAGCATATACAGTTGTGACTTATGGATGCTCGACTGTCCTGACCTTTATATTAGTCGTTGGTGAAGTTCTGTTCAGGTACTCTTGGTGTAGGATCTTAAATATAGTACCTCAGTGTTGACGGATTAGCACTATATCGGTCTAAAGCGAGAAGAGGATATGGTGTTGACCAGTCTTGCCTAACTCGATTGCCTCTGACCTTTATAAGAGGTTCAAAGAACTCATTTGTTAACCCGTGGAGCCCCAGCTAGTTTTGTAATGTTTGCACACCAGAACCCGGCCGGTTTTCAAAAAATTGTTTTATTCCAGAAACAATAGCGAATGGGTTAGGAATGAAGGAAAAACCACGAAAAAACCGCTCAAAAAGCTTAAAAAATGGTCCTACAGAGCCCCCAAAAACGGATTTTACAAGAGTAAAAAATTGAAGGCAATTATCCCAAAAAACCAGGTTATGCACGTGGACTTTGAGAGTTTTCAACCATCGGCACGGTTGCGTGGGATACGTACACAGTTCCCATACAAATCTGAGCCCTCTTGAGTGGCTACACCTGAGGTTACGGTCGGCGCAATTAGGGTGACGCGTCAGGCGCGTCTCTGGGGCTGTGCGTTACATACATCGCCGACGCGTCAGACGCGTCGCTGGGGCTGTACGGGTTAATCGTGATAGTGCACAGATTAACACTGATTCCTCAACAGGATCAGTAACTCCTCTATCTTATCAAGATGGAGGCTGGGTTGAAGGGCGTGAGCGTAGCTCTCCCTGTGTATCATCCTTCTCAACATCCAGAGGGGATGTGCCGATATACAGGTGCAGAGGGGTCCGGTAGTGTACCAGGTCAACACTAAGCAAGTATTGAGGGACCTCGTCACACAGAAATCACACACAAGTGAAATCTTTGTCACCATTCCTGCCTGGGCATCTACATATTAGCCGCAGCGTCTTAGCAAACAGTCTGGCACAACCTCGCTACATCACCTATTGTGCTACACTCTAATTAGCTGTGGAAACATAGAGACCAACCAAGGCCCCAGCTCAACGTTGAAGAAACCTCTCCACAAATCAAGCAAGGCAGACACCGACATTTCAACAGTCCCTAGCAGATTTTTTTTTTATAACAAACTGGCACCTGAACCTCCCCTCTCGCTCACACACACAAGCCAGCCACCACCTCAACGCCACCACTCCACCAACACAACACTACCCTCAGCGGTACCATCAATACCACAGATATCGGCGACCCAAGTAGCACAACATGCAACAAGAACAACTATAAAAGCAGGTAGCACTCGCAAACACATCACCAGTGAAGCAGCAACAACGGACAACGAAAACAACAACAACAGCAAACAACCACAGTGCCACCGCGGGGAGTGTCCCCCGCCCTCTCTCGCACGCCCAGCTGATCGACGCGGACCAAGCCACACCTCCAGACGTACGATAAACAGTAAGAGAAAACTATGTACTGTATAGTCTGTAATATTGGATTCAACAAGAGGAGTACACTTTTACAATGCAACAGTTGTAATGAAATTGTTCATAACCGATGTACTTACGTTAACAGTATACACGAAGCTGAATGTGTTAAATGTAGGAACTCAGCTGTACAACATCGCGCACCCACTTGTTTTGTTTTTGAATCTCTCATAACACGACGTCTGAAGATCCAAAACTGTGTAAAGTGTAAAATGTAGCTCACATGAAGTGCATCTCTAAGAAGACGAACAGTGAACAGTGAACAGTGAATACCTATGCAATAAGTGTGCCTTGCATTCATTACCGAATATTAATGTAAATGAACCAAGTATTAACAACTCAGAATCCAGCCAGGACACATTCAAATTCAAAGATGAATACAGAGTGTTCACCAACAAAGGGCTCCATCTTATCCACATTAACGCCAGATCAATGTACCATAAATTGTCAGAAATAAACTTGTTAGCTAATAAGGCCAAAGCTTCAATAATTGCAATCACAGAAACCTGGCTGGATTCAAGTATAAACGATGGTGAAATAAACATTCAAGGTTTCAACATGGTTAGGAATGATCGCAATAGGCCAGGGGGAGGAGTATGTCTGTATGTAAAAAAACAACCTCACACACACAACTAGGACCGACCTCCATGTAGAAAATCACGAAGCTCTGTGGATCGAGTTGGCAGTTGGCTGGCGTTGGTGGTGGACGTGCCTCTTGCGCTCCTCACTTCCACATGCGTTCGGACTTTGACTCTGTTGGTCCCTTCTCTTTGGATTTTTGAGGACCTTGCTGCCTCTACATTTGTTAATACCTGGTGGGTTGTACCTGTCCTACTCCTAACAGCTATGACTGGAAGTAATTGGTGATCACACGAGGCCAGGGTAGGGGTCGGGGTGGTACAGCTGGTGTACCGCCTCGTCGTCCTCCCCCCTCCCTGGCTACCAACACTGCTGTGCGTCCCCCGTATAATTCCCCTCCCTCTATTTCGGACATATGTCACTAATGGCTCCCCTACCCTTTGTGGTACCTGTCATTTTTCCGTGGGTGATGAGGCCATAGGGTGTGACAGGTGTGATGGTTGGTTCCACCCAGGCGCCATGTGTCTGGGTCTGTCAGAGGATATTATTGATAAAATTCTCGGACCTGAATGTAATGCCATTCTTTTTGTTTGCCTAAAGTGTAGAATAGATAATCCCATTATTAGTTCCCCATCTAACTCTGGTTCCTCCCGGACTCAAGGTGAAAATGTAGGGACGATCAAACAAGTGTCCGAAATGGTTTTAGCCTTGTGTTCAGCAGTTCGTACACTTACCAACCAAATGGAAGATCTTCAGCGTACTATGACCACCCTAATGCAGTCCCACACTGGTAAGGTCTCTCCTGTCCCCACCCCTCTCCCTAATAGTGAGGCCCTTAGAACTGACGGTGAAGCCCTTAGAACTGCAGTACGAGTTGAGATGAGGGAGCGGGAGAAGCGGCACAAGTCCATTATTCTGCGTGGACTTCCTAACACTAATCTGAGCCAGGTTGCCCAAACATTTAAAGTTATTTCTTCCTTTTTGATAGACAGAGACCTCTCCATTGCCAATGTTGCCCTCATAGACCAGGATAAGGGAATATTCAGGGGAAATATCCTCGATGATAATGACAGAAAGCACTTACTATCCTCAGCCCGTAAACTGAAAGATTCTAATGACTACCCCAATGTTTACATCCACAAAGATTTAACTTATAAGCAGGGACAGGAACTTTTCCAGAGAAGATCCGAAGCCGCGAGTGCCCGGGTGGGTGCTGTGACATCCGCTCTGGCCCCATCCAGACCGCAGCCACAGGCCCCGCCCGGTCCTGTTCCCCCTCGTGACATCCCCCCTGTTGCTGCTCAAGATGTCCCTGCGGCTTCTGCAGTGGATGGAGGCAGGGGGCCCCCCGGATCTGACACTCAAAGGAGTGAAAACGTGGATGATCTCCCTTTATCCCAGTAACTAACTCCATCATTGACAATAACACATTCCATTCTTTGTCCATAGCTCATGTTAATGTTAATTCCATACTTAATAAGGTTAACTATATTTTTCAATTTTATACGATTCCGATATCTCAGTTCTTGGTATTAGTGAGTCATGGCTGCTGCCTTATGTCTCTACCGCCGCTATTTCTATTCCCAATTATGCAGTCATAAGAAAAGATGTTCACGGTGATATCCCAAAACATGGTGTATGTATGTATGTCAAGTCTTCCTTAAAATATATTGAAATTGATGTTGACCTTCAAAATCCCTTGTTATTTTTCTGCCTGACTATAATATTTACATAATAACAGTTTATCGCCCCCCTTCTTACACCCCCTTAGATAATGAGACATTACTTGACTTTATTTATGATTTTTGCTCAGACAAGGAAATAGTTCTCATGGGAGATTTCAACCTCCCTTCTATTAAATGGTCTTGTGATCTTATTCGTAGAGGTCTCAGTCACCTCGATACAACATTCCTTGACTGTTTTACATCCTTGGGACTTACTCAACTTATTACAGAACCCACTTTCCACCCGTCAGGTAATATACTGGACCTGGTTCTTACCTCGGAAAATGACCGAATTGGCGAAACACAGGTACTTCCTCCATTTCCCAACTGTGGCCATAGCCCAGTTATCACCAATTATATATTCCAGATCCAAACTATCAATGACGAGCCCACTAACATCAGGATATGGCATAGAGGTGACTACAGAGAGATTAACCTAATTTTGGAAGATATTGATTGGGATTTTGAATTTGCCCACCTCAATGTTAATCTAATGTTTTCTCGTTTTACAGACATACTTATGCCCTTAATTAACCGTTTTATCCCTACAAAGAATTTCAATAACTTTTCTTGTCCTCCATGGCCTGTCAGACCCCCTATATTATTAAAAAATACCAGACATAACTTTTGGACCAATTATAAAGAAACTCGTACACAGTTTGGTCGTAACTCTAACCAGGCTAAGGACGCCCTGGATCAGTTTTTAGATATTAATTATCAGTACAAAAATTATGCCATCCATAGTCAGTCCAGGTATGAGGCTTCACTGATTGACCATCTCACAACCAACTCCAAAATATTCCATTCTTATATCTGGAAAAAGAAGGTGGGTAGACCCAGTAATGGCCCACTCAAGTCTTCCACAGGTAACATCATTCACGATGCAGGGGCTATGGCTGAACTATTTGTGTCCTCCTTTGCCAGTGTTTTTTCAACATCTGCTCCCACCTCCCCTGCCTCACATCAGGTAACAGACAGTATAATTCCAGATATCAATATTAATCTTAATGATGTTATATCTGTTCTCAACAAACTTGATACGTCCTCATCGATGGGTCCAGACGGTATCCACGCCCACCTACTCAAATCCTGTGTCCATACCCTTGCATATCCTCTTTTGCTGATATACCGTGCCTCATTGGTCTCTGGAACCCTCCCTTCTGCCTGGAAGAGTTCCTCAGTTGTGCCCATTTTTAAAAAGGGTTCTCGCTACAATCCACTAATGTATAGACCAATCTCTCTAACTTCCATTTATTCAAAGTCCTTGGAACGTATTATAACTAAATTTATCTATGAATATCTTGACTCTAACAATCTTCTCAATAAGGACCAATTTGGATTCAGACCAGGCAGATCATCCGAGGACCAACTCCTTCTTACTTACAAGGACATCACCAAATGGATGGACCAGGGTTATAATGTTGACTTGATCCTGTTTGACTATTCCAAGGCCTTTGACGTGGTTAATCATGACATTCTGATCACCAAACTTTATAGCTTGGGAATTAGGGGTAGGGTACTGGACTGGATTAGGGACTTTCTCCATAACCGTATTATGCATGTCAAAGTAAATAATCATTTTAGTTCTTTCAGGGATGTGCTTAGCGGAGTCCCTCAAGGCTCTGTCCTTGGTCCCCTGCTTTTCCTCATATTTATCAATTATATTACTCGTAATATTAATTCGTCTACCAAAATATATGCTGATAATTTGAAACTGTATGTAAAAATCAAATATGATAACCTCTTAAATTTTCTTAATTGTATGTTTGCTTGCCAGTCTGATATAGACGTGCTTGCTAAGGTCTCTAAATCCTGGGGCCTAACGATGAACCCAGATAAATGTGTCCACCTAAGATTTTGTAGGAAAGAAATTGATTGGGATGACCTGGGTCATTCTGGCAGATACTATCTTGACAACTCCTTAATCCCTATTAGAGACTCTGCATCCGATCTAGGAATTTTAATCGATTCCTCCCTTAAGTTTCATACACACATCTCTAATATTGTCCACAAGGCTGGAGGACTCGCCCATAGTATCCTAAGGTCAACTGTCAACCGGGATGCCTCCTTTATGATGCCACTATTTATTTCCCATATTAGAATATTCTTCCTCTCTGTGGAACCTTGGGTATTTGGGGGACCTAAGACTACTGGAGTCTGTTCAGAGACGCTGGACGAAATCTATTGGGGGTCTCGAGAATCTTGATTATGGTGAGAGATTGAGGATATTAAACCTATTTTCCATTAAGGGTAGACTTCTTAGGCATGACATAATTAAGTACTGGCAAATATTTCACGGTCTCTGCTCAGTTACTCCTGAAGATGTTTTTGATCGTCCCCAATATTTTGCAACCAGGGGTCACCCATATAAAATTGCTCACTCGAGATGCCAGCTTGAAATAAGAAAAAGATTTTGTAATCTTAGATATGTCTCTGTGGAACTCTTTGCCCACAGATTTGGTATCCCTGACTAACCTATTATCTTTCAAGGCTGCCCTTTCCAACTATCTTGCAGGAGTTTTATATGAATATTCATGATTTTGTTCTCGATGTCACACCTTCTGGCCTCCTCAACCACTTATACTTGTACCTTGTTTGTTAACGTAGCTGCTTATGATGCACTTTCCAGTCCATAGATTTCTATACTCCCTGTTTTTACTACAAATTTTAAATTATCTTTGGGCTGGCGCATCAGCAGTGTGTGGCTTCCGTGGACCCTGACCTACCACTTAGCTCTGGGGTCTGGGAAGCCCACCCACCAGGTAAGAATACCAGGTAAGGTAAGACCTACACCTGCCGAGGACAAGACCCATCACAATTGGGGTGTGCTATAGGCCACCAGACGACACACAATTCTTGACCAAATTTGAACGAACTTTGTCATCGCTAGACCCTCGGAATTAATCCACTATACTAGGGGATTTTAACCTGTGTTACAAACAACGAAATAATAGGCTTGTACGAGAATATAGGCACATACTGACAATGCACAATCACAAACAACTCATCACAACCCCCACACGTATCTCTGAGAACACTGCCACAATATTAGACCACATAAACTGTAACAGAGAGGACAAAATATCCCAATCAGGGGTTATACAGACTGGGATAAGTGATCACTTCGTCACATATTGCACACGGAAAACCACAAAAATTACCCTAGAGAATCACAAGGTTATCAAAACAAGGTCAATCAGAAACTACAACAAAGAAACATTTCTGGACATTTTATGGAATACAGACTGGTCTCCAGTGTTTGGAAGTACAAACGTTAATGACGCATGGGTTGGCTTCAGAACCATCATCACAAACATCCTAGACGAAATAGCTCCTCTGAAAGACATACGAATTAAAGCAAGGTCAGACCCATGGATCAACAATGACATACTACACCATCTGGAACACAGAGACAATCTGTTAAAAAGGCTAGTGAAACATAGACAGGATCAAGGTCTGAAAGATGAGTTCAACAGGGCCAGGAATAAACTTAGTAGAAAAATCAAATCAGCGAAAACTAATTATTTCCACTAGAAGGCAGAGGAATATCAGAATAACCCAAAGAAACTATGGAGCCACCTAAAAACAACAGGCTACAGCAACAAGGCAAGGGATTCGTCTAACACTAATATTGCTCTCAACATTAATGATCAGGTTTGCCACGATAAACGACAAATTTCAACCTACTTCAACTCTTTCTTCACCTCCATAGCAAACACACTTGCACAGAACCAACCGCAACCTCTCAATAAATACACGACAACAATGGCCACCTTTCAAAATTTCTACAGAGATAAAGGCATACACCCGAATACATTTGGATTGCAAAATGTTACACCAAATTACACTTTTGACGAGCTCTCTAACCTAAATGTACATAAAAGCACAGGACCAGACAAAATTCCTGCCAAATTTCTACGAGATGGAGCCATTGGTATAGCAGGTCCCCTAATTCACATCATCAACCTGTCAATTAACACCAACACTGTACCTGCTGAACTGAAGGAAGCTATTGTAACCCCTCTATTCAAGAAAGGAAATAAACTAGAAGTTGGCAACTACAGACCAGTTAGCATATTATGTATTGTATCTAAAATCCTTGAAAGAGCGGTATACACCCAAATTGAACACTACCTCAAAGAAAATTATCTATTCTATAAGTTTCAATCAGGTTTCAGATGCATGTACTCGACAGACTCCTGTCTCATCCACTTAACAGATCACATTCGTAAAGAAATGTCTAAAGGTAACTACACCGGTATGGTTCTTCTTGATCTACAAAAGCGTTTGACACAGTAGACCATGATATCCTATGTAATAAACTACAAGCAATGGACATTGGGTCGGTGAACTGGTTTAAATCTTATCTTAGTGGTAGAACACAAAGAGTCAAAATTGATGATAATATATCTGATCCTATGCCAATTAACTGTGGGGTCCCGCAGGGAAGCATCCTTGGTCCCTTACTCTTTCTCTGTTATGTGAACGACATGGAACTGAGCGTCTCGTGTAGACTATTACTGTATGCTGACGACAGCGTGCTTCTGGTTACAGGAAAAGACCCAATAAGTATTGCTGCTACACTTTCCAAAGAACTAGAATCATGTAGTGAATGGCTAGTGGACAATAGACTATCTCTTCACCTGGGCAAGACGGAAGCCATCTTATGTGGAACAAAACGCAAACTGAAAGACATTGTGGGCTTCTCGGTCAACTGTAATGATATTCCTATAACAACAGTGTCACAAGTTAAATATCTCGGACTAAAACTGGACTCGAGTTTGTCAGGTGAAACAATTTTGGAATCTATCCTGAGTAAGTGTAGTCCATGTATAAAATACCTATATAGACATGTGGGATGCTTGCCAGCGGCGACCAAAAAGACCCTTTGCCAAGCGCTTGTTCAATGTCATTTTGATTATTCTGTGTCATCCTGGTACTCTGCATCATCTAAATCAGCACAGCACAAACTTCAGGTCACTCGAAATAAAATGGTTAGGTTCATGCTGAACCTAGGACCCAGATCACATGTTGGCCAGGTACAACTTCAGTCACTAGGTATGCTCAATGTCTCCGACAGGGCCAAACAAATCAGGCTCACTAATGCCTTCAAAATTTTCTATGACAGAGCTCCAGAGTATCTAAAGAGTGATTTTGTTAAAGCAAATGAGAGGAGTGGACATAATACAAGAAACAGGATGTTTAATTTTAAGGTCCCGAGAATCCAAGGACAGGGTAAGCAAACATTCTTCTTCACTGCCATCAAAGACTGGAACGGCCTACCCCAGTCAGTCCGTGAAAAGAGAACACTGTATTCCTTCAGACGTAGCCTGAAGGAACACCTGAACCGGACAGCTGCGAGTAGGGAGCACCAAGCTTATGTCTACTACTAAATACGACATAAGAGATAGGCAAACCAAACTGAAATGATTACGGATTACTGATATTTACTATAGGATGTAAGGTATCTTAAAATAACCCCCTAGAAATACTTTCTCTAAAGTATCTATTTCTTTTATCCTCCCCTTTTCCCCAGCTAACCTAATCCCACAAGGACCCCAATGGAAATACGCCTAACGGCCTTATTGGGCTATCCTTAGTTGGAATTATGCAAAGCTGGTACATGTCATATTTGTAACATACTATGTGGTACCAACTCTGTAAATTGCTAACTGAATAAATATTATTATTATTATTATTATTATTATTATTATTATTATTATTATTATTATTATTATTAAGCTAGCGGGAGAGGTCGGCTGTGGCCAGAGTATCCTCTACTACTAGAGAAGATAAAATCTTGCCCAGGACTTCGGGGTGCCAAAAGTCAAGTAGGAAGACTTGAGTACTCTACAACTCTAGCGGGATATGTCGGCTGTGGCCGTAGTATCCTCTACTAGAAGAGTAGGCAAATCTTGTCCAGGGCTTCGGTGTGCCGAAAGGCAAGTAACAAGACTTGGTTAACTCTACAGACTAGCGGGATAGGTCGGCTGTGGCCGTAGTATCCTCTACTACAAGAGAGTCAATACTTGTGCAGGACTTCAGGGTGCCAAAAGCCAAGTCACAAGACTTTACTACTCAGTATAGCAGGATTGTCGGCTGTGGCCGTAAATCCCAGCTGTTGGGTAGGTTAATTTCAAGACTTTCAAACTTGGAGTGCCAAAATTTGAGAAGCCTTGGAATTGCTTAATTTGTTCAAATTTTCCCAGCTTAGTGATGGCTTTTACTGAGAGGTTCCCGCTCACCCCTTGAATGGGACAAGGGCGCAAGCGCGCATCTTCTGATGGTGTGGGGAGCCCTTCTTGCTCTGGTTGTAACATGAGTGGCTTGGTTTTCATCATATTATGTGGTTATTATGTATCAATACATTTTTATCATCGTTATAACAGAATGGTAGTAACGAGGGCTTGTATTAGTATCAGTTACAGAAAGCAAGGTAATGTGGTTCTCAGTATATTGGTACATGAATAAACATTTTAGGTCTTGGAATTTGCGGGTAGCAAATTCATAAAGATGGAAGATAAAAAGTGAATGCGGAGATGCGCAAGGTACACATGAACAAGATAGACGTTTCTAATTACTTTGCATGATGACTCTGCTCACGTGTATAGGGCATTTACGAATAACAAAAATATGTATTTGTAAATGACATACTGTACTCAAATAAGTATGATTTATTGAGAGTCACATGAGAAACGTCTACCAATATCCTAGAATGTCGAAATTTGTTGTGGAAGCGTAATTTCGAGCTGACTAAAGTTATATGACAAACGTGAAATATGCATACCTAAGCCTTTGATATAGGATGTTGACCTGAAGCAAATCGCTTCCATTTTGGTACTATATGAAAGTACTGAAGAATTTTCCTCTTAACCGGCAGACCGTTTTTCTGGACTCCCTTCTCCCTAATGTTTAGCCCCACTAGTTTTGAGATTATAAGACGTTCGGCCCATTAGTTTGGCGATGTTAACACCTTTCTCCCCATTTCGTTGTCAATTGTAAGACCTTTCGGGCCATTTAGGTGTCAATTATTTCCTGGCCAGCGATAGCGAGCCTGCAATTTTAAGAGGAACCGGCCTTCGGCCGGGAAATTTTTCTACCAAAAAAATTTACAAATTTATCTTGAAGGGGGGTCTTGGGGGTGTTTTTCTAAGCTTGATGGAGCTCTAGGGAGGAAACTAAAAACATATATGAATAAATGAATTAATAGACCAAACAAACAGTCAGTCTCCCCTTAACCTCTCCGCGGCGCACAGGGGGTTTTCTACAGGGTAAGACTGTGCGTATGTATGATGATTTTGGGACCCATTGCCAATTTCGATAAAAAGTACATCATCGTGTAGGGAATGTTTGCGTGCATCGGCCCATATATATTTGACCCCCCAAAAAATGTCTGGGGGGGGGTGGGGG
The DNA here is from genome assembly GCA_032716605.1 of Paralithodes platypus. NCBI lineage: Eukaryota > Metazoa > Arthropoda > Malacostraca > Decapoda > Lithodidae > Paralithodes > Paralithodes platypus. The sequence continues at coordinate 29,433,529 of CM064528.1, forward strand.
AACGGTCCGTAGTTGAAAAATGTGGAGCGAATGGCACTGCGCGGCTAGATTGTCATCGAGCGGCGAGATTTCCCTGCCGAATTTTCACGCGCCCAGGGGATAGGAGGAGGGGTGGGTTACCGCATATTATCACGTATATCTCCTTTTTTGAGCCCTTTTAGGCTATGTAGAGTATGTATATGTGTGTAGGCCACCCATATAACAATGAATATGCCTCATAGTGACCAAAAATTGCAATATATAAGGGAATTATAAGATAATTTTTAGGCGGGAATGAAGATGTGTTGGAGGTTTGGCGGCAATTTATGAGCTGAGAGTGTGGTTTACGCCATACATATCACTTATATCTTGTACTTAGAGCACTGTCATGCTATAATACAGACTTGTACGTATGTAGACGTGCCATATATCAAAATATATACCGCATATAGACCAATTCATGCGATATTTACGCACATTATGAATGAGTTTCTATGCGTGAACCAAGGTGTGAGTGATTGTGCTGGGAATGAAAGGGGGAGAGGGTGTGTTACGCCATACATATCACTTATATCTTGTACTTAGAGCACTGTCATGCTATAATACAGACTTGTACGTATGTAGACGTGCCATATATCAAAATATATACCGCATATAGACCAATTCATGCGATATTTACGCACATTATCAATGAGTTTCTATGCGTGAACCAAGGTGTGAGTGAGTTGTGCTGGGAATGAAAGGGGGAGAGGTGTGTTACGCCATAAATATCACTTATATCTTGTACTTAGAGCACTGTCATGCTATAATACAGACTTGTACGTATGTAGACGTGCCATATATCAAAATATATACCGCATATAGACCAATTCATGCGATATTTACGCACATTATCAATGAGTTTCTAGCAGACGGAAGCCTGAAAGGGTGGGTGGGTGGGTGGGAGGGAGGCATGCAGGGAGTGAGTGAGTCGTGGAGAGAAGGAAGGCAGGCAGGGAGATCTCTAGATAGATAGCCAGCTTTGTGATAATTGTGGAGGCGCCCGAGGCGTATGGATGTCTTGGTATTTTGAACCTTATGTCTACCAGATGTCTGGTGTTCGTTGCCACCAAGAGGTCTACAATAATATGAGTCAGGAATAGAGAGAGAGAGAGAGAAACTGAGACATGCGTATGTCGTACGTATAAATGGACTTCAGAATTACATTTTTATGCAAGCAGACATTGCATTTTAGACACATGTGAAGTACCACAGAAACATGTAGGCCATTGACTGTAAATAAAGTACTATATTATAGACCAGCAACGAGGGTGGTCAGTAAACACAGGCAGATTGCCTTTTGTGATAGAGAGCTAAATATAGACTGGTGTCTCCTTACCCTTGCGAAAGAGTAGATTGCCACCAGAGAAACTTATATTTATTTATTTCCAAGTAATATGCAATCTAAATGTATATTCGAGACCTACTGCAAGTATTTGTATGACAGTCATGACTATGTATAATCCAATATACGCGCGTAGGCGAGACATAAGAAAGCTGGTTGAGCAATTTTCGACACCCACACAGTTATTATTCATTTTTATTTACAATATTATACAATACAAATGTATTTGTGAAGAGTATTTTATGCATTATTGTATTTATACAAATTTTGTTCCCAGACAGAGCTGCTGTGTCTGGAGCATCAAGGAGCGGCAAGGGTCACCTCGTGACCGCTTAACCGTGTGAAAATGAGTGGAGTCACTGAGAGGGGCAATTTTGCTGAGTGTTTGGGCAATTTTTGACAGAATAAAGTTATATAATTACTAATTCTTGACAGAGACAAACTTTTATAAACCTTTGCATGATATAATTGATAATCCCATCAATTTACAAACGTAAATTGGTGGGATAATTCATTTTTTGTTGTATATTGTCATTTCGATTGTAGACACGAAGTTTTGAGTGATATTTGGTATGAGCTCCTGTGGCATGGTTGGAAAGGTCGCGGACTGGAAAACTCAAAGTGTGGTAGGGTAGTGGGATCGAATCCAGGAAGGGGTTATGGGGAAGGTTTTATACTGTCTAGAAAATGTTTGATAATTTTTTTTTTTTACAAGAACATGCCATTGTATTCAAACAATATGAAATATTCATAGAATATATCATATTGTAAGAATACAATGACATGACTTTTTTTTTTTTTTTTTTTATTGTTTTATTTTATTATCTTAGTAGGTTTGACAGGATTTATTGAAACATATTTATTTTTGTACAATTCATTTGAGGTAAGAAAATAATTATATACACATTACTTAGGCTAATAACAAACATATATATTGATATACTAAAAAAAAAAGGCATATTACATGTAAATCTTTGAAACTTATAAACTAAATAATGAAACATACAATTATATAATGTAAAAGCTATATCACAGGGACATCTTTGGAACTTATACATTATATAATATATATGTTACATTATGAGGTAGCGTGATCAATTAGGTCAGGTCAGGTAAGGTAGGGCGCGAGTCCAGGGCAGGGCAGGGCAGGGGGCGAGTCCAGGGCAGGGCAGGGCAGGGGGCGACACTCAATAATTCTTGAAGGTGTGGTAGTCCCTGAAGCAGTCACCCAGGCAGAGTGGAACTTTGCACTCGGCGCACATTGAGGTGACTCTTTTGGTGACATGGGGTTTCCTGACACTGGAGCTGCAGACGGTGCACTGCGCCTGCCTGTGACGAGTGCCAATCAGCTCGGTGTTGGTTGGGTAGTGTCTTTCGACACCCAGCTGGATGCGGTCAGGAACGTGATCCCCACGCCATGCCGTACGTCTGTGAGTGGTGGTGCCATACTTCTCCCGGAGTTGGTATGAGACGTTGTAGACGAACTCCCGGAATTTCAGCTTCTGGTTTGGGGACATATCCTTCTTCACCAACCACAAGTTGTAGGCGTTGAGCATCGTGATATCAACTAGGTGGAGGAAGAGCTTGTGATACCACTTCACAGTCTTCCTCAGACACTCAACGCCTGACAGCTGACAGTCAGACTTGTCCACCAGGCGCATGTTCTTATTAGTGTAGTCCACTACCATGTCGGGCTTGTAGATGGTCTTCCTGGTTCGGTAGTGGATTTTGCCAGAATCCATCTGGGCACCTGTGTGGACGGTGGAAAGCAGGTGGACGTCTCGTTTGTCCTTCCACTTCAGGGCTATGACTTTCCCACACTTTTCGAGCTGCTTGTATTTCTGCCCCTTTCGTCGCCTTCTTCGCACATGCCTCTCGCGGTGTTCCTGGGCCAGGTCATCTTCAGAAGGTGTGTCACTGGAGGAGGCATCTGTAAGAGGAATGACATTACCGGTGAACTTAGGCATAAACTTTCTTGTCTTTCTGACAGTCCCACATTACCCTGTTTGGTTGTCATGAAGAAACTGGCAGAGAGCAGGAGAAGTATACCAGTTGTCAGTGTAGATGATGTGGGCTTTGCCCAGGTAAGGTGCCAACATTTACCTGACGATGGCACCTGACATGCCCATGGGGTCATTGGCAGCGGCTTTCGGTATGTCAATGTCAGTGCCTGTATACACGATCATGTCAAGCACTATTCCAGTTTCACAGTCACACAAAACGAAGAGCTTGATTCCGAACCTATGCCTTTTCAAGGGGATATACTGCTTGAAAACAAGACGTCCTTTGAAGAGCACGAGCGACTCATCAATCACCAAATTGAGGAAGGGGTAAAAGTATTTCCTATACCTCTCCAACAACATGGTGAACACATCCCGAACTTTCCATATCCTGTCAATCCTGTTAGGATTGTCGTTGTCTGCAAAGTGCATAAATCTTAGGAGCAACAAAAATCTGTCACGAGTCATGAACTTATTGAAAGTTGGGGTGGCGATGAGAGGGTCGTGCTTCCAATAGTGTTGCAACACATGCTTCTTGATCAGAGGCATGAGGAACAACAAGGCAAAGAACGTCATAAATTCTTCCACAGTCGTATCCACCCAGCCTCGTATTCTCGCTTTTGGAGAAATGACGTCCAATCTGCCAAACACCCACCTGTAGTAGGCGTTTGTTTGGGCAACGATGTACGTCATTACCTCCATATCGAAAAAAGCGAGGAAGAAGTCGCTTTCGTTTGCTTGATCGTCACAGGGCCAGTCGTCAGTTGTTCCTGACGTCCCAGGATTGAACTGGGGCACGTCAGGTACAAAATTGACCCCGTCAGACCAATCGAACGAAGGCAGCCCAGGGATCGGAATGTCGTCTGCATCTCCTTCAGCGTCGGAAATATCGCTTCCATGGTCGCGATACAGCACTGCATCATCATCACCCTCCTCTTCACTTGACAGACGATGCCCTTCCTCATTCTCGTCACCGACGTCGAACTCACTCCCACTGTCCACTCCCAAATCCCCCCACCCTTGGTCCCGTGCTAGGGCTTCGTCGTCGAAACCCGGGCTGCCAATGCCCTGCGAATCACCATCAAACAGCAGGGCGGCATACTTTGATGGTGTCAGAGTTTTCCGGGTCACTTTGGCACGTGCGGGAGTCTTATGGACAGGGACAGCAGAGGCGGTGGCAGGGGCGGCGGCAGGGGCAGCAGTGGTGCGTGGTCTTGTGGCCCTGGAGGCAGGCAAGATGATGGTGGTGCCTGTCGCCCTTCTCTCTGTTCCTTGGGCAGAGGCGGCAGGGGCGGCAGGGGTAGCAGGGGCAGCAGGGCCGGCAGGGACACCAGGGCCAGCAGTCGCTTTCCCTCTCCCTTTCCCCTTCCCCTTCCCCTTCCCTTTTCCTTGGGCAGGGGAAGCAGGGGCGGCAGGGGCAGCAGGGGCAGCAGGGGCAGCAGGGGCGGCAGGGGCAGCCGGGCCAGGGGCGGCTGGTGGTGGTGGTGGTGGTGGTAGGGTCACTGTGGCTGGCGTACGGGTTCTCTTCCCTACGCCCGTGCCTTTAATTTTTCCTGCCCCCGCAGGTTCTGCAGCCCTAGGGCGGCCTCCTGCGTCGCTGGTACCGGTGGCAGGGGTGGCAGTGGTGGTGGTAGTGGTTGTTGCAGTGGCCTGGTTCGTGGTGGCAGTGTCCCGAAACACCAATGACCTCTGTACCTTTGTCGTGCTTGCACGTGTTTTTCATGCTTTAGGTGCTGGTGTTTCGTCCTCCGAGCTGTAGGGCGTGTCGTACTGGTAGCTAAGGTCTTTAGCAGCCACCCTCTGCCTTCCACAGCGGCTAACACCACCAGAAGGAGGGCTGGTTGTGTCATCAGGGAGCGAGCGTGAGGGACGTGTGGGCTCCATGACTAGTGCTTGGTTACTGGCGCGGTGGTGCTTGCACGAGTGCGGGCCGAGCGTTTGGCGGGGTGGTGTCGAGAGTTGACATGTAGTACTATACCCACACCAATTTTCAGCCGCCTGGCTATAAACGCGCGGTTTTGGTACGCGTTCAAAAGCTCTGCTCTTAACCTAACAAGTGCGCATGGGGGTAATTAGACACCTCTCCCTGTGCGCATGTATTTGAGGTGTTTCCGTCACTAAAATATTCATTGTACCATTAATAGCATTAATACTTATCCATATGCGCCTATTATGGGTTGATTATAGAGGTATTAACCTGAAACAACAATAAAACGAGTGAAAACAGCGTTTGGATGGTCAAAATCGGAGATATAGCCCGCGAGTTGTATAATGTATGGGTGAGGCAAGCTGCTTTCCCGCCAATTTCCCCCAAGGCCACTGAGACACAGTCAATCGATACTCTCTCTCTCTCTCTCTTGCATTCGCTTGCTATCAGTGATGACCACACCCTGCAACCGGATTTCTAATGTTAGCACGAAAATATACCTCAGAATAAGGGAATAACAGGGAAAATAGGTGATAACTGAAGGAGAGGAGGAAAGTGGGGAAGGAGGGGAGGTAGAGGACTGAGATTTTGCATGGCCCAGGGGCCAAATTTTTTTTTTTTTTTTCGATGTCAAAAGTTGATTTTTTTTTTCTCTGACTCTTAAGAGTCTCCCCGCAGTCCGCCGGGGGAACTCTTAAGAGTCTCCCCGCAGTTCCCGGGTTAAGAGTCTTCCCGCAGTCCGCCGGGGGAACTCTTAAGAGTCTCCCGGCAGCTCCCGGGTTAAGTAGTTTTTTAGTTCTGACAATGATGTTTTAAGGCACTTGGTGTTCCATGTCATTACTTGGAGTGGAGCCATAGTTACTAACGTTTTTTGTTGGTGTTTCTGAGGTTTCTGTAGCGGTTATCCTGACGTGGTGATGATGGATGTTTGGTCTGGGTATGGGTGGTGTTGTTTTGGGGGGTTTTTGGGTGCTGAAAATCTGCCGTTTTGATGGTGGGGTTTGGTTGGCCTTGTCTTTTACTGTCGCTTGTATTTGTTTGTGTTTTGTTACATTCATTTAGGCTTTTTTCGGTTGGGATGCTCTTGGGTTGACTGGTATTCCCAGTACTGGTACCAGTATCAGTTATTATTATTTGTTGTTGTTCCGTGGGCTGTTGCTCTGTTGAGTTGACTTGGGTCATCGTGCACTCTGGTGACTCTGGTGATGGTTGTGGGGTGGGTGAAGCTGTATGGGCTGATGTATTTGGTGCCAGTACTGGTGGTGCTGTGATATCGGTAGTTGTATCTACCGGTACTGGAGGTGTTGTGCAATTTGTGCTAGTTGCATCTACCGTTACTGGTGGTGTTGTGATAGCTGTAGCTACCGGTGCTGGTGGTGTTGTGGCTGTTGCAGTTGTAGCCTCCAGTATTGATGGTGTTGTGACTGTTGTAGCTACTGGTACTGTAGGTGTTGTGTTAGTTGTGGTGTTGGTGTTGATGTTGTTATAGTTATGGCTGTAGTATGTGATGAGTGTGGTAGGGGGGGTTTTGGGCCTGGTGGAGGGACTTGGCAAGGCATATGTGGGGGGTCTGGTTGTTGTGAGGGTGGCGGTATGCTTATGTTGGTGGAAGATGGTCCACCATCTGTATCAGTGCGATTATTTTTTGTTTGTACAGCATGTTGAAGGTTGCTGATGATGGAGGCCATTATGTGTAGCTGCTCCTCCATTGGCAATGATGTTATGGTGTTAATTATGTTTATGTGCTTGCCTTGGTCTTTGGGGTTTGGTGCTTGTGGCCTAGTGTTTGAGTTGTGTTGTGGGTGGGTGGGAAAGTTTGTTAGATAATTGTGGGATGTCCTAGTTGTGGGGTTCTGATTCTGTAAGACATGGGAGTATGATGTGCTGGGGTGAGGGCTAGGCTTGTTTCCCACTAGCGGACGGTATTCTGGTTGCACAGTTTGCACTGATGCACCTTGTTCCCTTGCTAGTGGTACTGATGCAACTTGTTCCTGGATTTTATTCGTAGTACTGGCTCCCTGAGGGTTATTTTGGTGTTTTGCCTTTACAAATTCTGGGCAGGTGTTTGAGGTGGATGGGTTGTCTCCGCCGCAGTTTGGACATCTGAATTCTGTGCTCGTGCATTCACTGGTTGGATGTAGTTGAGCGCATTTGGCGCAATGGATCGATGTTGCTCGGCTGTTTTTGGTCATGTGGCCCCATCTTTTGCACTTCCTGCAGCTGAGGGGCGGTGGGGTGTAAGGGGTGACCGTGCGCTGGAAAGTGCATGATGGCAACTTTGATCATTGTGGGGAGGAGGGATCGAGAAGTGATCTGCACTCTTTTTGAGGGGCACAGCTCCCCAGTAGTATAATCTTTATCCGTAAATCTAATGACATTGACTATATTGCTATCTAGGCCTATTTCTGTTTCTAGTAGACTGCTGGTGATTTCCTCTACAGTTATGTAGGTGGGGATGCTTATGATACTGTGGGAAAGTTGCTGGTTATCCCTAGGTAAGGACACTGTAACTTCCCATTGTCCGATGTTGGTCTGTAAAGCATTGTCTATTACTGAGGTGCTAAGTTCAGTGTCAGTGTCCACTGCCAGTATGCCCTTATCTTTGTTTAATCGTACGTTCAGGGCAGTAATGTGGAGATGTTGTTCAATGTTTTTGAAGAACTCGAGGTACTTTGTGTCCTTGGAGAAGAATGCTGCATCTTTGGGTTTGACTAGTATGGTATAAAAAGTTCGTGAGGGGTAGCCTACTTACCAGCGATGTTTGGGCTTACCGCTGGGGTTTGTTGGTCACCATGCCGCCTATGTATTTTGGATGATTTTGCGTTATTACGAGAATGGCAGGCACTATCTAACCATTGATCGTTGTCTGTGGGGCAGTCAGAGTTTGTGGGGTCATTTGGGGGGGGGGGGGGGTTACATGCATGATAGGTGAGGTAGAAGAGGTGTTAGTAGCGGGAGAAGCTAGTGGGACCTCCCCTCCAGACACCATCTTCTTCTTCAAACTGACCTATTATATAACCTGGGTTAACAAGTTGCGTCGGCCAATAGGTTACACATTTCTATTTTTGTCTACAATCCCTCGACTGCTCTTCTGACTGAAAGAGCTGAATATTGTCTCCTAATCCAGAAGGAATAGCCTATAATCCTATAAATTAGACCTCCAGTGCTAAAATTCCCGGTGAAGACACAAAATATGACAAGACTGCATAATAATCTGCATTTATTAACTTTATACAGCATGCCCCAGTAACCTTTGCTATTATCTTCTCTCGTCTGGTTTAGCAGACGAAATATTATTTTCCCGCCACGAGTAGCTGTCGCAGCGAACTCGGATCAAATGAAACGTGATGTTACTACAAAGTTACCTTACAATATATGAAACATATTAAACATTAATTCGTAAACATTGTTCTTTATTTTTTTATTTTTTTTAAAGATTTGTGTAAGAATAAGTGACTATTAATTTTTATAAGGATCTTTCATTGGGGAGAGATGCTCGGTTGGGATGTTGGCATGTAAACAACACAGTCTGCACTCTGCAGCAAAGATGGAGTTCTGAGGATATATTGAGAATGTTGTCGCACGTTAACAGCAACAAATCCCCTCGTAGCTGACGTCGCGTGAAGGCTATGACCAAGGCCAACCATGGCAACAGCGGCAGAGCCAGAAGCTGAAAACAGGAAGAATGACTGGGAAGATTTCTGTGATAAGCAAGCAAAAATCGCGGCCACTGATTTTGTTAAGTCGTGGAAGGTGTTTGTTGCCTTGCAGGCTCAATTTAGAGAACTCGAGCACAAAGATTTAGCACAAAAATTTGCTGAGCTTTTTCCTGCGCACCTAGAACAGGCCCTACAGAATCCTCCTAATGGTGTTAAAGTCCGTAATGGTATAGGAAGTGTGGTGAATATCCGCTCTGCCTCAGCTGATGACATCCTGGAGGCGGCAGCTAGTGACGAGGGTGGTGAATCACCCTCCCCTAAAGTGTCTCACAAACCATTCTTTAGACGACTATCTTTCAAGGGGCTGAAAAAGGGTAAAATATTTTTAAAGCAACATTCGGATGAGGTGGAACTCTCTCCTCATCATGACAAGCAATCAAAAAATGAGCGTCACAAGGCACGCACAGTGAAGTTAGCGGTGGAGTGTGTGAGGGAGGGTACAGTGCAGCTATTGGCCGGAGACAATCAGGAGGGGCGCCCACAATGGCTCAAGTGTCGTATGGCTCTTGTCAAAGTGGCTGCTGGTCATATGCTGGAATTTTATGCTCCTCCAAAGGTGATTATGATGATTATCTTTGAATTTTTGGTACGATTTTAGTTACTGGACACCTATTTGACAGGTGACAGGCAGCAGAAGAGCCCCCCCTCAACCCTGTCCTGTATCCCACGGCCTATAATGCAAGTCTTTATCAAAAAAAGGACCCAACAACTGGTTATAAGCTTAGCCATTTGAAGTCGACCGCCAAGGCGGGACCAGGAAGTCACTCCGAGCGTAAAGTAAACAAAGCGACGCTACTTCCACGAACGCAACCGAGTTGTCTTTATATTTCGTCTCATATTATCATTATTAAAGTGTCCCCATTGCTTTTTTAGTGTTCCGTACACCAGAAAAGGGTGTAGCTTGGTGTTGGATGCGTGGAAACCAAAAAAAAATATGTATTAAATCGTTGGCGGTACCTGTCAAATAGGTGTCCAGTAACTAAAATCGTACCAAATTTTTTTTTGGGTAGGCTAGGCTAATTAGGGTAGCCTAGGCCTAAAACACCGATATAGGCTAGGCTAGCCTAAATACCGTACCGTCGGTCAAGGAAAGTACCGATTTTCATTTTCACATTTGTCTAGGCCTAGGCTACGCTGCTACGCATAGGCTAGCATATAAAAACTTTCGGGGTCAAATTGGATTTTCGGTCACGTAGGCCTAGGCCTAGGCCTATGTGTTTTTGTATTATAATCCTTTTTCTCATCAGTTCCTTCATAATTGATTAAGGTGTTTTTCCGGTATAATCCTGTGTAGCGGGTGGACCTGGGAGTAGGCCTATAACTCCATTTATTTGTCACCAATTATTTTGACATGTTTGAAGACAGATATGGAATCTATATGCTCTAAGCATCATATTAACCCCTTCAGACTCGTATGACGCAGAGGTTACCAGATTAGCAATAAGAAATAGAGTTCTCTCACTCTTATAATTACCTCTCCAAAATTAGTTTTCTGCCCACAGCTAACTCAAAGACAACTACAGAGGTTGAAGTAACTAAACTAAAGGTTTCTAAATACCCCTGATGGTAACAAAGGCTTTAAAGTATCTCTAATAGGCTCAAAATCGCGTCATATGTCGGAGAGGGTTAAAATTAGTTTCAACCCTCGGCAAAACCTAATAAAAATATATGGTACTAAAATGGATTTTTTTCGTAACATGGTTGTCAATGTCTTCCTATAGACGGCACCGATTCGTACACACGCCATTTAGAACAAACATTCCCTATACAGTATACCTGTATATATATATGGGTAATATACAGGAGACCCAACAATATAGGTAGCACATTTCTAATGGTAGTTTTGGGTTCCTATCATTGGTAAACCTGACTTTTTAGACCGACAGCGATTTCAGTAAGTTTTATTTTGTTTTATGTAATTTTTCCTTCAGATATAGTGTTGTTTTATACTGAAGAGGAGCGGAAATGAGTATTTACCCATTATCCAACAATCTAAAAACACGCCCCCCACTAGTGGGGAGGGCTATGAAGTTTAGGGAAAATGAGGGGTTAAAAGCGTAAAAATACAATAATATAGCGTTTTGTATCAAAACTTGGCTCGGGTTTTCCCAAATTGCAAACCCATACAACCCAATTTTGTGAATACCCGAGCCAACTTTTGACGAAAGCTGGCTCGGATTTCACGGGGTGGAGTGGGTAGCCTAATATTTCATGTTATAAAAATAGTCAACTTTGGGAAGATATTAGCCTAACCTAACAACCTTACCTAACCTATCCTAGTATTATGGGTGGGGGCTGCCGCCCCCACACCCCCGCTGGTTGGGTTAGATTTTTTTTTTTTTTTTTTTTTAATGTTCTAGGCTATTAGCCTAACCTAACAACCTTACCTAACCTAACCTAACCTAGTATATGGGTGGGGGCTGCTGCCCCCACACCCCCGCTGGTTGGGTTATTTTTTATTTTTTTTTATGTGCTAGGCTATTAGCCTAACTTAACAACCTAGTATATGGGTGGGGGCTGCCGCCCCCACACCCCCGCTGGTTAGGTACTGGCTGAAAAACTTATTGTTTTACAGTAGCCTAGGCCTATACATGTATTTTAGCGTTTTTGTTTTTTTCTCCCTTATAATACATTTCAGCTCTTAATGCCATATATAGCAATGATGTATATGCTCTACCGGACCTATTAGGCCTAAACAGATCGATGGGATAACTGTCGGTCCAAAACATCAGTATAACCCTATCATCATATGCTTAATTTCTATATACAGGTACTTTTTATCCCCGGGGGAAAAAAAAAAATCTTGGGATTTTTAATTTTTTTTCTTGGGATTTTTTTTTTGGTCATTAACCTAACCAAAAAACCTAACCTAACCTAACAGCCCCCAAATACATTTAGGTTAGGTTAGGTTAGGTTTTTGGGTTAGGTTAATAAAATAAAATAAACAAAAAATCCAAGACAAAAATAAAAAACAAGATTTTTTTTTTCCCCCCGGGGATAAAAGTATATAGAAATGAAGCATATGATGATAGGAACCCAAAACTACCATTATAAATTTGCTACCTATATTGTTGCGTCTCCTGTATATTGACCATATATACAGTCCGGTATATATATTAGTGTGTACGATAATTTTGGTGCAAATTCCATAGGCCTAATTTTGTGGTCACAATACGATAATTCTGCATTTAGAATATGGCAACACTGCGTCCGCTGCTGCACTCATGTTATTGTTGTGAACCTCTCGGCCCTCCCACTGCCACTCGGTGGCGGAGTAGGGTATGTCCCATAATACTGTGTTTTTTGCACTGTTACCCAATCAGCGGGGGTGTGGGGGCAGCAGTCCCCACCCATAATACTAGGATAGGTTAGGTTAGGCTAATGTCTTTGTTACACTTTTAACCTCTGAAGTGCGCATGGGGGGTATGAGACACCACACTCCTGTGCTGACGTATTTGAGCTGTTCCCATCACTAAAATATTTATTTTACCATAAATAGCATTAATACTTATCCATATGCCCCTATTATAGGTTGATTATAAAGGTATTAACCTGTTACAACAATAAAACAAGTGGAAACAGCGTTTGGAACATCGTAATGTAAACAAAGATGGCGGTACGCCCGCTCACTACATCCTACCCCATGCCCCATAAAACCATATTTTGTCATTAGGGTAAAACACCGAAATAGGTACTTTGGTCTTTCCTACCGTAATTGAGTTAGTTAGTTATGTAGAGCAGATTAACCAGACCACTGAGCTCCATACGGAACTCTCATAGGTCTGGCCCGAAGGATTGGATCAGATTACTGAAAGGAGCTTAAGGCGACGCAAAAAACGGACGATAGGGGGGAAGGAAAATGACGGAGAATCGGATAAAAGGTCAGTGAATGATTTAGTACCAAAACAAACCGTACGCAGACGGGCAGTATCTGGGCAGTCAAAGACGTGGCGAACAGTTAGAGGGGAATGACAGGAGGAGCAGATAGGGGGCGGAGTGCGGGGAGTGGACATCAAATAACCGTGAGTCAGCCGGGAATGGCCTATCCTAAGTCTAGTTAGTAAAACTTCCTCACACCTGTGAGACCTGGAAGACGAGGGCCAAGGACGGACAGAAGGTTTGATTGCACGGAGTTTATTATTGCAGGGTAGAGCATCCCAATGAGATTGCCACGTGCAAAGAATAGAAGGCTTGAGTAAGGACAGCCAATCACCTAACGGAAGGTGGGGCTGGCGAGGGATCATTAAAATAGCATTCTTAGCCGCAGCATCGGCGTCTTCATTGCCACGGACACCGATGTGAGCAGGAATCCAACATAACTGGACCTGGAATCCACATAGGCTCATCTCGTGGAGAGCGTGTTTTATGGCTAAAACTATTACATGGGAGGACGAATAAGCACGGAGCGCTTCGAGGGCACTACGAGAGTCACTGTAAATTATAAAGGGCTGTTGAGGGGTGTCACGTATAATGTCAATAGCAGATTGGATAGCTAAAAGTTCAGTCAGCAGTAAAGATAGAGGCTTGGGACGGGAGAGAAAACTGAAGGAGCTTAGTAGAGGACACAGCAGCAAGGCCCACCCCAGAGTCAGTCTTAGACCCGTCAGTGAAGATGGCAAAATGGGAGCCTTTACGACGTATGTGTTCGAGTGCGTGTTGGCAGTGATGGCTAGGGACAAAAGGATATCTCTTAGAGAGGAAGGAGAGGTGAGTGCAAACATTGGGGAGTACAAAGGAGTACAAAGGAAATCAAGCAACAACAGGTCTAGTGACCCTTCTAGGTTGCTTGTCCTCCAAAACACTGAGGATCAAGTGTCCAAACAGTGGTTTAGAGTGGGTAAGGGAACATTGGAAAGGAAACTACTGCCCTGCCACTAACGTGGCAGGACTAGGAAGTTAGTAGGGGACATATGGGTTAGTAACTGAGGGGAGGATAAAGTTATTCATTTACAAACGCAGTCAGTCGCGGGTTTGATGCGAGATATTTGTCTGGGCGGAATTTAAATGAATCAACGGTGCTGCAGTCTATAACGTCTCGGGGAGAGAGATAACCCATGGGGGGGAAGGGGAGACAACAGGCGGCGAAACAGCAATGTGAAAGTCAAGAGAGTTGAGAATTGTAGCACGAATCGGAAAGGAGGGGGAAGATGGACACGGATCGGGAATGAAGATATCACTGAAAAGGGAATTAGTGGGAGAGTCACTATGTTTAATTTTTAATTCACGGCGCATAGTAACTAAATCGCGATGGAGGGAGAGCGGGGGCTCGCCACTCTCAGCTAAGACGGAGGTATTTGGGGAGGAACGGAAAGCTCCAGTACAGAGACGCATACCCTGTGTATGAACAGGGTCCAACATCTTCAAAACGGAAGCAGAGGCAGACCCATAAATGGGGCAGCCGTAGTCGAGGATGGAAAGAACCACCGCCTTGTAGAGCATCAACATAGTGGTACGTCTGGCACCCCAAGTGGTATGGGATAGTTTTCTGAGGAGGTTGAGAGCACGAAGGCCTTTACCTTTAGTATACTGAACATGGTCTCTCCAGTTGAGATGTAGGTCAAAGATTACGCCTAAGAATTTAACACTGGGATAGAAAGAAATCTGAGAGGGTCCCATTCGAAGCGATATTGACTGGCCACGGAGCCAGCGTTTGTCTCGATAGAAGACTATTGCCTTAGTTTTCTCAGCCGAAAACTGAAAGCCAACTGAAGATGCCCAGGGGATCACCTGTTGGATGGAGATGTTGAGTATACGTTGAGCATGTCTGAGGGTACGGGCAGTGCAATAGATGGTAAAATCATCAACGTACAGGCTGCCATGGACTTCCGGCAGCAATTGTTGAATGACTTTATTTATGGCCGCGGCAAAAAGTTTGCTGCTGAGAACGCTGCCCTGGGGAACACCATTGACGAGTGGAAAGACATTAGAAAGAATTCCCTCCACTCGAGTCTGGAATGTTCGATCAGAAAGAAAGTTGGAAATAAAAAAAGGTAGATGGCCACGGGCACCACTATCATGAAGTAGTTGCAGGATGGGACGCCGCCACGTGGTATCATATGCCTTCTGGATGTCAAAGAAAACGGCGACGGTGATGGACTTACTTTCAAAGCCACGCTTGATATGATATTCTAATAACGTAAGCGAGTCTAGAGTAGATCGATCTTTCTGAGAGCCAAATTGGGTCGGAGTGAGAATAGTGTTTTGACGGAGGAACCAAGTGAGTCTAGTATTGACCAATTTCTCCATTAATTTACAAAGACAACTGGTGAGGGATATTGGTCTATAACTCGAGGGCAAGCTCGGGTCTTTTCCAGGTTTTGCAATTGGGACGACAATAGCATGTTTCCATGAGGTAGGAAATTGATGACGGATCCACACCTGATTATAAAATTGCAAGAGGTAGGATTTAGCAAGGGGGGCTAAGTTAGTAAGTAAGGCAAAACTTATGTTATCTTGGCCAGGAGCGGAGTTAGGACAATTGGAGAGTGCATGTTCAAATTCATCCATAGTAAAGCATGCATTATAATCAAAGGTGTCTGGTGAAGAGAAGTTGAGGGGGATCGACTCCATTTCAAGTTTATGGCGGCGGAAATTATCGTCTAACCTCTCATTACTGCTGACATGGGCAAGATGTTGACCCAAGAGGTTCGATATCTCAAGGGGATCGTGAACAGTACGGCCACCGTGTACCAAAGCATGGCGCGGAGGGGCAATGTGAAGGCTGTTAATATTCCTGAATTTATGCCAAACGCATGATATCGGGGTAGACGGGGAAATGGTGGAGACATAAGTTTTCCAGGATTCGGATCTACTACGGATGACTTCTCGACGGAATTTAGCTGATAGTCGATTGTAGTGAGGTTTAATGGCACATATATCCATCAATAACGAGATGGAATGGCATAGAAGATCATCACGTAAAGGTAAGCGTGAACATAAAGAATTGTAACGTTTATTGAGACTATCGAGGCGGCGGCCTAATTCATGTTTACTTTTAGCAAGAGTGGATAAGGTGCTGTCCCACCAGGGGACTCGACGACGTAGGGGGGAAGAAGTCGTCTGGGGTATAGACTTAGTAGCTGCAATAGTAAAAAAATTAACGAGGAATGAATGCGTTTCATCAGGATCCCTTAAGGGATTAAAAGGTGGGATTTGTCTGGTGTGGAGGACATATGCGTCCCAGTCAGCTTTGTGGAAGTTATAGCGAGGGAGCGAAGGACATGGACGGAATTGCAAGTAAGACAGGATGACAGGAAAGTGATCGCTTGAAAACGTATCAACACAGACCCGCCACTCGAACTTATCAACAATTGCTGTGGAGCACAGGGTGACATCAACAGAGGAATAAGTATGATGGGAAGCAGAAAAGTAAGTGTGTGAGTCGGCCTCATTAAGGCAGCAAAGGTCACGGTTCAGAAGCAAATGTTCAATCTGCGAACCGGCTGTATCAGGATTGGAGGAAGTAGGGTCCCATATAGGGCTATGGGCATTAAAGTCACCCAACAGTAGGATGGGAGAGGGTAGTGTAGAGAAAAACTGAGAAAGCAAGGAAAGGTCATAATTGTAAGCAGGTTGGTTATAGATATTGCAAATGGTAACAGAGTCACCATCGGGGATATGAAGAGTAAGGATAGAGTGCTGTAGGAAACTTGTACGAATGGGAAACTTGTAAGTCAAAAGTTACTCGATGATGGACATAAATTGCTGTGCCATATTCTCCATCAGGGGATAGAGAACAGCACGCAAGGTGGTAGTTGGTGATGGATTTATCATAATTTCCAATGTGTTGTAAACAAATACACATTGGATTATAGACACGGAGTAAACGCTGGATCTCACCTAGATGGACTCTAGATGAGAGACCATTACAATTCCATTGTAGTATATAGGGATTGAACAGGTTAAGTGAGAGACGTCAGGTTACGTAAATTAACAGCACTGTTCGGCTGTTGGAGATGAAGAGGAACGGGTCTGGGGGGAGGGTCATGAGAAGGCAGGGAGTTTCGACGTGGACGGTGGGGGGACACATTAGAGGACGGGTCATGGAGGATAGTAGCTATCTTTGAGTGTGAAAGATCTGAACGTGACTTTTAAGTGAAAAGCGCATAAGCACGAAGAGTTATGAGAGGCGGTGTTATCAGGGGTTGGTAAACGTCGGTTACGGAGAAAGGAGCGTATCAACGCAGCAACAGTGGATTTAGTGCGGGTAGGCGTCCGGCGATACTCACGCACAAAGCAGTCATGACAGCCGCAGTGGGGTGCATGGGAGCTGGGTGGTATTCTTTCTGTCATTCTTCGGCGTATTCACACGTCAGCTAGTTCCCCTATTAACACTCTCCACTTTAAAGGTAGCCTAAAATATATCATATTTAAGCATTTCCATAGGTCTTAACAGTTATTAAGTGAATAGGCCTATGTGTGCACCGCGCGCGACAGACAAGATTCGCCGGTTTGTCGATGCGGACAAGGTCCCAATCCGGTACTTATAACCGAAACTACCACTAATTATTTCTCAATATTTGAAGGCTATTATATAATAAGGATGTTGCAAAGATCATATTAAAACGTGTTTCAACCTCCGGAGATACAATTTATGTGCACTATATAAAGTACTGTAAAAACAAAAAAACTCTCCCTATTGACGGTAGTGAAACTCTTCTGCAAGTTGCTGAAAGCAGTGAAGAGCATGTATGAGGGTGCAAAGGCGGCAGTACGTGTGGAGAGTGAGCAGAGCGAGTTCTTTGACCTGAATGTTGGTTTGAAACAGGGGTGTGTGATGTCCCCGTGGTTGTTTACTGTATATATGGATGGAGTTATGAAAGAAATACTATCAAGAGCAGTGGATGTTGGTGTATCGCTGAAAAGGGAGGGAATTGAGTGGAAGCTACCTATACTGCTGTTTGCGGATGATACAGTTCTGATGAGTGATAATGAATGGGAGTTGCAGGGTCTGGTAAATGAGTTTGGAACAGTGTGCGAAAAACGGAATTTGAAGGTAAATACGGGGAAGAGCAAGGTTATGGTCTTCGAAAGGGGTGAAGTCACAGAGTGTGAGGTGAAGCTGAACGGTCAGGCTATGGAGATCGTCAACTCTTTTAAGTATCTGGGCAGTGTGTTGAGTAAATATGGGACTATGGATGAAGAGGTGCGGGAGAGGGTACAACAGGGGAAGAGGGTTGTAGGAACGCTAAAAGCAGTAACAAGAAATAGGGTGGTCAGTATGGAAGTGAAGAAGTCCTTGCATGACAGTGTGGTAATCCCGACACTGACTTACGGAAGCGAAGCATGGACGTTGGTTGAGAGACTCAGACCAAGAGTGAGAGCAGTGGAAATGAATTACTTAAGGAGTGCGTGCGGAGTTACATGGAGGGATAGACAGACTAATGAGGAAGTAAGAAGGAGGTGTGGTGTGGAGGTAGATGTGCTGGAAAGTGTGAAAAGGAACAACTTGAGATGGTTCGGCCATATGGAACGTATGGAAAGCGAGAGAATGACTAAGAGGGTGTATGAGAGCGAGGTGGAGGGACAGAGGGGGAGAGGTAGACCGAATATGAGGTGGAAGGATGGAGTGAGGAAGTACATGAACGAAGGTGGTGCTGGTTGGGGGGAGGGGCGTCGACTGACTGGGGACAGAGGTGCATGGGGGAGGTTCGTTCGTGGCCACCCCTTCGGGGATCACGGCGTCAGGCAATAGATAGATAGATAGATAGAAACTCTTCTTAACCCGGGAACTGCCGGGAGACTCTTAAGAGTTCCCCCGGCGGACTGCGGGGAGACTCTTAAGAGTGAGTGAAAGCAAAAATCAACTTTTGACATCGATTTTTTTTTTTTTTTTTTTTTTTTTTTTTTTTTTTTCCTGGGCCATGCAAAATCTCAGTCCTCTACCTCTCCTCCTTCCCCACTTTCCTCCTCCTTCAGTTATCACCTATTTTCCCTGTTATTCCCTTATTCTGAGGTATATTTTCGTGCTAACATTAGAAATCCGGTTGGAGGGTGTGGTCATCACTGATAGCAAGCGAATGCAAGAGAGAGAGAGAGAGTATCGATCGACTGTGTCTCAGTGGCCTTGGGGGAAATTGGCGGGAAAGCAGCTTGCCTCACCCATACATTATACAACTCGCGGGCTATATCTCCGATTTTGACCATCCAAACGCTGTTTTCACTCGTTTTATTGTTGTTTCAGGTTAATACCTTTATAATCAACCCATAATAGGCGCATATGGATAAGTATTAATGCTATTAATGGTACAATGAATATTTTAGTGACGGAAACACCTCAAATACGTCAGCACAGGGGGACGTTTCCAATTACCCCACTTGTTAGGTTAAGCCCCTTACTGTTAAAATAGATGCTGATTTAAATAATTCATGGGGGGGTGAGGGGGGCAAAGCCCCCCTCAACCCATCCTGTATCCAAAAGCTAAAAAAAAAAAATATTTACTCTGAAAATGACTTACCGGTACATCTGAGTGTTTTAAGATTGTTGGATAATGGGAGAAATAAAGTTTTCCGGGGATTGTAACTAATTTCAACTACTGTATAATGATGAAAACTACCTAAAACCAAACAGAAAAACCATGGGAAAATTAGTGGTAGTTTTGGTTATATTTTCCCTAAAACTTTCTAAATATTCATAAAACCACATCACCTACAGCTACACTCAAGATAGCTGTTGAAACCGAACTGGGGGTGATCAGCTGACCCTGTGTTCGATTCCAGAGTTATGAAATGCACCCTGTGGCAAACTGGATTTTTATAAAAACTAATGCGATTTTTGCGGTCGGTCAATAAAAGTACCATTATTTTAGGTGGCCTGACGCTACCTTTATCGCATAAATCTACCTCTTATATGTTATATTTTGTATTTTTCAAAGTAAGATATGGTCACCATAAGTGTATCAAGTTGAAGCCAAAGCCATTTTCCGAACTACGATGTCTAGTGGTAATTTTTTGTAATTACCGGTACCTTGGAAATAATGGCTATAAATCGCTCAAATTCTATTACTTGTAGGCTATACTAATTCTCCCTACCAATAAATGCCTACAGTGGCCGATAGAGGCGCTGAACGCAATGTTTACCGCGGGGCATTGTGGGAAATTGGCGACATCGCGGACCTAGCAACCCTCCCTCTCCTTCAACAATTCTTTATTATAACCAGTTAGTCAAAATGTCTGTAGCTGATACACACTTTGGTCTACCTCTACCACTTTGTCTAACACTACCACTTTATCCACAGCTACCACTTTATCCACCACTAACACTTTATCCACCACTAACACTTTATCCACCACTAACACTTTATCCACCACTAACACTTTATCCAAAACTACCACTTTATCCACTACTACCATTTTATCCACCACTACCACGTTATCTAACACTACCACTTTATCTACCACTACCACTTTATCCACCACTAACACTTTATCTATCACTACCACTTTTCCACTACCACTTCATCTACCACTACCACTTCATCTACCACTTTATCTACCACTACCACTTTATCTACCACTACCACTTTATCCACCACTACCACTTTATCTACCACTACCACTTAATCTACCACCACCACTACCACTTTATCTACCACCACCACTACCACTTTATCTAACACTACCACTTTATCTGCTAATACCGGGTACCACTTTATTTACCACTACCGGTACTACTTTATCCACCACTACCACTTTATCTACCAATACCACTTTATCCACCACTACCACTATCACTTTATCTACCACTACCACTTTATCTACCACTACCAATTTATCCACCACTACCACTTTATCCACCACTACCACTTTATCCACCTACCTAAGGTCACCTAAGGTTGTGTTCGCCCTATGCATCTGAAAGACGGAGATTCTTGCTGAACACCTCATTACATGGCATCTTCTCTGACTCAGACTCTTTCAATTTCACCCCTATTCGTCACTTCCTGAGAGCGATAAATTTATACAATGACATATAACTCCTGACATATACGTGACTTTAAACTCTACCACCTCCTCCACCACTAGCCTTGAGAGGGCCTAGGCCCAGTGGGCTAGTATAAAATAAAAGCATCATCAACAACAACAGGTTGTGTTCGCCACTCTCCTAGCAGCACCGAGGAGCGCGTCGCCCCTCATTATGGGTTGTGTTTTGGTGCAGCAGACTGTTTGAAGTGACAGCCCGCTCCCTTGCGAAGATGGGCTCGTCTGGCACTTTTTGCAGTTCGACATCGAGGGCTCTCTTGAAGTTGTCTAAAGAGACGCCCCTCATGTCTCTTACTCGTCGTGGGAGTTTGTTGAAGAGACGTGGGCCTCTTGTGTGATAACCAGCCCTCTCGCAGAGAGCCCATAGCACCCCTGTTATTCATCCGGGGGATATTGCATTCCCAGCCTCTCCTATCACTGAATTTCATGACTATCGGCGTATGTAGGTTTGGTACTAAACCCTCTGCGATTTTCCATGTGTATATTATTAGGTAACGTTCTCTTCTACGTTCCAGCGAGTACAGTTTCAGTGCTCTTAACCCTTCTGACCCGGGGTCCCTCTCCTAAGGACAGTCTCGGGTAGGCCTACCCGGGCGATTTGGCCGAAAAACGTCTAGGCCTAGGCTACCGTATCTTTGTTATTTTAACTGCTAGATATTCCCCACGCATCTCTAATCGTAGTGCGGTTTCCAATCTGTAGACCGGCGTTGAGTACAGCTCTGTAAGTCAACTGGTTCAGTTGTGATGACGATTTCCGTGGAGCGAATTTTTCCGCGATGTTGACAATATCGGAGCTTTTCAGACACTAATTTCGTCATACCATACAAGAACAATATTGATCCGACGTCTCCTTGTTTTCGGAGGTGCGGTGACGCAATGACCGGCTTTGTTTACATGCGTCAGTGTATGGTGATCGGCTGGTCTATCAGAGTGAGAACTGAGCGATCTCTGCCATACCCATAGCTTACTCTTGACTGTTCCTTTTACTTATATATTGTTACGACCGGGGCTCGTATAAAACAAGGGCTCTTAATCATTGGACTAGGAAAGCACACAGCCACAACGGTAACACTAGATCCAACCCCTGAACTTATAATGCCGGCGCACCCTCCAGAGTTAAATCTGCGATAACGGGGTATCCTATAACTCAGTATAAGTGCACTACTACCACAGGCTGATGATCTCTGATACAGCCTGATCACAACAACATACAATTACGTTAATAAGGTATACTAGGAAAAGATAGAGACCTTAATTAAATCACTGCAATGATTTAATGCAAACTAGAAGAAGGTATATTTAAAGTTACTCTAAACAATAATGAACTGTCACTCCTATACTAAAGAAAGTGAACGAAAGTCCCAAAGCATCGAGCAGGAATCTTCTGAAGAAAGTCTGATGCTGGGGTAAGATGATCGTATCGGATTTTGAACTGTTATATAAAGCAGGGTCAATATAGGACAAGTGTAGAGACAGACAGTGTCAACTGACACGGGAATAACGATAAATGCACACTAGTATTATCTCCAACAACAAAAGAAGTCCTTCGTCAGGCAACTCAACAACAACCAAGGCTTACAGTCAATGTGAATAAGAATGCTGCATACATAACATAAGAGTTTATAATTCTAAACGGGTGTCTGCTAGGCTAATAAAGTCTAGCTGGGATGTCGTAGGCTAGGAAACAATGGCTGAGCAAGCGGCTCGTAGCCTAGCGAGGTCCTTAAGACTGTGCGGCCAAATTACGTTAATTGATGGGGTGCTCTCTTGAGAGATCCAGATCGCTAGTATCTGGTTCTCTCCTGGCGACCCTCTCAAAGTCAAAACAAAGCTCGCAGCACAGTGCTAAACTCACAAGGTACACAATCAGAAAGACTACCTAGGCTTCCCACGTTGCGATTGTACAGGTTCTACAAAACCTAGTACACATCGGAAATCACAACAACAATGGCCTCACCCCAGTCTAGCATTAAATAGCCCAGCAGACAGCCAAGGAATAGGCAGGGAGACACCGTGAGTGTGTCGAACCTCTACAGACAAAATGGTAACCCCCTCCAAAATGCCTAACTAAACATATAATATCTGAGAGCTTCAGCATATAATACGATGGCCGATATATGAAATCGTGCAGAACCAAAGGGGAGTTATGATATTAAATAGAGAGGAAGAATGAGAGGTAAGAAGTTGAGAGAGAGAGAAAGTGCTCTATAGGTAGAAGTCGGTGACAGGTGGCAAGGGATATGTTAAGGGTATGCTGGTCAAACAAGCTCTTAAGAGAGTAGCTCCTTGGGACCCCTAGGATCACACACAAAGGCATGGTGGTCAGCCAATCACAGGCCGCTACGTCACCAGGCAGCAGGGCTGCAGAAGGCGCCAGGAACCACCAGCCAATCAAGAGGCGTGGGAAGGCACGCGCACGAGCCCACAAGCGAGGGGGAGGCAGCACATGTATACGCACGCACACACTACCACCCCACTGCCTATATTATTCTCTCTCCTTAACTATATACAATGCATCTTATGTTCTACTCATGATATAAAATGCTTCCCCTTGTCACAGACGAAAATAAAGAACAACACGAACACTATGAAAGAAAGAACAACATTGTAGATAGACTGTAGCCAAATACCTTGCCCCGGCGAGTGCTAGCGAGTGGCCAAGCGAGCGGCTGAGCCCACATGGCGTTCTGCCACACTGCAGGCGTCACAATAATTTCTAGATCTCAAGTGACGGCGTCTTTTCCGTGGATTGACCTCCCAATCTACCAAGATTGGAAGCCAAAGCGTCACATTTTTCCTTTCCCCCTCAACTTTCTCTTCATAATTGCTGAGGGGCACAGGGCCCTGGGTGGTGCTTTGGTTTCCCAGGCATTTCCGCACCCTCCTCAGCTCCCTGCCATGGAGTGGCTTCGGTCACCCAGGCTTTATTGTGGTCCGCAGGGAGGGTTCTGTGGGGGCGCTCGGCTATGGCCTTGGCCTTGCTCGGGGCCTTGGGGCTGTTCGGCCAGGCAGCTTGGGGAACAACAACAACAACAACAACATGCGTCGGACGCACGGCGTTCAGACCAAGCTGAATAGGCTTTCAAGCTTACTGCCTGTTATCAGGACACCCGGGGTCCTGCCCAACTGCCGCGGTGTCCTTATAACAGGACAGCCGGGCTGGAAGGGTTAAACGATCCCAATAGTGTAGCTGTTTTACCGAACTTATACCGTACCACTATCACTTTATCCACCACTACCACCATCCACCACTACTACTTTATCCACCATTACCACTTTATTCTACCACTACCACTTTATCCACCACTACCACTTTATCACTACCACTTTATCCACCACTACCACTTTATCCACCACTACCACTACCACTTTATCCACCACTACCACTTTATCTACCACTACCACTATCTACCACCACCACTTTATCCACCACTACCACTTTATCCACCACTACTACTTTATCCACCACAACCACTTTATCTAACACTACCACTTTATCCACCACTACCTCTTTATCCACCACTACCTCTTTATCCACCACTACCACTTTATCCAAAACTACCACTTTATCCAAAACTACCACTTTATCCACTACAACTTTATCCACCACTACCACTTTATCTAACACTACCACTTTATCTACTAATACCACTTTATCTACTAATACCACTTTATCTACCACTACCACTTTATCCACCACTACCACTTTATCCACCACTACCACTTTATCTGCTACTACCACTTTATCTAAAATATAAACATGTATAATCACAAAAAATCAAGATAAACTGTGTATATCCTAAGTGTTGGGTATTGTTGATGTCGACAGTCGTAGCTCTGGCGCTAGTTCGGAAGCGTCCACCAGAGGTCTCAGGTGAATTCTTGGTAGGTTCAATTGTGTAATAAATATGTGTTACCGGTATATTTATTTATTGACATGCTCTTATGTAGTTTTCCTATATAATCGAAGAATAGGGGCCTATAAGGGTTCCTAGAACTACCAGTCTTCTCATTCAGTGGTTAAAAATGGCGGTCTTTCGGTATCTCGTCATATTTCAGGCTAATATGGAGAATGTAGCTTCAGTATCAGCATTTCCACACATGATTTACAATTGTGAATAACTGAAAGTCGGGTGCCCAACCCCGAAAGGGGTTGAAATAGGGGAGCTATCCCCTCGCCTAAAGCGGCTTTCTAGGGCCTTTCCTAGCTGATGCCGAGAGGATTGGGTTCTAGTCATATGGTGATGGGCTGGTCTATCAGAGTGAGAACTGAGCGATCTCTGCCATACCCATAGCTTACTCTGACTGTTCCTTTTACTTATATATTTTCTAGATCTCAAGTGACGGCGTCTCTTCCGTGGATTGACCTCCCAATCTACCATGATTGGAAGCCAAAGCGTCACATTTTTCCTTTGCCCCTCAACTTTCTCTTCATAATTGCTGAGGGGCACAGGGCCCTGGGTGGGGCTTTGGTTTCCCGGGCGTTTCCGCACCCTCCTTAGCTCCCCGCCATGGAGTGGCTTCGGTCACCCAGGCTTTATTGTGGTCGGCAGGGAGGGTTCTTTGGGGGCGCTCGATTGTGGCCTTGGCCTTATTCGGGGCCTTGGGGCTGTTCGGCCAGGCAGCTTGAGGAACAACAACAACAACTGAAAGTCTTATATGAGTCGGATGTGACTACGAGGAGCTGCTTAAATTGGCGAAAATAGGAATACAGTATATCGATACTACTGTATTCTGATGGGCTTATAGTGACCTGTTGATAAGTATTTGAATTACGTATTATTCTATCTAGGGTAAGGTGGGGTGAATCCGCCGCAAAACGTGTTTTTTTAATAACAGCATCCAACTGAATCAGAATTCAGAATTTTTTGTTTACATAACTTTAACATTCTCGCTTTCCTGCACACGCTCATATAATTTTTATTTGAAAAAACAAACCATTAAGGTTTGTAATGGGTGGCGAAAACCGTTACTCGCGCGGCGGATTCACCCCGCCCGCCGGGGTGAATCCGCCGCGGTTATATATTATCGATGATTTAATCCTGCCACGGCGATTTTACCCCCAATTAAGTAACAATTAAGATATTTTATTATTAGATTGATATAATCCAAGTATTTTGGTATAATTATATAATTATATATTTATATAATTATAGAATTTAGAAAATTATATAATTACCGTATATATATATTTATGCCTGAATTTTTTTTTTTTTTTTTTAGTTTCCACTTAGAAATCACAGACAACCATCTTGTAACGAAAAAAAAATGTATTGAGAGATGTAAAGTCGCCGCCACGAACATTTTTTCAAGACCGCTTACATATTTTTCAGTTTGAAATATTATGGAAAAATATTTTTCTTCGTTAAATAAATTACAACTACGCATTTTTGTGTTCTATCATCATCTACACGTACTATAAACATACCTAGAATCAATTCCATACGTATTTGGATTTATGACTAATTGTTTTAGACAAGTATCTTACGTCCGTGGCGATTCCACCCCCCGGCAGATTCACCCCACCTTACCCTATCTATCTATCTATTGCCTGACGCCATGATCCCCGAAGGGGTGGCCACGAACGAACCGCCCCCAAGCACTTCTGTCCCCAGTCAGTCGACGTCCCTCCTCCCAACCAGCACCGCCTTCATTCATATACTTCCTCACTCCATCCTTCCACCTCTCCTTTGGTCTACCTCTCCCTCTCTGTCCTTCCACCTCGCTCTCGTACACCCTCTTAGTCATTCTCTCGCTTCCCATACGTTCCATATGGCCGTACCATCTCAAATTGTTCCTTTTCACACTTTCCAGCACATCTACCTCCACACCACACCTCCTTTTTACTTCCTCATTCGTCTGTCTATCCCTCCATGTAACTCCGCACGCACTTCTCAAGTAACTCATTTCCACCGCTCTCACTCTTGGTCTGAGTCTCTCCACGAACGTCCATGCTTCGCTTCCGTAAGTTAGTGTCGGGATTACCACACTGTCATGCAAGGACTTCTTCATTTCCATACTGACCACTCTATTTCTTGTCACTGCTTTCAACATTCTTACAACCTTCTTCCCCTGTTGCACCCTCCCGCACCTCTTCATCCACAGTCCCATCTTTACTCAACACACTGCCCAGATACTTAAAAGAGCTGATGATCTCCATAGCCTGACCGTTCAACTTCACCTCACACTCTGTGACTTCACCCCTTTCAAAGACCATAACCTTGCTTTTCCCCACATTTACCTTCAAATTCCGTTTTTTGCACACTGTTCCAAACTCATTTACCAGACCCTGCAACTCCCATTCATTATCGCTCATCAGAACTGTGTCATCCGCAAACAGCAGTATAGGCAGCTTCCACTCATTTCCCTCCCTTTTCAGCGATACACCAACATCCACTGCTCTTCCTAGTACCGGGTATTTCTTTCATGACTCCATCCATATATACAGTAAACAACCACGGGGACATCACACACCCCTGTTTCAACCCAGCACTCAGGTCAAAGAACTCGCTCTGCTCATTCTCCACACGTACTGCCGCCTTTGCACCCTCGTACATGCTCTTCACTGCTTTCAGCAACTTGCCATCTACTCCGTATATTCTAAGTACTTTCCACATGCCTTCTGAGCTATCCACTCTGTCATAGGCCTTCTGCAAGTCCATAAAGGAAACACACCTTTTGTTGCTTCTCCAGATATTTCTCCACAACACAATTCAGGGTAGAAATCTGATCTACACATCCTCTTCCCTTCCTAAAACCTCCATGCTCGTCGCCTATCCATTTCTCCGTTCTCAGTAACTTCTCACTCTCACTCTCTCAATCACTACCCTACTGTACACCTTCCGTACTACGCTTAAAAAACATTCCTCGGGGGTTACCACACACTCCTCTTTCCCCTTTGCCCTTATATAGAGGGACTATTATGCCAGTCTTCCAGTCATCAGTTGCATTCCCCTTTTCCCATGCTAGTTTGCACATTTTCCATACCCATTCGATCACTATCTCACCACCATACCTCAACATTTCCCCACACACTCCATCTGTATTATTATGTGGCATATTACAAAATATGCATATGTATGCAAAGCTGAAGGCTTTCTGTATCATATGTAGGTGTGTAAGGAAAGATCTATCTATCTATTGCCTGACGCCGTGATCCCCGAATGGGTGGCCACGAACGAACCGCCCCCATGCACCTCTGTCCCCAGTCAGTCGACGCCCCTCCCCCCAACCAGCACCGCCTTCGTTCATGTACTTCCTCACTCCATCCTTCCACCTCTCATTCGGTCTACCTCTCCCTCTCTGTCCCTCCACCTCGCTCTCGTACACCCTCTTAGTCATTCTCTCGCTTTCCATACGTTCCATATGGCCGAACCATCTCAAGTTGTTCCTTTTCACACTTTCCAGCACATCTACCTCCACACCACACCTCTTTCTTACTTCCTCATTAGTCTGTCTATCCCTCCATGTAACTCCGCACGCACTTTTTAAGTAATTAATTTCCACTGCTCTCACTCTTGGTCTGAGTCTCTCAACCAACGTCCATACTTCGCGTCCGTAGTAAGTCAGTGTCGGGATTACCACACTGTCATGCAAGGACTTCTTCACTTCCATACTGACCACCCTATTTCTTGTTACTGCTTTCAGCGTTCCTACAACCCTCTTCCCCTGTTGTACCCTCTCCCGCACTTCTTCAAGATATGAGTTAAATTACCAACGTTATAAGGGTGGTACCAAGTTGCGTAAAAATTGAACTTTTTTGTGTTTACGGATAAATTCGCCGTTTTGCGCCAAGTTCACGAAGGTTCACCATGTTATTATATGGCTGCCGTAAGCCGATTTTAGTGTTTTAAGTGACTTATGAATAGTTTAGAGTCTGCTCTTTACGAATATACCAATGAAAGTTGTATACAGAAAGTTTTTATATGCGTAGCATAATGTGCAAATGAAAATCGGTACTTTAATTGACCGACGGTACTTATATCAGTGTTTTACCCTACCCTAACCTAAAACCTAACCTAACCTGGGGATTGCCGCCCCCAGACCCCCGCAGGGTTAGCATTTATATAGAATATGACAAAATACTAAAAATACGGTAAAAAAGTGAAAAATATTATTTCTCAGCTGATCCAAGATGGCCGCCATTTTTCCTTCCACCCTTATTTAACCCAGTCTAAGGAAAAATAATTTAATATGCAGCGGTAAAGACATATATTGCGGTGACTAATACTCTATGACAAAGCTATACTGTAGTACACATTTAGAACATTATATCCCATACGTGACCGAAAATCCAATTTGTCCACTTTAGGTAGAAATGTAGGATAGCCTATCACCAACCAGTTATGAGGTTTCAGGTAATTTTTTTTTTCTTTGATATAGGCTACCCTAGCCTACAGTGTTGTTTAATACCGAGGACCGTCGCATTTTAGTATTTTCCCATTATCCATCAATCTTAGACACGGCCTCCGATAGTGGGGAGGACTATGAAGATCAGGGAAATTGCGGGGTAAAAGACGTAAATAAAGGGGTAATACAGTAGGCCTATTAGAGAAACTCTGAAAATACAATATTTCTATCTATATATTGCCTGACGCCGTGATCCCCGAAGGGGTGGCCACGAACGAACCGCCCCCATGCACCTCTGTCCCCAGTCAGTCGACGCCCCTCCCCCCAACCAGCACCGCCTTCGTTCATGTACTTCCTCACTCCATCCTTCCACCTCTCATTCGGTCTACCTCTCCCTCTCTGTCCCTCCACCTCGCTCTCATACACCCTCTTAGTCATTCTCTCGCTTTCCATACGTTCCATATGGCCGAACCATCTCAAGTTGTTCCTTTTCACACTTTCCAGCACATCTACCTCCACACCACACCTCCTTCTTACTTCCTCATTAGTCTGTCTATCCCTCCATGTAACTCTGCACGCACTCCTTAAGTAATTCATTTCCACTGCTCTCACTCTTGGTCTGAGTCTCTCAACCAACGTCCATGCTTCGCTTCCGTAAGTCAGTGTCGGGATTACCACACTGTCATGCAAGGACTTCTTCACTTCCATACTGACCACCCTATTTCTTGTTACTGCTTTCAGCGTTCCTACAACCCTCTTCCCCTGTTGTACCCTCTCCCGCACTTCTTCAAGATATGAGTTAAATTACCAACGTTATAAGGGTGGTACCAAGTTGCGTAAAAATTTAACTTTTTTGTGTTTACGGATAAATTCGCCGTTTTGCGCCAAGTTCACGAAGGTTCACCATGTTATTATATGGCTGCCGTAAGCCGATTTTAGTGTTTTAAGTGACTTATGAATAGTTTAGAGTCTGCTCTTTACGAATATACCAATGAAAGTTGTATACAGAAAGTTTTTATATGCGTAGCATAATGTGCAAATGAAAATCGGTACTTTAATTGACCGACGGTACTTATATCAGTGTTTTACCCTACCCTAACCTAACCTAACCTGGGGATTGCCGCCCCCAGACCCCCGCAGGGTTAGCATTTATATAGAATATGACAAAATACTAAAAATACGGTAAAAAAGTGAAAAATATTATTTCTCAGCTGATCCAAGATGGCCGCCATTTTTCCTTCCACCCTTATTTAACCCAGTCTAAGGAAAAATAATTTAATATGCAGCGGTAAAGACATATATTGCGGTGACTAATACTCTATGACAAAGCTATACTGTAGTACACATTTAGAACATTATATCCCATACGTGACCGAAAATCCAATTTGTCCACTTTAGGTAGAAATGTAGGATAGCCTATCACCAACCAGTTATGAGGTTTCAGGTAATTTTTTTTTTCTTTGATATAGGCTACCCTAGCCTACAGTGTTGTTTAATACCGAGGACCGTCGCATTTTAGTATTTTCCCATTATCCATCAATCTTAGACACGGCCTCCGATAGTGGGGAGGACTATGAAGATCAGGGAAATTGCGGGGTAAAAGACGTAAATAAAGGGGTAATACAGTAGGCCTATTAGAGAAACTCTGAAAATACAATATTTCTATCTATATATTGCCTGACGCCGTGATCCCCGAAGGGGTGGCCACGAACGAACCGCCCCCATGCACCTCTGTCCCCAGTCAGTCGACGCCCCTCCCCCCAACCAGCACCGCCTTCGTTCATGTACTTCCTCACTCCATCCTTCCACCTCTCATTCGGTCTACCTCTCCCTCTCTGTCCCTCCACCTCGCTCTCATACACCCTCTTAGTCATTCTCTCGCTTTCCATACGTTCCATATGGCCGAACCATCTCAAGTTGTTCCTTTTCACACTTTCCAGCACATCTACCTCCACACCACACCTCCTTCTTACTTCCTCATTAGTCTGTCTATCCCTCCATGTAACTCTGCACGCACTCCTTAAGTAATTCATTTCCACTGCTCTCACTCTTGGTCTGAGTCTCTCAACCAACGTCCATGCTTCGCTTCCGTAAGTCAGTGTCGGGATTACCACACTGTCATGCAAGGACTTCTTCACTTCCATACTGACCACCCTATTTCTTGTTACTGCTTTTAGCGTTCCTACAACCCTCTTCCCCTGTTGTACCCTCTCCCGCACTTCTTCATCCATAGTCCCATCTTTACTCAACACACTGCCCAGATACTTAAAAGAGTTGACGATCTCCATAGCCTGACCGTTCAGCTTCACCTCACACTCTGTGACTTCACCCCTTTCGAAGACCATAACCTTGCTCTTCCCTGCATTTACCTTCAAATTCCGTTTTTCGCACACTGTTCCAAACTCATTTACCAGACCCTGCAACTCCCATTCATTATCACTCATCAGAACTGTATCATCCGCAAACAGCAGTATAGGTAGCTTCCACTCAATTCCCTCCCTTTTCAGCGATACACCAACATCCACTGCTCTTGATAGTATTTCTTTCATGACTCCATCCATATATACAGTAAACAACCACGGGGACATAACACACCCCTGTTTCAAACCAACATTCAGGTCAAAGAACTCGCTCTGCTCACTCTCCACACGTACTGCCGCCTTTGCACCCTCATACATGCTCTTCACTGCTTTCAGCAACTTGCCCTCTACTCCGTATATTCTAAGTACTTTCCACAAACCTTCTCTATCCACTCTGTCATAGGCATTCTCCAAGTCCATAAAGGCAACATACACCTTTTGTTTCTTCTCCAGATACTTCTCCACAACACAATTCAGGGTAAAAATCTGATCAATACAATCATACAATATTTAAAAGTAACAAAACCTGAAAATGGAAAAACCCGAGCCAAGTTTTGACCAACCTTGGCTCGTTTTTTTCGAATTGTCCGAGTCCAAAATCACAGTACTGCCAACTGGGGCGAATTCGGACTTTGCATCAATTAAAATTTAATTGAATTAATAAATAGATAACGAATAACATACTGTATTAGAAATCTGTTTTTCACTCGATTGTTTGAAATGCTTTTACCTAACTTTCTTGCTTAACTCTTAAAGCGCTAAGCCCCTGTAGTACTGTATTTACCATTCCCCCATGCGAAGGTATTCTGATTCATTCCTCACTAAAATCGTTAATTTACCATATATATAATTAATACTTATCCATATGCACCTATTTTACTTTTAATATGAACATATGAACATGGGAAAGCAATAAAACAAGTGATAACAGCAATTGGCTGGTGAAAATTGTATATTTTAGCCCCACGGTCGTAATCTGGCCCAGACCGGCGAGAGAGAGACACCCTCACTCTTTCACTTCTTTCGTGGCACTGAGAGACAAGTGGTGGACTCAGACTGGCTTGGAGGGTCGGAGTTACACTCCTCCACCCTCCTCCCTCTCTCCCACTTGTCCTACCACGAAAATATCAATAAATATCAGGAATGATAGAGAAAATAACTGATACAGTAATTGAGGAGGGGGGGGGGGGGGGACACATGTGTAGTAGTGGTAGCAAGTAATGGAGGGAAATTATCTTGCCTGAACACAAATTGCCTTTTTTTAAGTGCCACTGGTCTGTTTTAAAAGTTTTTTTTTAGGCCTAGGATCTTATGAGCCTTCCCGCAGCCGCCCAGAAGGACCTCTTAACCCGGGAACTGCTGGGAGACTCTTAAGAGTTCCCCCGGCGGACTGCGGGGAGACTCTTAAGAGTCGGAGAAAAAAAGAATCAACTTTTGACATCGAAAAAAATATATTTTTATTATTTTTATTTTTTTATTTTTGTTTGGCCCCTGGGCCATGCAAAATCTCAGTCCTCTACCTCCCCTCCTTCCCCACTTTCCTCCTCTCCTTCAGTTATCACCTATTTTCCCTGTTATTCCCTTATTCTGAGGTATATTTTCGTGCTAACATTAGCGAGTTGCAAGCAGGGCATTGTCATCAGTGTTAGCAAACGAGTGCAAGAGAGAGAGAGAGAGAATATCGATCGACTGTGTCTCAGTGGCCTTGGGGGAAATTGGCGGGAAAGCAGCTTGCCTCACCCATACATTATACAACTCGCGGGCTATATCTCCGATTTTGACCATCCAAACGCTGTTTTCACTCGTTTTATTGTTGTTTCAGGTTAATACCTTTATAATCAACCCATAATAGGGGCGTATGGATAAGTATTAATGCTATTAATGGTACAATGAATATTTTAGTGACGGAAACACCTCAAATACATGCGCACAGGGAGAGGTGTCTAATTACCCCCATGCGCAGCCGAGAGGTTAAGAGTCATCCCGCTTCTGCTGGGTTAAATAGTTTTAATGTATACTGTGATATGTACCGTTTACAAAATAAAACCCGAAAATAAAACAAAAATATAAAATCGTAACATCGGCAAACTTTCTTTGGCAGACATGTTGATGAGTAGATGCAGGAAAGTCTACGTTGCCAAAATGTACTGTACTTTCGTAATTAGCCCACGAAATCCGGGGGGCCTCATATGATCCCGATCGCTGTGTCCGGGGCCCTTTTGGTACAGGCAAATTTCATAATTCAGTAGCTACTGATTGCGACCACCTAGAGCAGTAATTTTTTTTGCAAATTGTAGAACTTTTTGTTGTCTGTTGAATGCCGTTGAGATGACATCGCTACGACGCGCAGTTGCTGTGTTATGTTGATTATAGCCGCACATTTTGCCTCATATGAGGCCTCCCGGATTCCTGCCAAAAATTGTTTTTGCCTCATATGAGGCCTCCCGGATTCCGAGGGTTAGTGTGAAAGTACAAAATAATTAATTGGCATTATCTTGTATATTACCGTATTCCCTTAATTGGGTACCGGTACCGGTATTAAATTATTTATTTTTAAAATTTCTGTAAACCTGTCAGATTCGAATATTGAGTGTAATTGGGTTTATAGTTGTTATTACACGTGATATTTCTGAGTTATGTCTCAATGATCCTTATTTTTACATTATTAGGGTCATACTGCTACCCAGAGTATAGGTCAATAAATCCAGATATGTCCGAAATTGCCCCAAAAGAGTCGTATCTTACGATATGGTAGTTATGGTCGTTTTCAGGGAGTGTGATAAGACCCATTTAAAATGTTCAAAGATGTCCGAATTGACACCTGAAAGGTCCGAATCTAGACTGGAATCACTGGTTAGTCCTATAAATTTATTTTAAATCCATGTCCGAATTCTGGCTAGGTGTCCGAAATTGTCCCAAATCGTGTCCGAATTCGGACACCTTTATTATATTTATAATAAATATATGCAATGTATTTTAATTTCTTTAATGCTATGATTGTATACGCAATGTACCAGCTACACATACAATACTTAAAAGATCTTACATTGAGATAAAAACAAGACTACATGCTACGGAAATACGCAAAAATCGGCCGAATTTGCCCCAGTTGACGGTACTACATCCTTCCTTTAACTTTTTCCCATTTATATTAAGGAGGAGATATCCTACTTGGAGAATGTAGGCCTATTCCATTTCATACAATGTTTAATTTGTAGTCTCCTACTCTCCTCTTCATAAGATTGTGAGCAGTTTTTGTTTCAAAGCTATATTTTGCAATAGTTTCATCAACGGAATAGCCTAGCTTTTATGTTCTTATGTTAAATTTAATCTTAATTGTATCAACAGCGGACAAAATTTTGTGTCTCCAGTTAACTGTGTTACTGGTACGTGAAATCCGGGAAAATAACTACAGTTCTGAGTTCAATTCAAAATAGATTAGCGTCTAGTAAGATGATGATGCTAAGTCACAGGTATAAAGGATGCGGTTAAATTATGGGATCAGGTGGGACAAGGGGAGAGTCATTAGGATGTCTGGGGATTGGGGGAGAGCACCATATAATTATAGTGATGACCTTTGAACTAGTCCAGGAATGTTACACCTACTCTCACAGAATGTCCAGGGGAAATGCCACCTGGAATTTCAAATCTATTGAGAAGAATATTTCGGAAATTGTTTACTCGTATGCCTTATGCATGTCATCTAGCAAAGGATGTAGTCTCTGTTTTCATCAAACCAATCTTTGTTTTATATTTCGGGTTCCAAGGG
The DNA here is from genome assembly GCA_032716605.1 of Paralithodes platypus. Lineage (NCBI taxonomy): Eukaryota > Metazoa > Arthropoda > Malacostraca > Decapoda > Lithodidae > Paralithodes > Paralithodes platypus. The sequence continues at coordinate 29,468,998 of CM064528.1, forward strand.
ACTTTTCTGCTGCATCGTAGACTGCCTTCTTGAAAGCCTCCCATATAGCCTAGCATCTAAAGGAGTTATATAATTTAAAGGCTTCTTCTCAGTTAGTGTTTCTGCTATGGCACTGCAGAGCTTGATATGGTATTTATCACTCTTAATCCTGGCTGTGTTTAATTTTTTCTGGCTTGGGTTTTGGCTCCGTACAGATGGACGAATAATGGGTGTCAATATAGGAGCAATATTGTTTGAAGGCTTGAATGAATATGAGAAGGAATACAAGAAAATCAACACGGAAGAGCATTGTTTTGGCTATTTTATCACTTCTGTTATTTATCACTTGTGTGTGCTGAAGTGAGTGAGGGAGTAGCGAGAGAATGTGCTTGTTTGTTTGTAAGTAGCCTAACAAATGGAAGGAGCGTGTAAGAGACTATGGGTCTGTGGGTTCAAGGATTGTGTGGGTGAGAATGAAAGTAGGAATACAAATGTGGGTGATTGTGTGTGTCTATGCTTCGACAGTGGATACACCTGAAAGAGGAGTTCTGGGTGAATGTGGAGGCGTGCCTGGATAAGTTTGGCAAGAACGAAAGAATATTTCTGATTGGGGATATGAATGGGAAGGTGGGTGATAAGAAAGTTGATGGAGTGGTGGGAGGGTGGGGTGTACCATCAGAGGTGAATGGGAATGATAGTGCACTTGTGGACGTATGTGTGGGGAGGAGGCTGTGGATAGCCAACACCTTCTTCCGACACAGAATGATGCACAAGTACACATGGAAAGTGGTGTGGAGGAAGAAGGATAAGGATAAGACAGTGGTGGAACGAAAGGCACTGATTGATTATATATGTGTGGATGAACGAATGAAGAAATCTGTGCTGGATGCTAGGGTGTATAAGGGGGGAGGGGGTCTGTCTGACCATTATGTAGTAGTAGCTACAATTGGATACAAAAGAAGTGGGTGAGGAGAGCTGGAGGGAGGCGAGAGGAAGGTGGAGTGGAGAGGCTACAGGAGGAAATCAGGGAAGAGTACAGGAGAGCAGTAGAAAGACGACTAGGTAGGTTTGACCTGGAAGGTACCGGTATTGAGGAAGTGGAGGATATGAGCAAAGTGTTTAAGGAAGAGAAGAGATTTGTGCAGCATGTGAGGAGGTGTGTGGAGTAAGGAGAAGAGGGAAGGGAGTGAAGGGTACAGCATGGTGGACAGAAGAGGTAAAAATAGCTGTGGAAGATAAGAAAAAAGCGCATAGAGAGTGGTTGGGTAGGAATGAAGATTTGGGAGACAGAAATGAGCGAGGTACATGGAGAAAAAGAGAGTAGTGAAGGAAAGTAGAAGAGTAGATGAGGAATTTGGAAGGAATCGGAGTGTAAAATGGAGGGAGTGTAAGAAACTGTTCTGGAAAGAAGTCAAGAAAGTTAGGGAAGCAGTAGGGTGTGAAAGATAAGAATGGGCGAGTGCTAGCCGAGAAGCAAGAGAGAGTCGAAAGATGGAGGGAGTACTTCAACGAATTGCTAAATGTAAGGAATGAAGCGCCAGCAAACATAGTTGGATGGGGTATGGGAGGGAGAAGAAGAGAAGTAGGTGAGGAGGAGATGGAGATCAGGAAGTCAGAAGTGTGTGAAGCCATAAAAAGAGTGAAGTTGGGGAAAGCACCAGGAATAGATGGAGTGTGTGGGGATATGCTGAGGTACCGGTATGGTGGTGAGATAGTGGTCGAATGGGTATGGAAAATGTGTAAACTAGCATGGGAGAAGGGGAGTGCACCTGATGACTGGAAGACAGGCATAATAGTCTCCCTATATAAGGGTAAAGGGGAAAGAGGAGTGTGTGGTAACCACCGAGGAATATGTCTTCTAAACGTAGTAGGGAAGGTGTACAGTAGGGTAGTGTTTGAGAGAGTGACAACGAGATTTGAGAAATGGATAGGTGACGAGCAGGGCGGTTTTAGGAAGGGAAGAGGATGTGTAGATCAGATTTTTACCCTGAAATATGTTGTGGAGAAATATCTGGAGAAGCAACAAAAGCTGTATGTTGCCTTTATGGACTTGCAGAAGGCCCTGAGTTCCTCAGGGATCGGTTCTGGGACCGATCCTCTGTATAGTTTACACTAGCAGCTTGGCATCCTTGCTAGATGCTCATGGTGTTGCCTATCACTTTTATGCTGATGACAGTTGTATGTGAAGATAGAAAACATTAATGATACTAAGACCAAATTGGAATCTTTATTGTCTGACATTAAGATCTGGATGGCAAAACGGAAACTCAAACTGAATGAGAACAAAACAGAGATCATTATCATTCATGGAAATAGAAGGGGAAATGATACTGAAAATGTAGTGACTCTGGATATAGGAGGTTCTCAACTTCACGCAGTAAGCTCAGTGCGAAACCTTGGAGTATACTTTAACTCTAAATTGAACTATGAGAATCACATCAATCAGGTCATCAAAACTTGTAATCTCCAAATCAGAAACTTGTATTCAGTGAGACGGTTTCTTAACCTCTGAAGTGCGCATGGGGGGTATGAGACACCACACTCCTGTACTCACCTAATTGTAGTATACAGGATTTGAGCCTAAGCTCGTGTTGTCCTGTCTCTCTCTCTACATTTATCCAATTTTGCTTTAAAAGTTTGGATATTTCTTGCTCCCACCACCTCCCCATCCAACTTATTCCAACACTCAATGCTTCTATACGGGAAGCTGAACTTTCTTACATCAGACTTACATATAACTTTCCTCAACTTACAATCATGACCCCTGGTTCTTCCCTCGTCCCTCACCACAAAATCTCCCTTGTCGATCTTCTCAAAACCTTTCACACACTTAAACATCATGATCATGTCACCTCTCTCTCTCCTCTCCCTCAGCGTTGGCAGCTTTAGCCTCTCCAATCTCTCCTCATAAGGCAGGTCTCTAAGGCTAGCTATCATCTTAGTGGCAACTCTCTGAACTCTTTCCAGTTTTGTATTATGTTTTATAAGGTGTGGAGACCACACCACTGCTGCATACTCCAGTCTTGGTCGTATTATTGTCCCTATTATTTTTGCTAACATCTCTTCATCTAAATAATTCAGAGCTATTCTCATGTTAGTCAACACTGCATAGGTTTCACCAGTTATTTTATTTATATGCTGTTCAGGTGACAAGCTGTCTGCCACAACTACCCCTAGGTCTTTTGCTTTCACAGCTTTACTAATTATTTCATCTCCTATTTTATATCCCCAAGAAGGTCTATATTTACTTTTTCCCATCTCAAGAACCTGACACTTACTCGTGTTGAATTCCATTTTCCAAGTTTGACTCCACTCATATAACTTATCTAGGTCTCTCTGTAATTCTTCACAACTACTCCTACTTGTAATATGCTTCATTAATTTTGCATCATCAGCAAACATAGATATATATGAGCCTATTCCCATTTGAAGGTCGTTGATGAAAACCAAAAACATGATTGGGGCCAACACCGATCCTTGAGGCACTCCGCTTTTTACCCTTTTCCACGAGGAGAACTTTCCTTTTATTACTGTTCGCATTTCCCTCCCAATTAAATAGTTTTCCATCCACTTTAATAATACTCCCTCAACCTGCCCCACAGTCCTGAGCTTCCACAACAATCTCTTATGAGGCACCTTATCAAATGCCTTCTTGAAATCTAAGTAAATACAATCTACCCACCCCTCCCTCCCTTGTACAATGTCAATTACCCTATCATAGTAACTCAACAAATTTGTGGTACACGAATGACCTTTTCTGAACCCGAACTGCTTGCTTGAAATTATTTCCCTCTCCTCCAACATACCCACCCATCTTTTTCTAATAATCTTTTCACAAAGCTTGCATATAACACTCGTTAAGGATACCGGTCGATAATTTAGCGGGTCTTCTTTATTTCCACTTTTATATATTGGAGTTATATTTGCTTGTTTCCATTCTAAGGGAAGTTCCCCCTTGTTTAATGAGTGTTGAACAATATTAAAAATAGGTCTCACTAGTTGTTCAGAACATTCTCTTAATACCCATCCAGCAATGTTATCTGGGCCCATAGATTTTCTCACGTCCAATTCTTCCAACAATGATTTTAGTTCATCCTTGTTGACTTCTATCGACTCTAGTCCCTGTATCTCGTTCAATTCCACCACAGGTTCTACATAGTCATCCTCCTCCACAAACACGGATGTTAATGTATCATTCATAATTTCACACATACCCACTGTGTCTTCATATAATTGACCCTCTACCCTAAGCTTTGTTATTTTGTCCTTTATTTTTGTTTTGCCGTTGATATAACTATAGAACAGTTTGGGTTCTTTATTACATTTGTTTACTATATCTTTTTCAAAGTTCTTTTTCTCCTCTCTTATAGTCTTGACATAGTTGTTTCTAGCATTCTTATACTCATTCCATTTTTCCTCAGTGTGTCTCCTCACTTTATTCCATGCAGAGTCCTTTTTGTTCTGGGCAATGTGACATCGCATGTTAAACCACTCTTTCTCCTTAGCCAGCTTTCTATCCTTAAATGTTGGTACATATTTATCTACCCCCTCCCTGTAAATGTCTAGTAACATGGTGTATTTTACCTGAATATTCTGTTCTTGCTCAATAAATGACCAATCTATATTTGCAAAGTATCCTCGTAATGATTCATAATCCGCCTTACTATAATTTAGTCTATATTCCCTATGTTCCTCCTCTCTGCCTTCCAGAAATTCCACTGTCAATTCAAATTCAATCACAGCATGATCGCTTTTTCCCATGGGACTCAAATATGTTAGGTTCTTTATTTCTTGGGGGTCTTTGGTGAATAATAAGTTGAGTCTTGATGGTTCATCACCTCCTCTAAATCTTGTATTTTCCATAACGTGTTGTGTTAATAGATACCCCATTGTTAGTTCAAGAAATTTGCTACCCCAAGTATTTTCATTTGAACCCGCATCCAAACATTCCCAATCCACCTCCCCGCAATTAAAGTCCCCTGCAAGAATAAGCCTATTTTTCCTTTTACAAATAATTTCTAACATACGCAAGGTTTCCAAAATTAATTCATTATATTCATCGTTGCTCCAAGATTTAGTCTTAGGAGGTAAATAAATTGATACAATGTCCAATTTTGACCTATCATTATCCTCAATTTCAACTGCTACCACTTCAGCAATGCTATCACCAAGTTTTAATTCTTTAGCAGTAATTTTATTATCTACCATGATCAACACTCCTCCTCCTAGCTTTCCTAACCTGTCTCTTCTCCATGTACTGTATCCTGCACAACTAATTATATTCGTGTCTACCTCCTGGTTAAGCTTAGTTTCAGTCAAACATACTACCCCGGGCCTCTCTCTCTTTACATATTCGTCAAACTCAATCTTTTTGGAAATTAACCCATCAATATTTGTATACATGAACTTAGCGTTTCCAGTATTTTCCCTATTTTTCTCGTCCCTGCCCGTTCCTTTCTTTTTTGTACGTACCCCTCCCAATTTATTTCCTAGCTTGTCTCCTCTTCTCTTGTCTCCACCTGGACTGTTTCTCGCTCCGTTTCCACCTCCCCTCCCTCTGCCTCCACTTGGACTGTTTCTCTCTCTATCTCCACCTCCCCTCTCTCTGCCTTCTCCCCCGTCACCCGCACCATCTCCTTTTCCCTCCCTACTTCGTCCCTTCGCTTTATATACCATTTCTTGAGTTTTCCCTCCCACACTCTCCAGAAAAACTTCTTTTCGTCTTCTTTCGTCCTTTCTCCATTCTTTACATTTGCCTCGGTTTGCAATTCCTTTCTTATGTTTCGATCCTCAATACTCATGTCTTTTCTAATTGTAATTTTCTTAAACTTGCTGGTCAAGTTAAGTCTCCATGTTACGTTCATTATTGCATCCACTGTTACCCTAGACCTAAACTGCACTCTCATTGGCCTTGTGTTTCCCTTACTATATTTACCCATTCTCCTAACTTCTTCAATATCATCTCTCCAGTTGTTTCCTTCTTCATCGACATGCTTGATCAATGTTTTTACCTTATTAATTTCTTCCTTATCCCTGTGCTGACGTATTTGAGCTGTTCCCATCACTAACATCGTTATTTTACCATAAATAGCATTAATACTTATCCATATGCGCCTATTATAGGTTGATTATGAAGGTATTAACCTGTTACAACAATAAAACAAGTGGAAACAGCGTTTGGATGGTCAAAATCGGCGATACAGGCCGGGAGTTACATAATGTATGGCTGAGGCAACCTCCCTTCCCACCACTTTTCCCCACGCCTGGAGAGAGACTGTCGATCGATACTCTCTCTCTCTCTTGCACTCGCTTTCTAACAGTGATGACAATGCCTTGCTTGCAACTCGCTAATGTTAGCACGAAAATATACCACAGAATAAGGGAATAACAGGGAAAATAGGTGATAACTGAAGGAGGTGAGGAAAGTGGGGAAGGAGGGGAGGTGGAGGAGTGATATTTGGCATGGCCCAGGGGCAATACAAAAATAAAATAAATTGGGGGTGTTTTAAATGGATTTTTTAATAGCCTTACTCTTAAGAGTCTTCCCGCAGTCCGCCGGGGGAACTCTTAAGAGTCTTCCCACAGTTCCCGGGTTAACAAGCGCTGTCTTCTAACATTGGTTCACTCAATTGTCCTAGCACGTGTGGACTATTGTAATGCCTTATTGGTTGGCCTTCCTAATTACTTGCTACAAAAAGTTCAGTCCATACTAAATAGAACTGCGAGGCTCATATTTGATCTACCTCCAAGAACCCCCACTTCTTCATATTTGATGGAGCTGCACTGGTTGCCAGTTAAAGCTAGGATAGAGTTTAAGTTGTGTCTTATGACTTTTAAGGCACTTATGTTTGGCGAACCTAAGTATCTTGCTGACCTCTTGAGACGCCCTTTGGCACGTTCTGGTGCGATCCTGAGAAGCAGTGATGATGTGCTGCGTCTTGATGAACCGGTAGCTATCCAGCAGTCCTCTTTCTCTGATCGGTCCTTTTCTTTCGTGGCTCCTAGGTTATATAATGAATTGCCTTTGTCAACTAGTGAGTTCACTGCTCAATAGGTGGCGTTCTGAGAGTGAGGGTCTGAGTCTGGAGGGTGAGACGGTGAAGCACTTGAGCGAAGCAACCAGCCGCTTCAGAGATGGAGCTGCTTTGAGCCATGATGGATGCTTCACATGTCTCACTCCCCAGGCTGGAACAAGACCTCACGGGCTTCACCGTGTTGAGCGGTGGAATGTACAGGCTCTCAGCCTATGCCCGAGAGGGAGTAGTTGGAATATATATAAAAAAAAAAAAAAAAAAAAAAAAAAAAAAAAAAAAAAAATAGACAGCTGAACTCCATAGACTTTCAAATTTCAAAAAACAGTTGAAACCTTTCTCCTCTGTAGGAGTTATGATCTTGCTAGTGGCACAGTGACAGGTCGTTACAGACTCTAACTGCTGCCATGTTAAATAGTTGTTGTTGCTTGAACTACAGGTGAACTGCACCACACTTCTCTTGACTGTGGTGCAATGTGTTACGAGCGCTAATGAATTCCTCTGGAAGAACTGGCGCTTGCGAGAAATAAAAGACCAGATTATTATTATGACAGTGGATAGAGAAGGTATGTGGAAAGTACTTAGAATATACGGAGTAGATGGCAAGTTGCTGAAAGCATTGAAGAGCATGTATTTTACCTAATTGTAGTTTACAGGAGTTGAACTAAGCTCGTGTTGTCCCGTCTCTCAGTCTACTTTCATCCAATTTTTTCTTGAAAATATGGATGTTCCTTGCCCCTACCATCTCCTCCTCCCCTATTCCATTTGTCAATACATCTATAGGGGAAGCTAAACTTCCTGATATCGTTCTTGCAGGTAGGTCTTTTTACTTTGTAGCCGTGGCCTCTAGTTATTCCTGTATCCATAATTAATATATCCTCCCTATCCAGCCTCTCCAGCCCTCGGGTGCATTTGTACATCATTATCATGTCTCCCCTCTCTCTCCTCTCTTTTGGTCATATATGTATGAGGGTGCAAAGACGGCGGTATGTGTGGAGAATGAGCAGAGCGAGTTCTTTGAACTGAATGTTGGGTTGAAACAGGGGTGTGTGATGTCCCCATGGTTGTTTACTGTATACAGTATATGGATGGAGTCGTGAAAGAAATACAAGGAAGAGCAGTGGATGTTGGTGTATCGCTGATAAGGGAGGGAAATGAGTGGAAGCTACCTGTACTGCTGTTTGCTGATGATACAGTTCTGATGAGCGATAATGAATGGGAGTTGCAGGGTTTGGTAAATATGTTTTGGAACAGTGTGCGAAAAACGGAATCTGAAGGTAAATGCAGGGAAGAGCAAGGTATATGATCTTCGAAAGGGGTGAAGCCACAGAGTGTGAGGTGAAGTTGAACAGTCAGGCTATGGAGATTGTCAGCTCATTTAAGTACAGTAGAACCCCGCCCATCCGGTGCTCTCAGATCTGGAAACCCAAGAGATGCAGACAGGAATTTCGATCCAGACTCCTGTTTCAGCCAACCAAACTTGTCTGGATGGCTTGGGAAAAATCAAAGTCAATCCGGAAACGAACACAACGAATACAAGTTACGGCACGTATTGTTTACATCCAGCGTTAGATAGTTAGATATTCAGACTTGTATGTCAGCCATCCGGATTTGTCTGGATGGCTGAAACCTAAGTCTGGTTGTTTAAGTTAGATATCTGGACTCATGTTTCAGCCATCCAAATTTGTCTGGATGGCTGAAACCGACTCATGTTTCAGCTATCCGGATTTGTCTGGATGGCTGAATATATATCCGGGCTTTCGGCAGATCTGGAGTTTTGGCAGTTCCCAGACAGGGTTCTCCCCCAATTAGTCTGGATGGATGAGGTTTTACTGTATCCCAGAGGATTGGCACAAAAGTGTAGCAGTAAATATATACAGTACAAAGGAAAAGGGGATGCGCTAGATAGAGGTAATTATAGGGGCCTGAAAATGCTTGACCAAATCATGAAGGTCTGTGAGAGAGTCTTTGAGGGTTTGATCAGGCAAAGCATCTCCATTGATGATATGCAGTTTGGTTTTATGCCAGGACGTGGTACAACCGATGCTATCTTCATAGTCAGGCAGATACAGGAAAGATACTTACTAAAAAGCAGGGATCTTTACTTTGTGTTTGTAGATCTGGAGAAGGCCTTTGACAGGGTGCCTAGAGATGTTGTGCAGTGGGCTATGAGGAAACTTGGTGTGGAAGAGTGGCTGGTGCGTGTGATAATGAAGATGTATGAGGATTCGCGAAGTGCGGTGAGGGTGTACTGAGCGATGAGTTCGCAGTCCGTGTTAAGAGTTCATCAGGGTTCAGTGTTAAGCCCCCTCCTCTTTATTATGGTCCTGGAGGCACTGTCTAGAATTTTTAGAGGCAGACTCCCGTTGGAACTTTTATGCAGACGATTTAGTCCTAATAGCTGACAATATGCAGGATGCTGAGGCTAAGTTCGGAAGATGGAGAGAGGGCATGGCGAGCAAGGGTTTAAGAGTCAATATTAACAAAACCAAGGTTATGCATTGTAGATTGAGACGAGGCAATGTGGAAAAGAGCGGTGCATACCCATGTGCAGTGTGTGGAAAGGGTGTTGGCGTAAACGCGATCCAATGTAGCATCTGTCGACGCTGGGTTCACCATGGGAGTAAGCGCTGTAGTAGAATAAAGGGACCTCTGCCGAAGGATAAGTCAGAAATAGAGAAATTTGAGTGCGTAGTGTATTTATCTATTTGTAGTTTACAGGAATTGAGCAGCGCTCGTGTTGTCCTGTCTTAGTTACCGGTACTTTAGGCCTATAATCAATCCATTTTACTTAGACAAGTATCGTAATGGATATTCCCAATTCCCAGTATTTTGGACTAACATATCATAGCTTATGTTGTCCTATTTCCATATTTACTTTTATCCAACCTAGATTTGAACATGTTTATGTTCTTCGCTCTCACCACCTCCTCCTCCAAGTTCCAAGTCTCTATACTTCTATATGGGAAGCTGAATTTCTTTGTGTCCTTACGACATCTGCCCTTCCTCAGTTTAAACTCATGTCCTCTTGTCCTTACATTATCCCTCACGAATAGATCTTCCCTATCTACTCGTTCCAAACTTTTTACTCCCTTGAACATCGTTATTAAGTCGCCTCGTTCCCTTTTCTCTTTCAAGGTAGGCAGTTGTAGTGTCTTAAGTCTTTCCTCATATGTCAACTCCTTCAATCTTGGGATCATCTTCGTTGCTATCCTTTGGACTTTCTCTAATTTGTTTATGTGTTTTTTCAAATGTGGTGACCATATCACTGTTGCATATTCTAATCTTGGTCTTATCATAGTCATTATCAGTTTTCTTAACATTTCTTCGTCCAAATAGTTAAATGCCACTCTCATATTGGTTATTATTCCATATGCTCCTCCAATGATCATGTTAATTTGCTTCTCCGGCGATAGATCATCTTGTATTATCACTCCAAGGTCCTTCTCATGCCGTGTTTTGCCGATTATTTCAATTCCTAATTTGTACTCCCAGCTTGGCTTATCTCACTTGTTCCCACTTCCAAAACATGACACTTTTCTGCATTGAAACTAATTTTCCAGGTTTGGCTCCATCTGTGCAACTTATCTAGGTCCTTTTGAAGATCCTGACAACTTTCTATACAGGTGACATTCTTCATGATCTTAGCGTCATCAGCGAACATATTCATATGACTATTCAAGTTTTCTGGCATGTCGTTTACATAAAGTAGGAACATTATCGGACCCAACACTGATCCCTGTGGTACTCCGCTCGTCACACTCCTCCACTGTGAATATTCGTCTCGTATTGTGGTCCTCATTTATCTTCCTATTAAAATGTTTTCCATCCATTTTAACATCCTACCATGTACACCTCCAACAACCTGCAATTTCCACAATAACCTTTTGTGAGGCACCCTGTCAAAGGCCTTTTTCAGGTCCAGGTAAACACAGTCAACCCATCTACCTGTGTAACATCTACCACTCTTCTATAAAAGCTTAATAAATTAGATACACAAGATCTCCCTTCCCTGAATCCAAACTGTTTCTCACTAAGCACCCCCTGTCCCTCTATGAAGTGTGTCCACTTTTTTCTTATAATTTTCTCACAAATTTTGCAAACAATGCTGGTGAGGGACACCGGTCTGTAGTTAAGCGGATTTTCTGTCTCCTCCTTTGTAAATAGGTACTATGTTAGCTCTCTTCCATTCCACTGGCTGGTCTCCTTCATTCAGTGAAGATTTGATGATGTCATAGATTGGTTCCACTAGCTCTTCCGCACATTCTTTGAGGATCCATCCAGCCACTCCATCTGGTCACATTGATTTCCTCACGTCCAAATCCTGCATTAATTTCAGCACTTCACTTTTTGTCACTTTCATTTCAGGCATCTGTGGTGTTCTCATTTCTCTATCAGGTTCTATAAACTCCTCCTCTTTTACAAACACTGACTGAAGCTTTTCATTCATAACTTCACACAAGTCTTTATCTTTCTCATAGCTGTTCGTTCCAACTCTTAGTCTGACAATACCTTCTTTTGTTTTTATTTTTCCATTTACAAATCTATAAAATAGTTTTGGCTCGTTTTTGCACTTCTCTACAATAGTCCTTTCATATTTATATTGTTCCTCGCGTCGTATCTTTACGTATTCATTTCTTTTCTCCTTGTACTTATTCCAGTTATTTTCACTATGTCTCTTCCGTGCTATATTCCAGGCTCGGTTTCTTCTATCCTGTGCCTTACTACATCTTATATTGAACCATTCTTTTTCCTTCTTTACCCCTGATTGGAACCTTGGGACATATTTATGTATCCCTTCTTCATATACTTTCAAGAAAAGTCTATATTTGTCTTGAACCATTTCCAGGCTTTCTAGTTCCTTCCAATTTATACTTAGGAAATAATGTTTCGATGATTTAAAATCAGTTTTAGCATAGTTGTATCTATTTATTTTATGTCCTTCATTTCTCTCCTCATTTTCCCCAAATCCATCTCCATTTCTAAAATCTTGTGATCGCTTTTTCCCAAGGGACAACGATAATTTATCTTTTTAACGTCATGCGGATCACTGGTGAAGACTAGGTCTAGCCTGGATGGTTCATCCATCCCTCTGATTCGTGTTTTTTCTCTAACATGTTGTGTTAACATGTTTTCTGTTACTAGATTCAGTAATTTACTGCCCCAAGATTCATTATTATTTCCCTCATCTAACCCTTCCCAATTGATTTCCTTACAGTTATTGTTGTTGTTGTTCCCCAAGCTGCCTGGCCGAACAACCCCAAGGCCCCGAGCAAGGCCAAGGCCATAACCGAGCGCCTCCACAGAACCCTCCCTGCCGACCACAATAAAGCCTGGGTGACCGAAGCCACTCCATGGCGGGGAGCTGAGGAGGGTGCAGAAACGCCCGGGAAACCAAAGCCCAACCTAGGGCCCTGTGCCCCTCAGCAATTATGAAGAGAAAGTTGAGGGGCAAAGGAAAAATGTGACGCTTTGGCTTCCAATCTATTCTGGTTATTCTTCCTTACAGTTGAAATCACCTGTTAATATTAATTTATTTCTCCTATTAAAAAAGTATTTTTAGTGCATCTAGAGATTCCGTGATTAGTTGATCATATTCTTCCCGCTTCCATGCTCTAGTTTGTGGTGGTATATAAGCCACTGCTATATCATTTGCTTTGTTGTCCTTGTCTTTTATTGTCACTGCTATAATTTCTGATCTATTATTACCTAGGTTAATCTCACTTGCTTCTATATTTTTGTCAGTCATTATTAACACTCCACTCCCCACTTTTCCTTCTCTATCTTTTCTCCACACATTGTACCCTTCCCATCCCAACACTCCCAATTCAGTACCACCTCTCAACTTTGTTTCTGCTAAGCACATAATATGTGGTTTATATTTCTCAATATAGTCATTCAATTCTAATCTCTTAGACAGCAAGCCATCCACATTACTATACATCAGCTTGGCGATGGGCTGGTCTATCAGAGTGAGACCTGAGCGATCTCTGCCATACCCATAGCTTACTCTGACTGTTCCTTTTACTTATATATTTTCTAAATCTCAAGTGACGGCGTCTCTTCCGTGGATTGACCTCCCAATCTACCAAGATTGGAAGCTAAAGCGTCACATTATTCCTTTGCCCCTCAACTTTCTCTTCATAATTGCTGAGGGGCACAGGGCCCTGGGTGGGGCTTTGGTTTCCCGGGCGTTTACGCACCCTCTCAGCTCCCCGCCATGGAGTGGCTTCGGTCACCCAGGCTTTATTGTGGTCGGCAGGGAGGGTTCTGTGGGGGCGCTCGTTTATGGCCTTGGCCTTACTCGGGGCCTTGGGGCTGTTCGGCCAGGCAGCTTGGGGAACAACAACAACAACAACTATACATCAGCTTCATCTCCCCCTTTCTTACACCTTTCTTTTTTTCTCTTTCCCTAATATTCCCAGACTACTCCCCCCCCCCCCCCCCCCGCTTCCACTCCACCTTCTCTCCCTTGCTCCCCCGTGCTCTTCACCTGCCCTGTTTCTCTCACTTGTTCCTGGATTACACCAGTCTCTCCCTCCTGTCCTTCGGTACTGGTACTACAAAGGAGTACAAAGGAAATCAAGCAACAACAGATCTAGTGACCCTTCTAGGTTGCTTGTCCTCCAAAACACTGAGGATCAAGTGTCCAAACAGTGGTTTAGAGTGGGTAAGGGAACATTGGAAAGGGAATTACTGCCCTGGAACTAATGTCCGTGGCAGGATTAGGAAGTTAGTAGGGGACAGATGGGTTAGTAACTGAGGGGGGATAAAATAAAGTTATTCATTTACAAACGCAGTCAGTCGCGGGTTTGATGCAAGATATTTGTCTAGGCGGAGTTTAAATGAATCAACGGTGATGCAGTCTATAACGTTTCGGGGAAGCCCATTCCACAAGTTGACAACTCGATTGAAGAAGAAATTCTTAGATTCGTGTGAGTTAACAGATTTACCAATAATTTTGCAACCGTTTCCCCGCGTGTAATTAGATTGGTCGATAGTGAAGTACTTACTACAGTTCATATTGTCGATGCCTTTGATGATTTTGAACACTTGAATTAAGTCACCTCTTAATCTGCGCTGGGTTAAAGGAAATAGATTTAATTCTCTAAGACGCTCTTCGTATGGTTTGTTCTTTAGGCTAGGTATCATTTTGGTAACTCTACGTTGAACTCGTTCTAGCTTGTTTATATCTTTTTGGTAATAAGGGCACCAGGATTGAACGCAGTATTCCAGAAGAGGGCGGACTTACTCGCTACTCGCTTAAGCGTACTCGCTTCCTCTGTCTGACCGTTCATCCCGAAGTCCTCTGTTTGCCTTACCTTAGGTTGTGTTCGCCACTCTCCTAGCAGCACCGAGGAGCGTGTCGCCCCTCGTTGTGGGTTGTGTTTTGGTGCAGCAGGCTGTTCGACATCGAGGGCTCTCTTGAAGTTGTCTAAAGAGACGCCCCTCATGTCTCTTACTCGCCGTGGGAGTTTGTTGAAGAGACGTGGGCCTCTGTGTGATAACCAGCCCTCTCGCAGAGAACCCATAGCACCCTTGTTATTCATCCGGGGGATATTGCATTCCCAGCCTCTCCTATCACTGAATTTCATGACTATCGGAGTACTGTATGTAGATTTGGTACTAAACCCTCTGCAATTTTCCACGTGTATATTATTATGTAACGTTCTCTTCTACGTTCCAGCGAGTACAGGTTCAGTGCTCTTAAACGATCCCAATAGTGTAGCTGTTTTATCGAACTTATATGCGAAGTGAAATTTCTTTGTACACTCTCTAAGTCATTTATTTCACCTGCTTTGTATGGGGATGTTAATACGCTACAGTATTCAAGCCACGGTAGCACTAGAGATTTGAAGAGCGTTATCATAGGTAATTCACCGCGTGTTTTAAATGTACGCAGAATCCAACCCGTTAAACGTTTCGCAACCGCAACTTTGACCTGGTTATGTTCTTTGAAACACATATTTTCAGACATTAACACCCCAAGGTCTTTCACACTGTCTTTCCGTTCTATTATGTGGTTAGATTCTGTTAGGTAGTTTGTGATCACTTTAACGCCATTATTATCTCCGTACCTTATTAATTGGAATTTTTCTTCATTGAATTGCATGTTGTTTTCCCTGGTCCACTGGAACACTACATTTATGTCTTCCTGCAGCTGGCCCGTGTCCTCTTGTGTGTTTACTATCTTGCTTAGTTTTGTGTCATCCGCAAAAGACGACACCGTAGTGTGTCTTGTGTTAGTATCTATGTCGCAAATTAGAATGAGGAACAGAAGGGGTGCTAGCACTGTTCCTTGGAGCACTGAGCTTTTTACATCCGAAGGCTCAGATGTGACATGGTTTACTGCTACTGATTGTTTCCGGTTTACGAGGAAATTGTATATCCACCGTCCGATTTTCCCTGTTATACCTATTGCTTTTAGTTTGTGGGCTATTATACCATGGTCACATTTATCAAATGCCTTAGCAAAATCGGTGTAGATGACATCAACGTTTTTCTTTTCTTCTAGCGCTTTACGAATTTTGTCATAATGTTCCAAAAGTTGTGAGAGACATGATCTTCCCGCTCTTAACCCATGTTGACCGGTGTTGTGTAGTTCATTTGCCTCCATGAAAGCTGAGATTTTGCTTCGCAGGACTCGCTCGAAAACTTTAATGATGTGGGAGGTTAGAGCTACCGGGCAGTAGTTTTTTGGTAGTGCCTTACTCCCTCCTTTATGCAGTGGGGCAATTATTGCGTTTTTTAAGCTATCTGGTATTTCACCAGTGTCTAGACTCCTTCTCCACATTATAGCCAGGGGTTTTGAGAGGTTTTCCTTACATTTCTTCATTAGGATCGAATTCCATGAGTCCGGGCCTGGTGCCGAGTGGGATGGCATGTTGGAAATGGCCTCTTCCATGTCTTGGACCGAAATAAATATCCAGCATCTGGGGGGCTTCCGTGGGGGAGGTTTCCATGAAAAATATATTTTGGTCTCTGATGGCTTTTGTTTCATCAGGCTCACTGAAGGCCGTTTCATACTGCCGGCGTAAGAGTTCGCTCATTTCCTTTTTGTCCCCTGTGAATGACCCATCCCCTTTGCTTAGTGGGCCGATGTTTGATGCTGATTTAGCCTTTAGTTTGGCATATGAAAAGAAGTACTTGGAATTTTCCTTTATACCTGCAATAGCTTTCCTCTCCTCTTCCATATGTTGTAGTTCATATGATATTCTTAGCCTGTGTTCAATTTCCACAATTTCTCTATCTATTTTGGCCTTTTGCCTATCCTGTAGATTTGGATGTGTGCGTCGTTGTGTGAGTAATTTTCTTCTTCTGTACAGCTTCCTTCTTTCCCGATCTTGTTTGCTTCTTCGTCTTGTTTGTCTTTCAGGTATGTGGTGGCTACAGATTTGGGTCGTGGTTTCTGTTATTAGGACAAGACATTCTGCAGGTGTCAGGTTATTCATTAAATCTTCCCAGTCTATTTCCTCCATTTCTTGATTTACCTCTTCCCACCTAATATTTTTGTTATTGAAGTTAAATTTACTGAAAGGGCCGGTTCTTGGTCTCGATTCTGAGGTTGTCTGAACACTTGTTAAGGTTGTTTTGATCTCAATTAATTTATGATCTGAGTATGTTGTGTCCGATATGTTTATGCTGTGTACTAGAGTCATTGTTAGTGAAGACAAGGTCTAAGATATTGTTTTCCCGTGTGGGTTCGGCAATATGCTGGTTAAGAATAAAATAGTCGCAAAGTGTAAAAAGCTCTCTCGGATTTGCTTCCATGGTGTTATTTGCCACTACTGTACTTGGTTTTCTACTTGTCTCCATTTAATGTTTGGTAGGTTAAAGTCTCCTAGCCATATAATATTTGGTGTTGGGTTCCCCAGTGCTTCCACTTCTGTTTTTATTTTGTTGAGCTGGGTTTTGAATTCTTCTAGGGATGAGTATGTTACTATAACTGCTAAATTTATGGATTCTATTTTAACTCCCAGTATTTCCACCACTTCATTGCTGTTATTTAGGAATTCAGTACATATCAGTGAGTCATGTATATACAAGGCTACACCTCCACGTGTTCTATGCGTTCTGTCCGCCCTGTGTAGGTTATAACCAGGAATCCATACTTCACTATCTTCTTGGTCTTTACTGTGAGTTTCTGTGAGAGCCGCAAATATAGCGTTTCCTTCTTCTAGCAGGCCCCTAATAAATGGTACTTTGTTTGTGGTTCTGTTTTTTAGGCCTTGTATATTTGCAAACAAGAGTGGGGAGAGATTGTTTGGAGTACTATGTGTTTCTAATAGTCTTCGGGAAGTATTTGCCACTGTTTGGGGGCCAGGAGGTGCTCTATGTATTCTATGTGTTCTTCCATCTCCCTCGATCTCTTCCTCTTCATCTGCCATTTCCCTCCTTGCTTTCTTCCTCTGTCTCGTCCTCGCGAAGCTGGAGAGTTTTTTTGGTTACCAGTACCATTTGTTGTGTTTCTTGCATACCTCCATGTACCTCTAATATGAAAATCATGGCAGTTAGTATCATAGCAGGTCTTGTTTTTTAGTGACGACTTGCAGATGGATGGGTGGTGGTATCTGCATTTTCCACCAAATCTGCAGTTTCCATCATTTATCAGTATGTTGCAAATTTGTGGGTGTGCAAATCTACATCTTCCTGTAATATCACCGTTTTGCCCAAAATAGTACCGTCTTTTCAGATAATATCTGCATATTGGTGAAGGTGGCTGAGAACGGTTTTGTGGTGAGCTATACTGAGGGACTAGCTGAGTCTGAGAGGGGGAGGCCTGGTAGTTGGGGGAAATAGTGGTGTGGTTAACCCGGCAAGTGCGGGAAGACTCTTAAGAGTTTCCCCGGGCGACTGCGGGAAGACTCTTTAAGATCCTGGGCCTAAAAAAATCAATTTAAAACACACCCCCAATTTTTTTTTGTTTTTTTTTTCTTTTTTGCCCCTGGGCCAGGCCAAATATCACTCTTCCACATCCCCTCCTTCCCCAGTTCCCTCCCCTCCTTCAGTTATCACCTATTTTCCCTGTTATTCCCTTATTCTGTGGTCTATATTTGTGCTAACATTAGCGAGTTGGTAGCAGGGCGTTGTCATCTCTGCTACCAAGCGTGGGAAAGAGCGAGAGAGAGACTATTGCGTAACAGTGTCTCTCCAGACAAGGGGAGGGGAGGAGGGGAGGGAGGTTGCCTCAGCCATACATTATGTAACTCCCGGCCTGTATCGCCGATTTTGACCATCCAAACGCTGTTTCCACTTGTTTTATTGCTGTAACAGGTTAATACCTTTATAATCAACCTAAAGTAGGTGCATATGGATAAGTATTAATGCTATTTATGGTAAAATAATGATGTTAGTGATGGGAACAGCTCAAATATGTGCGCACAGGCGTGTGGTGTCTCATACCCCCATGCGCACGTCTTAGGTTAAGGGATGGTGTGGTGTTGTGAGATGGTGAATAGGGGGGCTGGGATGTCCTGGTCTGTTGGGAGTAAGTGGGCAGATGGCAGAGGTGTGGAGGGGTGTAGGTGTGGAGGCGGTGATGGCAGAGGTGTGGAGGGGTGGAGGCGGTGTGGCCGGGTCAAGTGGGGGGCTGTGGTTGGGAGAGCCTGTTAAATGGGCCTGTTGATTCATATTTGCTTCCTGGGAAGTTATTTGGTCAGTGACAGTAGGGTGATCAGTGACAATAGGAAGCTGTGAAGTGGGAGGTTTGTGGATTTACCGGTATGTAATTGGTATTGTGCATGTGGTGATAGTTGGGGTGCAGCAGGCGGTGTGTGTTGGCCTTGGTGGGGCGATGTGGGTAGTGTCGGAGGGTGGGTGAGGTGTGCTGCGGTCGTGGGCGGAGCATCCAGGGTGGGGCTATCCCTGTCACCCCTCAATATTTTCCATCCTCTATGGTAATTTACCGCATCATTCGTGTATTCATTCCTATCTTGCCCATCTGTATTTTCTACTGTCTAAATAATTCGCATTGTGACTTCAAAACACTTGTTGTCACAGAAATGTAGGTTTTTCCCTATAGCCTTGAAGGCTGTATTAATTGGTGATAGGCCTACACACGCCCAGTGAAACGTTATTTGGCATTTCGTACCCTTATTCACGTGTATATCATGCCTACATATGCTGTGCAAATGTTTCTGGATGCCATTTTTATTGTTGTTGTTCCCCAAGCTGCCTGGCCGAACAGCCCCAAGGTCCCGAGCAAGGCAAAGGCCATAACTGAGCGCCCCCACGGAACCCTCCCTGCCGACCACAATAAAGCCTGGGTGACCGAAGCCACTCCGTGGCGGGGAGCGGAGGCGGGTGCGGAAACGCCTGGTAAACCAAAGCCCCACCCAGGGCCCTGTGCCCCTCAGCAAATATGAAGAGAAAGTTGAGGGGTAAAGGAAAAATGTGACGCTTTGGCTTCCAATCTTATTAGATTGGGAGGTCAATCCACGGAAGAGACGCCGTCACTTGAGATCTAGAAAATATATAAGTAAAAGGAACAGTCAGAGTAAGCTATGGGTATGGCAGAGATTGCTTAGTTCTCACTCTGATAGACCAGCCCATCACCATTTTTATTGTTGTTATTGTTGTTATTGTATTACTTGTATTGTTGTTAGCCTATTGTATTACTCGACACTAAACGTGGGGGGAGGGAGGGGGAGGGGGCGACACTGCCTTCTCTCATCTATTGTTTTATATTATCAGTCACTCAAACTATTTTACTTTTTCATTTGATCATTTATATATTTTCGAAAGTGTATCCTATGGGTGGCTCTTTTTGTAGGCCAATTTTGTGCCAGGAGGGCTGGGAGCCTGGGACTAGTTTGTGTGGCCCTGCGTTTGAATTTTCAGCCCGGCACTATATTGTGTGTCTTGTGTGTGTGAAGGAGGTGCCTGGCACCCGCGTAGATGTCAGACGAGGATTTTAGTTTGGATTTTTATTTGTTTTGTTTTGTTATACACTTTATCACTAATTCTCCTTTACAAGCAGAAACTCACTTCCTACTGTGATTTGTAGTACGATACTACTGGAGATTTCACTTAAATATACGCTCCTAGGAGTAGCGCATAATTTTGACTATCGACGCCTGTGGCAGCTCTCAGGTCAGAATTTCCAAGGGTAGGACGCCGCTTGGGTTGCCCGATACCTGCCTTGTAAAAAAAACGTTGCACTTCACTAAGACAGGCATTTTTTACCACTTTCATGGTCTTAATTTAACTTTTGTTGCACTCGATCTATTCACTATGCCGAAATACACACTCTTACGAAGAATTGTCTATTTACTGTATATCCATAAGAGCCTAGGGAAATTGTCTTTTCCCGAGGAGCGCGAGAAATTCCTGTCCACACACTGATTCAACCTCCGTCTTCCTCTGTGGCCCTTTGATGAACCATTGTGCAAAGGCGAGCTTGTGTTAAGTGATGATCCTGTGGCTGTGAATTTCGGAAATGAGTCATTGGAGATGGTGGACAAGTTTTGTTACCTAGGAGATACTATCTCTTCCGGTGGTGGGGCCGAGGCTGCCACTGTCGCTAGAATTAGATGTGGCTGGGAGAAGTTCAGAGAACTGCTGCCAATTCTGACCATGAAAAGAATGCCTCTCCCCCTGAAGGGAAAGGTGTATGCCTCATGTGTTAGAAGTGCAATGACGTATGCCTCAGAAACATGGGCCGTTAAAGTAGAGGATGTCAACAGAATGGAACGTAATGAGATGGGAATGGTGAGATGGATGTCTGGGGCCAGGCTGCAGGATAGAATAACAAATGTTGAGCTGAGGAGACGTTTAGGTATAAAGAGTATTTGTGAAGTGATTTTTACAAGTAGACTGGGATGGTATGGACATGTGGAGAGAATGGATGAACAAAATTGGGTGAAAAAATGCAGGTCTGTGATTGTGGTGGGAGCTGCACCAAGGGGTGGACCGAGGAAGACCTGGGATCGGACTATACGTGTCGATCTCAAATTTAAAAACTTGACAAGTGAAGCAGCCCTTAACAGGGTTGCCTGGAACGCCGCCATTAGGACAAGAGACTGAAACTGCACGTATGTGTGGAGCACTCAGTCTTCAAATTTGATGTGCAGTATGTAGTGTGTTGGGTAAAGATGGGACTATGGATGAAAAAGTGCAGGAGAGGGAGCAACAGGGGAAGAGGGTTGTAGGAACGCTGAAAGCAGTAACAAGAAAAGGGTGGTCAGTATGGAAGTGAAGAATTCCTTGCATTACAGTGTGGTAATCCCGACACTGACTTACGGAAGCGAAGCATGGACGTTGGTGGAGAGACTCAGACCAAGAGTGAGAGGGGTGGAAATTAGTTACTTGAGAAGTGCGTGCGGAGTTACATGGAGGGATAGACAGACGAATGAGGAAGTAAGGAGGTGTGGTGTGGAGGTAGATGTGCTGGAAAGTGTGAAAAGGAACACCTTGAGATGGTTCAGAACTTCGGCCATATGGAACGTAAAAGTTGAAAGTTGGTGAAAGAATTCTGAATGTGATATCTGCATATGCCCCACAGGCTGGTCTACAGAAAGAGATAAAAGAGGACTTCTGGAATGACTCCGTCGGTGTCATATCAGGCCTCTCGGAGAATGAAATAACAATCGTGGGGGTTGACCTGAATGGTCACGTGGGAGCCTCTGCAGATGGATATGAGGGGGTACATGGAGGAAATGGTTACGGAAGGAGGAATCTGGAAGGCGAATATGTATTGGAGTCCTGCGTTGCACTCAACATGGTTGTGTGTAACACGAAGTTCAAGAAAAGACAGCCATCTGATCACATATAACTCTGGGGTCTCCAGTAGCCAGATAGATTACTTCTTGGTTAACAGGAAAGACTGGAAACTGAAACTGGTTCGAGATGTAAAGGTCATCCCGAGCGAAGAATGTATCCCCCAGCATAAGCTCCTTGTGTGCGACATGAGCTTATACAGAGATCCTAAGCGCAAGAAGGTATACATACCCAAAAGGAAAGTGTGGCTGCTGAAGAACAAGGAAGTTGGGGATAGGTTTCATAGTGAACTGGAGGAAATTGATAGAAATAAGGAAGCTAGGCCTAACGATGTAAATAGTCAATGGAACTTTCTTAAGCATAGCCTTATCGCTGCCACTGACAAAGTCTGTGGGAAAACAAAGGGTTACCCCAGGAATAAGACCTCCTGGTGGTGGAACGATGAGGTAGAACATGCTGTGAAAGAGAAAAGGAGATGCTTCAAAGCATGGAAGAAAGGAGGCAGCAAGGAGGAATACCAGGCAGCTAAACGAACTGCCAAAAGAGTTACTTACAATGCTAAAAAGGCATTAAGGACCTGGTCCTCGAACAAGTGTGTAACACTGACAATCCCAATGGGATCTTCAACCTAGCTAGGTGAGTTCAAAATGACAGTAAAGATATTATAGGTGAACAGTGTGTTAGAAACGATAATGGGAAGATTGTGCATGCAGAAAATGAAATCAGAGACGCATGGAAGGCACACTATGAACGATTGATAAATGTAGAGTTTGAATTGGATAAGGAACAGCTTAGTATCGAAAAACCAATATCTGGACCCCCTCCTTTGATAGCACCAGCTGTAGTGAGCGACGCAATCAATAAAATGAAGGACGGTAAAGCTCCAGGTTGCTCTGACATTGTTGCTGAGATGATAAAAGCCTCAGGGGAGACTGGTGTCAATTTAGTCAGTGAGTTGATAAACACCATTATTAAAGATGAGAAAATCCCAGAGGATTGGCTCAAAAGTGTAATAGTAAATATATACAAAGGAAAAGGGGATGTGCTAGATAGAGGAAATTATAGGGGCCTGAAAATGCTTGACCAAATCATGAAGGTCTGTGAGAAAGTCTTTGAGGGTTTGATCAGGCAAAGCATCTCCATTGATGATATGCAGTTTGGTTTTATGCCAGGACGGGGTACAACCGATACTATCTTCGTACTGTAGTCAGGCAGATAATTTTTTTTTTTTTTTTTTTTTTTTTTTTTTTTTAGGAACAAATATCATGGCTCTATGTCAAGCAGCTGAAAGAGCCGTAAAACATTCAAGAAGGCAAGATATTATTTACAGGTAAGGAGTTGACATAAAAATTAGGAAAGGGGTAACCCACTGAGGGAGGCATCAGCCGTACCCAGTGTCAATAAAAAATGCTAAAAGTGGTGTATTGTAAACCTAAATCTGAATAGGATTACAAAAAATAAAAATATAAAAAGGGAGATAATGGATTGTAATTAAAACTGCTAAATCTTGCCCAAAATACCAACAACTTTGCAGAACGCAAAAATTCCTTCAGCAGGAAAGGAACAGCCCTCAGCTAAGATTGCTCTCAGGCTGAGTGGTCTGTGGATATTTCCAAAGTACCTATCCCTTTGACTTTGAAAAGATGGACATTCTATCAGGATATGTTTAACCGTGAGGAGAACAGCACAATCTGTACACTCCGGCTGGTTTGTCCTTTCCATGAGGTAACCATGAGTGAGTCTAGTGTGGCCAATGCAGAGGCGAGCAAGAGCAGTTTCCTCCCACGAACTTTGGAACAAGCTTCGCGCCAAGGTTCTACAGATGGTTTGATCTCTTTTAGTTTATCAAGGACATTGTCAGACCACTCATCCTGCCATTTAGACAACATAGCAGACTTTATGAGAGGCAAATAATCATTGTAGGGCAACTGGAGGTCATCATCAAAGACATCAGCATACTTAGCTGCAGAATCTGCAGCCTCATTTCCATGGATTCCCACATGCGCTGGTGTCCAACAGAAAGAGACCAGTTTATGTCGAGATGCAAGTGTGACCAGCCATTTCATTATCTCTGTAAGTAACGGGCTCCCACGGAATTCCCCTTGAAGGGCATCGAGAGAGCTTCTAGAATCTGAGCAAATCACGAAGGAGCTCCCCTCAAGGTTCCCAACCATCCTGAGTGCCCGTAGGATAGCGGATAATTCCGCTGTAAAAATAGAGGCAATTGGAGAAAGGCGTCGGCTAAAAGTAATCCCTTCAGTCACCACTGCATACGCCGTATAATCTAGACTCTTAGTTAGATCCATCTGTGTACACCTTCGTTTCCTCGGCATGCTCGCCAGCATGCTGTAAAAACAAAGACCTGAAGACTGGTGCAGGTGTTTTGCCCTTCACAATATTGTTGATTTCTCTGCAAGATGCACGTGCTGGAATGCTCCAAGGAGCTGGACTCTCCGGAAAATCCCAGACGTTGATCCCCTCAGGCAGAACTTCATCAGTGAGGTGAGCTGCAACCAAACCAAAGGGTTTCCATGCTGAAGGCAGATACAGGAAAGATACTTACTAAAAGGCAGGGATCTTTACTTTGTGTTTGTAGACCTGGGAGAAGGCATTTGATAGGGTGCCTAGAGATGTTGTGCAGTGGGCTATGAGGAAACTTGGTGTGGAAGAGTGGCTGATGCGTGTGATAATGAAGATGTATGAGGATTCGCGAAATGCGGTGAGGGTGAAGGGTGTACTGAGTGATGAGTTCGCAGTCCGTGTTGGAGTTCATCAGGGTTCAGTGTTAAGCCCCCTCTTTATTATGGTCTTGGAGGCACTGTCTAGAGCTTTTAGAGGCGGACTCCCGTTGGAACTGTTTTATGCAGACGATTTAGTCCTAATAGCTGATAGTATGCAAGATGCTGAGGCCAAATTCAGAGAATGGAGAGAGGGCATGGCGAGCAAGGGTTTAAGAGTCAATATTAACAAAACCAAGGTTATGCATTGTAGATTGCGACGAGGCAATGTGGAAAAGAGCGGTGCATACCCATGTGCAGTGTGTGGAAAGTGTGTGGGCGTTAACTCAATTCAATGTAGCATCTGTCGATGTTGGGTACACCATGGGAGTAAGCGCTGTAGTAGAATAAAGGGACTCCTGCCGAAGGATAAGTCAGAAATAAAGAAATTTGAGTGTAGTGTGCAAAGGTGAGCTTGTGTTAAGTGATGATCCTGTGGCTGTGAATTTTGGAAATGAGTCATTGGAGCTGGTGAACAAGTTTTGTTACCTAGGAGATACCATCTCTACCGGTGGTGGGGCCGAGGCTGCCACTGTTGCTAGAATTAGGTGTGGCTGGGGGAAGTTCAGAGAACTGTTGACAATCCTGACTGTTAATAGATATACGGAAGCAACCGCACTCACTGAAATCCTGGAGATAACTACCGGTCGTTTGCATGGACCAGCCGACCATACTTCCATCCAGCCGATGACGTCATCAGCCAGCCTACGACTCGGCGGCCTGCCATTGGCTCGAGGCGGACGAGCTTAGTGCAGGTCGAGCCAGTCAACCTGCGCCACGTTGGCGTGACTGTGCTAATATATTAACACTGACCATGAAAAGAATGCCTCTCCCCCTGAAGGGAAAGGTGTATGCCTCATGTGTTAGAAGTGCAATGACGTATGCCTCAGAAACATGGGCCGTTAAAGTAGAGGATGTCAACAGAATGGAACGTAATGAGATGAGAATGGTGAGGTGGATGTGTGGGGCCAGGCTACAGGATAGAATAACAAATGTTGAGCTGAGGAGACATTTAGGTATAAAGAGTATTAGCGAGGTGATGCGTACAAGTAGACTGGGATGGTATGGACATGTGGAGAGAATGGATGAACAAAATTGGGTGAAAAAATGCAGGTCTGTGATTGTGGAGGGAGCTGCACCAAGGGGTGGACCGAGGAAGACCTGGGATCGGACTATACGTGCCGATCTCAAATCCAAGAACTTGACAAGTGAAGCAGCCCTTAACAGGGTTGCCTGGAACGCCTCCATTAGGGCAAGAGACTGAAACTGCACGTATGTATTTACCTAATTGTATTTACCTAATTGTAGCTTACAGGGGTTGAGCTAGGCTCGTGTTGTCCCGTCTCTCAGTCTACTTTCATCCAATTTTTTCTTGAAAATATGGATGTTCCTTGCCCCTACCACGTCCTCCTCCAGCCTATTCCATTTGTCAATACATCTATAGGGGAAGTTAAACTTCCTGATATCGTTCTTGCAAGTAGGTCTTTTTACTTTGTAGCTGTGGCCTCTAGTTATTCCTGTATCCATAATTAATATATCCTCCCTATCCAGCCTCTCCAGCCCTCGGGTGCATTTGTACATCATTATCATGTCTCCCCTCTCTCTCCTCTCTTTTAGACTCGGTAGATTTAATTTGTCTAGCCTCCCTTCATATGGCATTTCTCTGAGACTTGGAACCAATCTAGTAACTGCTCTCTGGATTCTTTCTATCTTGTGAATATGCTTCTTATGATGCGGGGACCACACCACTGCTGCATACTCCAATCTTGGTCTAATCATACTTTTTATAATTTTCGCTAACATGTTCTCATCCAAGTAGTTCAGAGCAACTTTCATATTCCCAGCCATTGCATACATTCCGCTAAAGAGCTTGTTAATATGTTTCTCTGGCGACAAGCTATCTTGTATAATCAACCCTAAATCCTTTTCTTTTTCGGCCTTGCTAATTATATTATCTCCCATCCTGTACTCCCAATTTGGTCTATTCACACTTCTTCCCATATTTAACCCTTGTCTAGCGGGGGGTTTTGGGCTTTTTGGGCATATTCAGGCCCTCCTGAATGATCAATCAAGTATCTGCATGAATTTTTTTTTATTTAGCAAAAAACTAGGCGCTAAAAGCTTCAAAATGAGACCAGAACGAGCTACGTAGCACTCGTGGTTCTCATACAGTGATACCAGTAACATGGGAGTTTAGCGTATAGCGGCATATTTTTCCCAGCTATGCTCACTACTGGCTACACTGCCGGCCTCTCGAGAACACGGAACATGAGTTAATGGGCGGCGGTAAGCCCTGGGAGTCGGCTGTCTGGCCCGCTGCGCTCCCGGCCATTTGCACTCGATTTTAAAAGCCTTAATAATGCTCCTAACTTGCTGCAAATTGGAGCCGGACTTAAGTCCGGCCCCGATCTTTAACCCCTCCACCCCGGAAGGGCTCTTGAACGCCCATAACAACCTCGGCCCGCGCAACCCGGAAGGGCTCTTGAACGCCCATTGCTTGCGTGCGTGCTTTCGAATGCCGCGCGTACATTTTTGGTATCGTGGGACGGTAGGTGGCGCCACCAGGCGTAAACGACGCCACAGCAACAGTATCTACCCAGACGCCATCATGGACAGTACGCCAAATAGTGATTCCGCTGTGTCCGATACCGTGCTTCCTACGACGCCCGTGCTAGTTCGTCGCGCCTTACCCCGACGCCATCGTCTAAATGTGTTATCTCCCGGAGGTATTGAGACGACATTGAGACTATATGAGCGTGCTGATGCCAAGTATATTGTTGATGATTTAGTCAGTGACGTCTCCAGTAATTATAAGTCGAGTGATTATGGCCATGAGAGTGACAAAGAAGAGCAATTCCTGGGATTTGCGAGAGAACATGACAGTGATGAGAGTGATGAAGGTGATGTACCAGTTGTTGAGGAAGCTGGTTTACCTAAAGACAGTGAACTTGAGAGAGTGAGTGAGTGGGAGAGTTCAAGGTCACTCACCAAATTTCGCATAAGTGACACGACGCCAAGCCCTTCCCCAGGTAAATCGCCTTTCAAGCTACACTTATATAAGCAGAAAATACTTGAGAAGGCGGCCGCGGCAGCTAGGGAACAAGCCAAAATACTTGGTGAGGATGAGGCTGTGAGTGAGGGTGAGGGTCAGCGAGGTGGTGACCCTTCTCGCCCGCCATTGTCTCCCTTATCTACCCACGCCACCCAAGATGACCCGGATGCCCCGCATTCTTCCCCACCACCCCCACCACTGCCAAGGGTTGAGGACCCCCCACTTTCGGCCTATTTGCCTCCTAGGTCCCCCGACAGGAGACCTACTGCTGCCGAAAAGGGGAAAGGCAGGAAATATACCAAAAAAATTAAGAAAAGTAAGAGTTTTGTTCGAGGCTCCCGCGGCGTCCACCCCTGCCGGCCCCAGCCATACACCCCCGCAACTTTCCCCACGGTCCTCCCCACCTCTCCCGCCTTCAACATGTCTTCCTGAAGAAGTCTTTGAGCTCGCCTCACCAATACCTGGGCCTAGTGACAGTGAAGAATTCATTTCTGTCACTCGTCGCCGGCCAAGGAGCCCAGGACCTCGGGGTGACATAGCCTCACCTGCCACTCCTTCTCCACCTCGCCCACCCGCACGCCGCCCACGCATCACTCGTTCCCCGCCAGATTATGTGGGGGCCACTGATGATGAAGGGCACCTCTCTGAAGACTCTGGCCATGATTACATAGGTCCACCGTCAGGGCAAGATGACCACTCTGACGATGACTATATGGACATCGATGACCCTCGACCCATCCGCTTGGCCCGGCGTCGTGCTGCCCGTCGTGCTGGCCGACGCCCTGACCGCCGCCCTCGCCGCCCTAGGGCGCGGGCCTCCCGAGTTGGCCATGGGCGTGCTGGGCCACCAGCTGGAGCTCCTCGTCAGCGTAGACAAGACCCATTCTACGTTTTTCAGTGGCAAGACGTAGTTGATGGGGATGGATACAACCCTGATGTGCCAGCTTTTGATGAGGTACTGGAGGGTTCAGGCATTACCCCAATTTTTCCTGCAGGCCCCAATGCTCCACCACACGAACTATTTGAGGCCTTCTTTGATGAGGAGGTGGTAGGCTATGTTGTCAAAGAGACAAATAAGCAGCACCAATTCCAGGTCCACTTTTTGGGCAAGGTGACCAAGGGCCACATGAGGCAGTGGACCCCAGTGACTCATAAAGAGTTCATGGTGTTCCTGGCACTCACCATGCTAATGCCTCATGTCAAGAAGCATAATGGGTCTTGACTATTGGATCACCAATGATCTGATATCCACCCCTGCCTTCGGGAAATATATGTCTCGCGACCGGTACCTTGATATCCTCGCAGCGCTCCATCTTGTCACCAACACCGACGTCCACCTCGGTGACAAGCTGTGGAAGATTAGGACATTGTACGAGATGATGCGAGAACGCTTCACCTCCTACTTCAAGCCCTTCCGCAAGGTCGTCATTGACGAGTCTCTTGTGCTGTTCCGGGGAAAACTCAGCTTCCGGCAGTACATCCCCTCAAAAAGACATCGCTTTGGCATAAAATTCTTTGTGCTGTGTGACTGCCAAACTGGCTATGTCCTGGACTTTCTGGTCTACAGCGGGAAGGAAGGGGACTTGCTTGTGGACCCCCTCATTGGCTTTGGCGGAGCAGTGGTGCAAGCCATGATGGACCGCTACTTTCATAAGAATCACGTCCTCTACACGGACAATTATTACACGTCCCCCACTCTCTCACAGTACCTGCATGAGCGCAAGACGGGGACTGTAAGCACAGTACGAGGGAAAAGGAAGGGCATGCCACCTTTCCCTCCAAAGACCAAAAAAGGTGATGTGTTCAAGAAGAAGTCGGGGCCCATTCTGGCTATCCACTGGCACGACCAGCGGAAGGTCAACCTCCTGAGCACCATCCACAAGGGGGAAATGGTGGAGACTGGCAAGGTGGATCGCCGCACCCAGGCCAGGGTGACCAAGCCCGATGCTGTCCTGGACTACAACATCAACATGAGGCTGGTGGACAAGTCCGACATGCAGATAGGCTTCATTGACTGCCTGCGTACCTCGTGCAGATGGTACAAAAAGTTCTTTCTGCATATGGTGGACATGTCAGTTCTGAATGCCTACAATATATACAAGCTTCGGAATGTGAACACACCCATGAAGTTCAATAGCCTGCGGAGGTTCCAAAAGCAGGTGTTGACGGAGCTCCTGGAGAAGTATGCTACGCCACAGAGGGCAGTGGCACATCCTGGGCCCGCCGTTATTGACCGCTTGCAGTGTGCTCAATACTTGATTAGGCACAGGCTTGGTTCCCTGCCTCAGAATGAATCAGGAAGAACGCAGCAGAAGCGGTGCCATGTCTGCTACACCAGCAGGGTGAGGGCGAGGTCAGGTAAAAAGTCAACCATGGAGTGTGTGGAGTGCAAGGTGGCACTCTGTGCTTTAGAGTGCTTCTTTGATTACCACTCCAAGCTGGAGTTCTAATAATCATACTGAAAGTGCCAAATAAAATGACAATATGTACACTATATATATAGGCAAAAAGTGGAAGAAAACCAATTTATTGTTATACAAAAGTCATGTATTATGAGAAAATTGATACAAATACAATTACACCATAATAATATGTGAAAGTGACACATGTATATACCAAGTGACATTCATATGATTAGAACCTATAGAAATATAGAAATCAGTGAAAAAAGACACAATAAATTGTATATAAAACGTTTACAAATCATATAACTAAGTGAAAGTGACACAAGACCTAATATTTGATGGCCAAAGTATAATAAACACCTGTGATAGCGAATAATCAGTGCCTAATACAACAATAACCTACCTCAATTACTAATAAAAAGTACGGTATCGAGTGAAAATGAGCATTATCAGTGACAGTGACACTCTCTAAAGCATATTTGTCAAAGTGAAAGTGACACAAGACCTAATATTTGATGGCCAAAGTATAATAAACAACTGTGATAACGAATAATCAGTGCCTAATACAACAATAACCTACCTCAATTACTAATAAAATGTACGGTATCGAGTGAAAATGAGCATTATCAGTGACACTCTAAAGCATATTTGTCAAAGTGAAAGTGACAAGACCTAATATTTGATGGCCAAAGTATAATAAACACCTGTGATAACGAATAATCAGTGCCTAATACAACAATAACCTACCTCAATTACTAATAAAATGTACGGTATCGAGTGAAAATTAGCATTATCAGTGACAGTGACACTCTCTAAAGCATATTTATCAAAGTGAAAGTGACACAAGACACAATACGTGATGGCCAAAGTATAATAAACCTGTAATAACGAATAATCAGTGCCTAATATAACAATAACCTACCTCAATTACTAATAAAATGTACGGTATCGAGTGAAAATTAGCAATATCAGT
Organism: Paralithodes platypus; assembly: GCA_032716605.1. NCBI lineage: Eukaryota > Metazoa > Arthropoda > Malacostraca > Decapoda > Lithodidae > Paralithodes > Paralithodes platypus. The sequence continues at coordinate 29,499,933 of CM064528.1, forward strand.
GACAGTGATACCCTAATAAACATACTTTATATAATTGGCCTCAAAATAACTATAAAAATATCAAATAAACATCACATTCTCAATATCAAACCCTAAAATCGTCTAAGGGAGATAAATACTTTGGCGCGACGAGCGGCTAGGTGCGTCGTAGCCATGGCCGGGGCGACGCGTCCGAATGCGGGAAGAATTTTCCGCCGAAAAGCACTCGTCTTCCCGCGCTCACCATTATGCAACCAGAGGGGCTAGAGACCTCTACTCAACGCCATTCGACAGAGCAAGGTTTGTGGAACATTATTCTTTTTTATTCATAACATTACATGCCATATTCATTGAATTACAGAGGAGTTACCATAGACCAAAGATCGTCAAAACACCCGGTACCACAGCACAGTTGCAAGCTATAGCCCCCGGGGCTGGAGGGTTAAGGGTTAACACATTACATTTACTTATATTAAATTTCATTTTCCACTTGGTGCTCCATTCGTATATTTTATCTAAATCCGCTTGCAGCTCCTCACAACTACTTATATTTGTTATTTGTCTCATAATTTTTACGTCATCTGCAAACATTGACATGTAGGAGTTTATGCCTATCGGCAGGTAATTTACGTATACAGGTACAGTATAAGGAACATAAGAGGTGCCAACACAGATCCCTGTGGCACACCACTCTCAACTTTCCGCCACGATGAGTAAGTTCCTCTAATGTTGGTTCTCATTTCTCTATCTGTTAAATAGCTCTCCATCCATTTCAGCAAACTCCCCCTGACACATCCTATCGTCTCAAGCTTAGATAGCAATCTCTTATGTGGTACCTTATCGAATGCTTTGGAAAGGTCTAAGTAGACGCAGTCCACCCATCCGCCTCTTTCCTGCAGTACATCTATCACCCTACTGTAGTAACATGACAGACTGGTAACACAAGATGTCCCTTCTCTGAATCCAAATTGCTTTGGGGTTATTATCTTCTTTCTCCAACATTTTCATCCATCTCTTCCTAATTAGCTTTTCACAAATCTTGCATACAATACTAGTAAGTGAAACTGGTCTATAGTTTAGAGGGTCCTCAGGGTTTCCATTCTTTTATATCGGAATGATATTAGCTCTTTTCCATTCAACAGGAACCTGTCCTTTATCTAAGGAAGCTTGAATGATATCCCTCGCTGGCTCCACTAATTGTTCTGCACACTCCTTTAAAACCCAGGCAGACACTTCATCCGGTCCCATAGCTTTCCTTACTTCAAGTCCTCTCATCGCAGATAACAGCTCATCTCTAGTTATTTCAATCTTGCTAAGACCACTCTCCAGTACTCCCGCCTGTGGTTCGTCAAAACTTTCCTCTCTAGTAAAAACCGACCCCAATTTGTTATTCATTACCTCGCACATGTCCGATACATTTTCATACGTCCTAGCATCTACTCTTAATTTAGTAATTTGTTTCTTTACCTTCAACTTACTGTTTATATATTTATAAAACAATTTAGGGTCACTTTCACATTTATTTACTATGTTCTTCTCATAGTTCATTTTAACTTGCCTAATTATGTTAACATATCTATTCCTCTCCTGTTTATATTTATTCCGATTACTCTCAGTGTTCCTTCTTCTTAATCTAGCCCAAGCTGCATCACGCCTACCCAAAGCTCTTTTGCATTTCAAATTAAACCATTCTTTCTGCTTAGTAAAATTTCCAGTTTTATATCTTGTGACAAACAGATTGGTTCCTTCTCTAAAAAATTTGAGGAACCTACTATATTTACCTTGTACATCTTGTTCCTTCAAAATAAGATCCCAATCTACTCCCTCTAAATATCTTTCCAAGGATACATAATCAGCTTTACTATAATTTAATCTGTCATTTATATAGCTATTGTCTAATCTATTGGCAATACTCGAGATCAACTTCCATTTCAGTAATAGGTGATCACTTTTGCCTACAGGACATAGATAGTTTATATCACTAATTTCGTGAGGATCTTTTGTAAAAATCAGATCGAGTTTAGAAGGTTCGTTATTACCCCTCATTCTAGTACTGTATTCTCCTTCACATGTTGTGTAAGTACATTTTCCGTAACCAACTCTAATAGCCGACTTCCCCAAGATCTCTGATTTAGCCCTGCATCTCCCGATTCCCAATCAACCTCACCACAGTTGAAATCTCCCACCAAGATCAATCTATTCTTTCTTAAAAGCAATCTTCTCAACGACTGAATCATATCCTCGACCATCTCCTCAAACTCTAACTCCCTCCATGCTCTGGTCTTTGGTGGCATGTAAGCTACTGCTATGTCTATCTTTTTTCCTTCTATATCATTGAGTTCAACTGCCATTATTTCTGCCTTGTCATTATTTAACTCCACTTGCTTTGCTGTCATAGGGTTCTTAACTAATACTGCCACTCCACCTCCCCTTTTTCCCTTTCTATCATATCTCCATATATTATATCCTTCACTAAACACTATATTGCTGTCAAAGTCCTGGTTCAGCTTTGTCTCCGTCAAACAGACTATCTGTGGTTGATGTGTGGAACACTCAGTCTCAAAATTGTATGTACCGGTATGTAAAATTTTATGTATGTATGGGAAGCGAGAGAATAACTTAAGAGGGTGTACGAGAGCGAGGTGGAAGGACAGAGAGGGAGAGGTAAACCGAAAGAGAGGTGGAAGGATGGAGTGAAGAAGTATATGGATAAAGGTGGTGCTGGTTGGGACGAGGGGCGTCAACTGACTGGGGACAGAGGTGAATGGGGGCGTTCGTTCGTGGCCACCCCTTCGGGGATCACGGCGTCAGGCAATAGATAGAAAGATGGAAGTAAAAGAATCACGCCATGATAGTGTGGTAAGTCGAAAGTAGGAGAGATCAAAATTAGTTACCGGTACCGTAATCGTGAAGTGCGTGTGGAGCCACATGGAGACAGGCAGACAAATGAGGAAGTATGTATGGAGAGTGAGAGAATATCTAAAAAAGTGTATGAGAGTGAGGTGGAAGGCCAGAGAAGGTGAGATAGACTGAGAATTAGATGACAAAATATACGGTAGTAGAGAGGTATATAAGTGAAAGTGGTGTGGGGTTAGAGGAGGGGTTCCAGCTAACGGATAACTTAGGAGGATGGAGGCGATTAAGTCATGGCCATCTCCTCTGGGATTGAGGCGTTTATTAGATACCGGTAGATAGATTTTGAAAAAAGTAAGTACAGTGCAGTATAATTATAAGCTTATGAATAAGTTATGATAAGAAGCATGGTATCTTTAGTTCAATGAGACACCAAAAACTTAAGTGAACTGTAGTTGTCTTCATCTTCCCATGGTGATAAGTTGAATACAGTACTGGTACCCGTATACACATTTTGTGTGTGTGTATTTTTGGGTTGGATATGATCAACAAAGTACTGAATAGGACTTAATGATGCTTCGTGTGGTGTGAAAGTCATAAGTGAGTGTCCGGAACAACCTCTTTTGCTTGTTGACACACTTGACAGATCCACACTAAAACTGTGTGGGTGAATCTCTTTCCCTCCAGATGTCACTTTAGGAAATAAATTAGGCTGGAACCAATGCGATTGTTTCAATTCCGGTACGTCTTCCACCCTACAAGGGTTTATTGCCATTTTCACTTTGCTATATGTTACCACTAACTTATCATATATAATGTAGGTTACTTTCTTACTATAGTGTTTCACTTTCTTCTCCCAAATCATAAATGGTATATATATGTTTCTCTATTCATTCAACCACTCAATGTTCATTGCCCAAAACTACCTCTTTCATTCTAAATGACTTATGCACTTCACAGGATCCAGTGTTTATGGTAGGCCTACTCCATTTCAACTTATATTTTACAACTTATTGCTATTCTAAAATAACCTCGCTATACTTCTCTCAGCATGGAGAATTTGGAGATGTCTCCCTTACTTGCTTCCCAAATCTCTGTTAGTCCATGAGCCAAGACCCGAATTTTGGGATATCGGTACCACCCGGGGTGACTAATTCTCTTAGGTGTTTTTAGCTTGCTACATGTCTCTAGTTTATGTTTTGATATGATAGCCCTTGCACATTGGTAGCTTAATGGTCGTTATCACTTCTTGAATAGACATACCCTACCGAAAATTCCGAAATTTTTTAAAATGTCAAATTTGGTGACAGGAATGCCTAAATGTCAACAAAATGCATATAGTAATTGTCACATTTAATACAAGTCCTGTAAATACACACTAAGCATGCCATGGGCTTGTACATACTATTATGGCAAATTACTACTCCTAAATATCATCTACGTCAGACTCGGAATCTGACTGTTGTGCCACCGGCTCTTCTTCAATAGCCTTGTTCTGACATGTCTGTAACCTGCACATGTCCGTGCATTTTAGACCATTGCTGAGGCAAGTACACTTAGGGAGTTCGCATGACCGCACACACTTGCAAGACAGTAGCTGCATAACAGCATCTGGTGCTGGTGAGCCTCGCATCCAGTTGACGGCAAGCTTACCGTCCTCATCTGTCATCCAACCGCAGTCTGTTGGGTTCGCAACAAATGGCTGGCTCTGAAGACTTCTCCTCCAGATCGCAGCCTGGTAGTTTGCACGCAGTGCATGCATGAAGAGGCAGTCCTCACAAGGAGGGAGTTGACTTGACTCTACCTCTCCACGTCTTGCACAGAACAGCTCATACCGAAGCTTGTTTACCTTAGTTGTGTGGGTAGATGGTAGGTACATGTGGCAGGTGATTTCCTGTAGCTTCTCAAAGAGTTCAGGAGACACTTCCCATGAGCGTCCAAGTTCGTGAAAAGCATGCTGGTATGTCTTGTCCATCTTCACCTGCTTGAGTGTCGTCATCTTCCCTCGGCCAGCGAATGCACTGACGGTATCACAGCCTGTAAAGGCATGCATACCAATCAATGAATCACACACGCTGCCTCCCAGTGTGCGGCTCAGTGTGGTGATATCCAGGAATCTTGTCCGGTTCTTCGTCCCGCACTTCTGGAACAGATGGGATGGGATCTTGTGGCACATGCCAAGACACAACACCATGACGTCTGTATCTTCTGCAGTGATGATGACAGACTTGTTCCCAGATTCTGCTGCATGAAGTGCATGGAGAAGAAGGCGTGTGTCTGCTTCTTCTTGAGTTGACTTAAGCTCAGGAGCCTCTTCCCACTGCTCTTTGGTGATCTTGAAGCAGCGCTGCTCACATGTGACATACAGCTCCTTGTCCTTGAGCTTCTCCCTGTGCTGTGGTGCCTTCCATTCTTCTACCAAGAACTTGATAAGACTTGCCTTGTTGGAGGAACTACCGAGTAACTTTCTCCACTGCTGGATGTTGTGCCCAGGTTGAATGTTCTTGAAATGAATTCCTGTGCCTGCACTTCTTTTGGCTCGTTCTGCATCCTTGATGGATGTCTCCTTGTAGATATCAAACACAACATCAATGCGCCTGCTCTTAGCACCTTCATGAACAGCGTGACTCAGTGCTGTACCTGCAAGCTGTGAAAAAGTTTTGTCGTTTCCCTTCAGTTTGTGGACCAGGCTCATCCCATCAATTATGGTAGCAGAGGGCTCGGGTATCACTTCTGCAGGAGAAACATTCCTCTCTAACTCCTTTGCGAGGGCAGCCTTGTTGGTCTTGCGGAGAGACCCATCACCGCTGGCAAGTGCCCAAGGCAAAGGCCCCAGGGGATGAGCCAAGACATCACTCATTTTGAGCTTTCTGTTCTCGGCAACAAGGATCATCTGGCCAAATAGGTTCCTGTCAGCCTTTAAGATAACCTCCTTGGCATGGTCTTGTGAGCGTGGCTTCATTCTGATGTTAGTGAACGTTCTCAGTTTCGTCTTCGTCATCGTGTCATGAAACTGTATAGTTGGCGTATCGATCTCCAGGCGCTCTTCCTTGAAGGCTTGATATGCATCCTCTCCTATTCTGTAGGCCCCTAGAAGGTCTTTGACAACTTCTGGTGGTGCCATAGTCGCAGTTGACAAACTGACAAGATCTTCTTGCTCTGCGTTGAAGGGGTTCAACCAGCTGGTCTCCATCAGTTGAACTAAAGATTGGACATCGGCCTCATCTCTTCTAATCCTGGGCATCTGTAGGTCTGGGTGGCTGAAGTCAGTATACTTTTGGCCTACTACCATAGTCCTGAGCTGCCTTAAGTACCTGCTGCGATACTCCGATGTCAGGTAGTACCTGGCGACAGCTCCGCCTTTCAGGCTGAAGCCTTTTGTGCCCCCTGGTGTCTGGGTGTCTTTGTTGATCGTCTCTTCGATTGTCTGGTCCACAGGGATCCGTCCAAAGGGATTCTTGCTACCGATCTGGACCGAAAAGCCACCTTGCATGAAGTGTTCATGGACCTCTGGGTGTTCAATGGGCAGTCGAGACATCAAGGCATAGTAGTAGGTTAGGAACCGGGCATAGTTCACTTTGTCATAGGCAAAACACCACGGTATCATCTGTCGGATTGCTCCTAGGTGGAGCATCCAGTTGCCTTCTCTGGAGGCTCGAATTAAGTCCAGCATGATCTCAACCATGTCCAGGTATGACATCCAGAATGCTGAGAGGTTGTGTTCATCTCTGAGGGTCTCAAGATAAACTTGGAAAAGCTTCATGATATGTGTGCATGATTCACTCTCCATCAGCTCTTGAAAGAGTCCCTGAGACACATTGCTGTGAAAGCTGTTGATGTCCTTCAGTGTTTCATCTAGATGGTGTATGTCCCTTGAATGGTTTTCTTCTAGCCATGAAAGGAAGCCTTTCCATGCAAGCCTCATCAGTGCTTCATACACGAGCTTGTGTAGTCTCACTGCTCTGTTGTACCTCTTGCCGTTCATCACTCCTGACACTGATCCTTCTGCGATGATACCTGATTCCACACACAGATCTCTAAGACCTGCATCTTGAAACCTCTTTCCTATGGTGGAGATGAGATTACAGATTGTGTGGAAGACGCCCATCCTGATGATAATGTTCTTGAACTTCTCTTGTTTCCAGATAACTTCGGCAGCTTTGGCATAGAGTGCTTGATCAAACACGCACACAATCTTGTTAAGCTGTAAGGACTGCATGATAGCATGCGTTTGTTCCAAGATTTCATTAACGGTGGACATTTCTGTTGCGGGAGCATTGATAGTGGGCAGGTAGCTTACAGTGTCCTGAACCACTGCAATGTCTCTGCGCATTTTGATGTTGAACCCAGTCCAACTGCTGATGGACTGGTCCTCATGGTCTGACATTCGAGTAAGAAGCCAGATATGGTTCTTTGTCTTTGAATCCTGGACTTCCTTGGTAGTGTCGACATACGCAGTCTCAATCCTAGGTGGCCCTGCCCGCCGCCCAACATTGTATATTGGCAGCATTGATGATGTCTGAGTGATGCTTCTTATCTTGGACTTGGTAATCTCTGGCAGGACTTTCTCTGGCACAGAGCCTGCAACCTTGGACTGGACAGCAATGCCATTGACTCTATGAGAAGTACCTGCTCCACTTAGGGTCTCTTCAAGTCGGTCAATGTTATCCCAGGCCAGGGTTGTGAACACACCAGGGTAGATGTTTGCTGGCAGTGGAATGTCATCCTTTGAGCATTCTAGCTTCTGGATACAAAGGGCTGTATCGATCTCCTCAAATATTGAGTAAGACACACAGTGACCAAGACGATTCAGAGTTCGGATCAGTTCTGTGTTTCCTGTCAAAGACTTTACAGCATTGGTCAGCAGTACGTGCTTGGGTGGTTTTGTCTTGCCACTGGTAACAGCAAAGACCAAGTCACTGCCAAAGGAAGTGGCAAGACGTTGAGCTCTTTCAGAGGGAGTTTCACACTCACACTCTCCTGTCAGCAGGGTGTGCAGGAATTGAGTGACTGCTGCAGGAATGACATTCTGATCTGTATCGGGAGGCCATGGCTGACTCACATCTTGTTTATTGATCTCATTCCTCAGCTGCATTCCTGCTTTGGTTAAGACATCTTCAGAGTTAGCTGCTCTTGCTTCTTGCAGGTCTTTTGCCATTTTGTGTGCTTGCCGGGCAAGGTCGTCCATTGAGAGGCTGCGTGGATAGATTAGAAGCTTTCCTTTCTCATCTGGGACAAAGCGTAGTGATTCTCCAAACTCGGTTTCAATCTTTCGGCGAACATGTTTCTTTGTCGCTGGTTTCAGTTGGATAATACCACGGGACATCATGGATCTCTCAAGCCTAGATGTGAGGTTTGTCATAGGCAGTACCTCTGGGTTGGGGAATAATTTGGTCCTTATATACAAGCAGAGTTCCTCGAGGGCTTCTGTCTCAACCTCTTCGTAGCGTGCTTCCTCGCTTTCTTCCTGATTTTCACCTGCACCCGACCTGGCGGCCGCTGGGAAATCATCTTTTGTGAAGAGTTTGTAGCACGACTTGTGGTAGTGACCCTCTGCAGCAACAAGGTCTCTGCTAACTAAACCAAGGATTCTCTGGTTGAGTTTCCTTATTGCTGCTCTGCGAATCTTCTCATCTGCTCGTAGCTCAACACACTGTATGAGTGGCTCCCTTGTCTTTGTTGTTTTTATGTACTTGCTTGACTTCTCGCAGAAGATACATACTTTGGCATACCCTGCTAGTACTAGGGGCATCCCTTGATGCCCTCCTCCTGGGGTCGACGCTTGCTGATTCTATCTTGACACCCTTGGCAAGGATAGAATCCAGTGACTTCTTCATTGTAAAGAGACTACGACATTTACGGTGATAATGTATGTGTGGTATTCCTCCTTCTTCAAGGCCCTTGGCTGCTTCCAGGACTGGATCATGCTGCCTGATTTCTGCAGCCCTGAGCAATGTGTTCCAGGAGTCCAAATCCTGTGGTGACACCAGAGCATCGCTGTCATCATCAGAGCAGTGGATGATACAGTCGATCCGTGCTCTCTTCCTCGCAGATGGTTCCATCCTGCCGTCAAACAGTCGACACACACCTGCAAAAAATATCACCATTAACCCGTACAGCCCCAGCGACGCGTCTGACGCGTCGGCGATGTATGTAACGCACAGCCCCAGAGACGCGCCTGACGCGTCGCCCTAATTGCGGCGACCGTAACCTCAGGTGTAGCCACTCAAGAGGGCTCAGATTTGTATGGGAACTGTGTACGTATCCCACGCAACCGTGCCGATGGTTGAAAACTCTCAAAGTCCACGTGCGTGCGCGCGAGCGTGCAATAACCTGTTTTTTTGGGATAATTGCCTTCAATTTTTTACTCTTGTAAAATCTGTAGGAATTTCGTCTTCATTCCTAACCCATTCGCTATTGTTTCTGCAATAAAACCATTTTTTGAAAACCGCCCGGGTTCTGGTGCGCAAACATTACAAAACTAGCCGGGGCTCCACGGGTTAAACCATGAACAAACAAACACATTACATGGAAACCACTCTACATATGTTTGCTCCTTCCAATAATAAATTATCCCCAAAATATAACAAAAAATCCCCAAATATGAAATAAACCCCTAAATATGGAGAAACTTGAAATACACATCGGAATAATTCTTGTAGAGAATCAAATAAGCTACAAGAGCTGTTAGAATATATTTTTCAATGTTCCCCATATTTAAGGATTTATTCTAGATTTAGAGGAAAATACCCAAAATATAGAGTATATTCCGAAATATGAGGAAATTTGAAAAATACCTAGGAACAACTCTGGTAGAGAATATAATTCTACATAGGTGTTCAAAGTTTCGCGATGATTGTGTGATGGATTTTAAAGAAAATGAGGAAAACGCCGAGCGTCACGCTAAAAATCTTTATTTTTGGGTAGCGCCCCTATTGCATCAAAAAAATTAGACTAAGCTACCAGTGCGAGAAGGCTATCATATCTTAATGTACTTACAGTCACTCTATAAACATTTTAGTACCATTCGTGTTTAGTCACCCCAGGTGGTACCGATATCTGGCCTGGCTCATGGACTATCGTATAATACTGTACAGTACAGTAGCCTACTGTATAATTCTCGTATTCGACGAGACAGAGAAACGGGTAAGAGAACGTGAAAGTGGTCCCTGACCCTGAGAATAGGAACTTTAAATGTGTTTATGTTCGGGCAATTGGGTATGTGCCTGAGTATATACATACATATGCATACTGTTGGGAACGTACCGGTACCATAACCCTAATTATCGGTTACTTTTTCCCTTCATGATTGTATCTGACACTTAGTTAATAATTATGAGATTGTAGATTCAAAAATTGCATAGACCTAGCGTAGTGTGAAACTGGATGCAATATTGTAACTGATTGGTATTTTTTTATGTGTTTACATACAAACAAGCAAAGAAAAGTAAATGAGTGGTGTAATTAAGTTTGCCATTGTTATAAGTCTGTAATGTTCATGATTATTTTCAGAGTTTGAAGCCTCGGACAGGTGTATTCTGCATATCCATAAATGAAGCCAGAGAGACTACAGACTTAGAAATGCCAGACCTCAGAAACACGTTTGTGATAAAGGTGAGTCGCAGGTGTATTTTGAATCCTATATCATATTGCATTACTGTATTATACTTCATTACAGTATAGTGAACACACTTTACCAGTATTGTATAGGCTACAGTAGAACCGTGCATCTGGTTCTCTCAGATCCGGAAACCCAAGAGATCTGGACAGGCATTTTGATCCAGACTCATGTTTCAGCCAACCAAACTTGTCTGGATGGCTTGGGAAAAATAAAAGTAAATCCGGAAACGAACGAGACAAATACAAGTTACCGCACGTATTGTTTACATCCAGCGTTAGATATCCAGACTTGTATGTCAGCCATCCGAATTTGTCTGGATGGCTGAAACCTAAGTCTGGTTGTTTAAGTTAGATATCCGGACTCATGTTTCAGCCATCTGGATTTGTCTGGATGGATGAAAATTAAGTCTGGTTGTTTAAGTTAGATGTCCAGACTCATGTTTCAGCCATCCAGATTTGTCTGGATGACTGAATATATATCCGGAATTTCGGCAAATTCAAACTTTTGGCAGATCCAGACAGGGTTCTCCCCCAATTTGTCTGGATAGGCGAGGTTTTACTTATATGCATATACTGTATATATATATATATTGGGAGGTTTTGACGCCTCCCAAATACCAAATAAGGAAAACCTTCTATTTGGTAGTAGCCTCGTAGTATCCAACATAGAGCTTATACTATGTATAATCCCGCTCCTCTAGCGGAGCGGGCATTATCGTAACCATTTAGCGCGATTAAATGATAACATCTAGAGTAGCACCTACTTTCTCTACTAGGGACGTTGTACACACTTTGAGGCCACTAGTTTAACCCTCCAGACCCGGAAGAGCTCTTGAACGCCCATAAAAAACACACCCGAGCTACCCGGAAGGTCTCTTAAACACCCATGAGCTTAAAGCCTGTAAGCTTGGTGTGCGAGGCGTACGTCCGACGCATGTAAACAACAGCTGGCTGGACCGACGCCCCGCATCTCCGGCCACAAGAAGGAGTGCGTCGCTTGTTCGTGTGTGCCTGTATGTTATTGTTAAGTATCGAAAAGTAGTGTAAAGTGGCTGTTTTTGCCATAAAGTTATCTCCAATGAAATCATCATCACAACTGAACCAGTTGACTTAGAGAGCTCTACTTAACGCCATTCTACAGGTACGAAACACATCTACGCTTGGGGATGCGCGGGAATGCGGAAGCAGTCAGAATAACAAAGATACGGTAGCCTAGGCATAGACGTTTTTCGGCCAAAACCCCCGGATTTCGGGGAATATTTATGTAATGCGTAGCCGGGGCTGGAGGGTTAACCCTTCCTACCCGGGCGAAATGGCTGAAAAACGTCTAGGCCTAGGCTACCGTATTTATGTTTATTTTCACTGCTAGAACTTTTCCACTCATCTATAATCGTAGTGCGGTTTTCAATCTGTATTTTGGCGTTGAGTAGAGCTCTGTAAGTCAACTGGTTCAGTTGTGATGACGATTTCAGTGGAGCCAATATTGCAGAGATGTTGCCAATATGGGGGCTTTTCAGACACTAATTTCGTCTGACGTCAGAACAATAACATTGAAGAGTCTTCTCCTTCTTGTTTTCGGAGGTGCGGTGACGCAACGCTTGGGTTAGTTGACATACGTGGTACGCACGGCGTTCAGACCAAGCTTAATTAGGCTATTAAGCTGCTGCCTTAGGTAAGGCATACCGGGTAGCGGCCCTTCTTTCGAGCTGTCCTTACCTAAGGCAGACCGGGTAGGAAGGGTTAAAGAAAAAACGAAAATATGGGTGAGAAGAGAAGAGAAAGTTGAAGAATTTTGCCTATCCGCCATCTAGGCTCCTTACGACGTCTTCGTGTGTCTCCCGTGTAACCCGGCCGGGTTTATTAGATTATCCAGGTATCAAGTTAAATACAGTAAACCCTCGCTATCTCGGACTAATTGGGGGGAGACCACTTCCGAGAAGCCCCGATTTTCCGAGATGTCCGAAGTCCAACTTATGTCCGACTTAAGAGAGGGAAAAGTCCGAATTAGAAGAGGAAAGTCCGCGTCACCAGAGAAAATTGAGATAATTTTTTTTTTTTTTTTTTTTTAAACGTGAAATTTATCATATTAATGACAAATACGACCCTTATTATGTTTTCAGGGACAGTACAGTACATAGTAATTAATATTAACACAATAATTAAAAGGCACAGACTTCAATTCATCCTAAAATCACTTAAAACCGAGTGAGAGAACATTGTAAACCGGACATAAATCCCGTCCAACTCGGAAATTTCTAAGATATACAAGGACATTTCCGAGAGGCCGATGCCATTCCGAGAAGTGCGGGTTTCCGAGTAAAAAGAGTCCGAAATATCGGGGGTTTACTGTAGATTAGATTGGATGGGCAGGGGTACGGCGCGAGGGAGAGATACTATGACGTTGGATACTACGAGGCTACTACCAAATAGAAGGTTTTCCTTATTTGGTATTTGGGAGGAGTCAAACCTCCCAATTTAGTAGTAGCCTCTACGTCTCCAACGTAGAGCTAGAGTACCAAATTGGAGGCGGACATCCAAGCTGTAAACCAAAACTTTAGCCATTAGTGAAGAGATCAAGGCCAAGAAAAGACAGACATAAACAAGAGAGTTTATTTAAAAGAGTGTAGTGACAGGTGCATATTAAGAAAGTCAGTACAGTCATGTCAATTTCAATGGAGATCTTAGCCTAAGACAAAGAATGATGTATGTCATAAAGATGATTATGAACAACAGGATCCCCCCCCCCCTTGTTGAAAGACAGTATGAATACCCAATTCTGGAAAGAGTAAAGACATACACATGCATGATAACATTTAGTATACCATGGAGAGTGTGATACACAAAAATTATAAGTGACCAGCACTTAATTATTTCCTGAGGGAATGAGGTATGAGGCATAGATATACCGAAGTACAATGAAAGAGACTTAATAGTAGAATAAGGCAATTTCTTAACCTAGGTAAGAAAACATAGAAAAATGTAAACTTAAGAGTAGATTAACCCCTTAATCGTAGGTAATAAGTGTAGTGTATGTACTTCATAATACCCCCCTCCCCCCAAAAAAAAAAAATGAAAAGGAAAGGATAGGAGGAGGAACACAGACTGAAGGAATAGTACAGGTAATACCCCTAGTGAACCCTTTGGCCCAACGCAACACAAGGACGACCCGGTCTGCCCGTGGACATGGACAGATAGGAGACAAATGTGTTGTGGGAAGACCACAGTATTTTTCACACAGAAAAATAATTTTCTGTGTCGGAAATGTCAGCTAGTGAATGATTATTCAGAAAACGAATCGTAGCAGCATACGATCGTATGTCTTGAGCCGACCCTTGAATATTAGGATTGCTGGCACGAATAACCCAACACAGGCGAAGTCCCACAGCACGTTTGTTGAGTCTCCTACCGGTCTTTGGTGCCACCCACAGCGCCACCCCCGACACCGGCCTGGCGGAGTGTACATACGTATGCAAAGCTTTCATCGGGCATAGCGTATGATGAACACGTCCTCGTTTTAAAGCCGGCACAATGAACGGCTTAAAAACGTGCGCCTCACGTTCATTCTTAGCCACAATATGAACAGATGGAGCCAAAGTGACCGCCCCGAGGATAGGAGAAAATCGCAAGCAATTCTTGTCCCTAGACATGGCAGCCAACTCCGAGACTCTCTCTCCCGTAGCTAATGCAAGAAGAAACTATGTCTTTTCAAGTAAGTGCTCAGGTGTTGGGTTGGTAGTGTAAGTGGGTGTAGATAGGAGTTTGAGAGCTTCCGCCAGAGACCACTGAGGGGGAATATGACGCGGGGGTGGCCTAAGCCTAAAGCAGGCTTTCATGAAAAAATCCAGCTCTCGCTGAGTTACGGCCAACCCCGTTAAGCGCTCGAAAGGCTCCCTTATGGCAGACAGGTGGTTCCTAAGGGTGTTGTACATGTTGTGACGGGATTCTAACAAAAAGTTAAGGTAGTGAAGCACCAATGCAACTGATGGAACTGTTTGGTCAGTGTCATTAATTCATTTAGTGAAACTTTTCCTGTGAGACTCGTAAGTCTTCCATGTAGCCTTTGTCCAATGCAGATTAAACTTGTCTGTCAAGATTCTTCCAAACTCTGGGAGCCACCCTGCCTCACAAACATCGACGATGCGAATGCAAACGAGGTCCCTAGGTCTCCAATCGACCCCAAGTGGAAGTCTGAGACCGACAGGGGAACGGGACTCGGGCACCATCGCTTCAGCTGAGCGTACCAGGCTTGCGCCGGCCAGGGGGGCGCGACCAACCAAACCCTGCCTCGGTACTCTCTCAGCCTGTGGAGGACTTTGCACATTAAAAGTGCGTCTGGTGGTGGAAGCACGTACAGTATATTGACTGCCACCTGTTCCAGTCCTCGCTGAACGCGTCCAACCCCCCCGCTGAAGTGCGAGTTCAGCGGGTCAGGAACACAGGCAACTTGTTCGTCTCGTGGGAGGCGAACAAGTCTACCTGCGGAACACCCCAGGAGGCGGCTAGGTCGTCGAATGCGTCCTGTTTGAAAGCCCATTCTACCTGGGTGCTCTGTCTGCGGACCTGGAGGAGCCCTGCTTCTAAATGCAAGAACCGCCGTCATATTGTCCATCCTGAAGCTATCGACTTGCCGGTGAGGGCCCATCCATGATCCTCCAGGAAGAACAACGGGACTAACAGTTCCAATACATTGATGTGTAAATGTGTGAGACCTGTCCACCTGCCCTGATTCTGATGACCTATGTTGGATTGGTAGCCCCACCCCACTTCGCTCGACGCATCGGTATCTACCCAGATAGTCGGCGGCGGAGCGGTCCAGGGCACGGCATTTGTGAGCGTGCCCTGAGCGACCCAGTGTTTTAATCGCATATGAATCGAGCGCGGAATCGGCCAAAGCCGATGTAGAGGCAGTAGCGGAAAAGCTCTGTTGCCCAGCAGTATGAGGCGCTTTAGCCTGAGCCGCCCTAAGGGAATGGTCAGTGACGCCCAATTGAGGGACCCGACGAGCGAGTCCCACAGTTTCCTGGTAATGGAGACAGAGTGCAACGTGGCAAAAAGCTTCCTGCGAAGTTTCGCCGCATTCACCTGACTCTGTCTGACTGTTGCGCTCGTCATATCCCAGTCTAGGCCTACCCACGTCACTTCTTGTGACGGAGTCAGGCACAACTTGGGTACGTTGACTTTGAATCCCAAACGAGTGATATGTTGTATTACTTGTAATGTGTCCCTTACACAGTGTACTCACCTAATTGTAATCACCTAATTGTAAGTGTGTTGGAGAGTCTGTGGAGATGAGCCAATCGTCCAAGTAAAACAGGATCTGAATCCCCTGACGGAGCAGGGGAGTCAAAGCCTGTTTGACGAGTTTCGTAAAGACCCGCGGTGCGATAATGAGGCCGAATGGCAATCTGTCGAACGTGAACACCCGCTCGTGCGACTGGAGCACCAGATAACCCTGGAACCGAGGCGCTATAGGCACATGCTATAGGCCTAAGCGTCCTTGAGATCCAGGGTCACCACCCAAGAACCGGGCCGGAGCGCCAGTCGCACTTGACTGATGGTGAGCATCCGAAATCGGGTGTTCACGATATGTTGGTTTAACCCTCCTGGCCCGGGCAGGCCCTCCAAAGGACACCACAAAAGAAGGGCAGGAGCCCGGGTGTCATGTTAATAGGCAGCAAGCTTGAAAGCCTATTAAGCTTGGTCTGAACGCCGTGCGTCCGACGCATGTAAACAAAGCCGATCGTTGCGTCACCGCACCTCCGAAAACAATAAGGAGACGTCGGATCAATGTTATTGTTGTGACGTTAGACGAAATTAGTGTTTGAAAAGCTCCGATATTGTCAACATCGCGGAAAAATTCGCTCCACGGAAATCGTCATCACAACTGAACCAGTTGACTTAGAGAGCTCTACTCAACGCCAGTCTACAGATTGGAAACCGCACTACGTTTATAGATGCGTGGGAAATTTCTAGCAGTTAAACTAAACAAAAATACGGTAGCCTAGGCCTAGACGTTTTTCGGCCAGATCGCCCGGGTAGCCCACACTGTCCTTTGGAGGACCTGCCCGGGCCAGGATGGTTAAGCAGGACAGATCTACCACCGGTTTCATCGCATCGCAGTCCTTCTTGGGGACCAGAAATACATGCGATAGGAAGACACGTTGCTGAGACATGACCTCCTGAATTATCCCACTCTCGTGCATGGACTGAATCACTTTTGCAACGTCTTGAGACACTGGTCGATGTCGGGGGGGCTGCCTGAGGGAAGGTCTTGACCGCCACCTCCAGGACAGACCCCGCTTCACTACCCAACGTGCCCACGATCGGCGGGGCCATTGCCGATAGTGGGGACGAAAGAATCCGGTATGAGCGCCTTGTGTTAAGCTCATCACCGATTCGGCGAGACGGTCGGGAGAGGGAAGAGGGGACAGTCCAGGAGCGCGTTCAAGAGCACTAATTTTAGCGTGCGGTTGGCGCTACAGGCTTGCTGAACGACATTGGGCGCGCATACAGTCGCTTACTCATCTTACTTACGGTCGCGCTCATCCAGCGCACAGTCTTGAGGAGTGACGCCGTGAGGCGCACAGACAATACATCTTTAGAATTCGTCTTTAGCGCTAGCAGACAAATTATTCTCGACCATATGCACATACAATCACTTAAAAACATTGACTATTCATATTAGTATGTGTTATTATTTACTTTAACCCTTAACTGGCGGTCCTGATGTGGCGGCGTCTACGCCGTAGGACCACCTCCCGGAGCTGCCAACCGCGGATGGCTGCCGACCCTCCATGGCCGGAGACAAGATCAACGACCAGTGGAGGACAACCGGATGCCGGCCGGGGGGAGCAGTTTCGGGAGCCAAACCGTCACAACCATCCCCTGCCCCCTCCCTGGGGGCACGGGTCCTTGGAGCGGCTTCGGTCGCGCCGGGAATTTCCACACCTCACACCACACACACACAGTTTTTCCTACACCGAGAAATGACTCTCCGGCTGTCATTTCTCGAAGACTTCTTCTAACCGGAGACATTGAGAGCAACCCAGGACCCACGTACACATACATATGTCCAACTTGCTCAAAACCCATCACTTCGAGTCGCCACACTAAGGGTTCAGTTCTCTGCAATTCATGCAGGAACTGGACCCACTTCACCTGTACAACACTTGCCTCCAAGAAACACTACACGAACACCTGGACCTGTTCCTCATGCCCCTCCCTCTCCCAGTCAAATCCCTCGCCTAAAACCCGTCCACCTCTCCTCCCCAACCCACCTAGGCTTCCCATATCATCCACTCCCCCCCCCCTAAAACCCGTCTACCTCTCCTCCCTAACCCACCTAACCTTCCCATACCATCCACATCCTCAACTCAACACACCACACACCATCCTAATCCATTCCAACCCCCATCTGCTGCTCCCCAATCCCCACCCCCACCTCACCCATCCCAACCCCCAGCCCCTCCCTCACCCCCCCCCCCTCACCCCCACCCCATCCTCGTGCAGCAGCACCCAACATACATCGTGCACATAACATTAACATTCTCCAATTGAACATAGATGGCATCAACACAAAGAAACACGAACTCTCACACTTCATCAAACAACACAACATACACATTGCCATCTTACAAGAAACAAAACTCCGCACAACACAAAAAACACCCACATTTCATAATTTCACCACCATCAGACAAGACCGGGCTGTCGGCGGGGGCGGTGGACTCATCACCCTGGTACACAAAGAAATATCATACATAGTAACCAGTGTACAAACCAAATCCCTCCTCCCCCCAAATGATAACACAACAGAAATACAATCAATTAAAATACGCACTGGCAACAACTCCAACATAACCATAAACACATACATCCCTCCCCAAACATCCCCTACAGTACCAAATGAATACAGACCACACTTACAACACATCACAAACACCCCACACATCATCCTGGGTGGTGACTTCAACGCCAAGACGTCGGCCTGGTTTGTTGACAACCCCGACACAGACAGAGGGCTGGTACTACAAAACCAAACTGATAACCTCATCTTCCTTAACGACATCCATCAACATACCCATATTCCTCACCAAGCCCTCTATAACCCATCATCTCCAGACATCACCTTTTGCTCCCCAGAACTCGCCCCCACAACATCCTGGAGGGTGGTCAGAACCTTAGGCTCTGACCACCTCCCGATCATTATCACCACCAAAACCAGACTCACCCCAGCTAGCCACAAACACACATACACCAATTATAAAAGAGCTAACTGGGAAGCATTCACAAATGAGACAGAACAACACTTCACAACTCTAAACAGTACACCCATCACTAACATCAACAATGCTGTACACATACTCAATAAAACGATCCAAAACGCTGACAAGAAACACATTCCAAGAGGTAACAGAAAAAGACACAACCCCAACTTCACACCAGAAATTCAAAACCTCATCAGACAACGCGACATACTGAAACACTCCCCAGCACCCCACACAAGACATCACACAACAAATTCAAGCACTCAACACCCAAACTAACAACAAAATACAAGAACAACAAAAACTAAATTGGAATAACTTCCTACAAACACTTGATCACAAAACAAACCCCAAAAAACTCTACAAAACACTAAACAGCATCACACTTTCCAACAGCAACACAACACAATCACATGCTGCAATCACAACAACAGACTCTACTCCTTCATGTAAACAACAAGCAAACACTCTCATCAATCACTTCTCACATGTCAGCCACCTAAAACCTCACAAAGACGACCGACGTGTCATCCGACGTAAGAGACAATTCCCCACAGACCCTGACTATACACCCTTCACCAATCACCAGACAAAGCATATCATCAACAATCTCAAGCACT
Source organism: Paralithodes platypus (assembly GCA_032716605.1). NCBI lineage: Eukaryota > Metazoa > Arthropoda > Malacostraca > Decapoda > Lithodidae > Paralithodes > Paralithodes platypus. The sequence continues at coordinate 29,519,272 of CM064528.1, forward strand.
CACCCACGTGTGGCCTAGACAACATAAGCAACATACACCTCAGACACCTGGGACCACAAGGCATACAAGCACTCACTAACATATCAAACTACAGCTATTCACACAACACAATACCAGACATTTGGAAGCATGGTATCATCATCACATTCCCCAAACCCAACAAAGACCCCACGCTACCCTCCTCGCACCGCCCCATCACACTCCTTTGCTCCCCCTCCAAAGTCATGGAACGCCTAGTATTACAACTAATTACACCCGACCTACCCCTAGCTCCAACACAACATGGCTTTAGGCCACTGCACTCCACAAACACTCTTCTCACAGACCTTACACAAAGAGCTTTTGATGGCATCAACTCAGCTAGACCACCACACAGATCACTATTAGCCACACTCGACATTAGTAAAGCCTTCGATACCATCCCCCACCACAACCTAACAAACAAAATTTACAACACAAACATGCACAACAACACAAAAAGGTGGCTGGCCAACTTCCTAGCAGGCAGATGTGCACACGTATCTTTTGCCGGTCAGTCATCTAAAATCAGAAACTTTCCAAACGGAGCCCCACAAGGATCCGTCCTATCGCCCGCACTCTTCAATCTGTACATGCACGATATAACTACACCCAATATGCCCCAAATAAACTTAGCCTCCTATGCAGATTACATAACACTCACATGCACACACCATGACCCAAATAGAGCAACAGATCTCCTTCAACCCTATCTCAACACACTACATGGCTGGTGCACTACAAACAGACTTAATCTAGCCCCAGCCAAATCCACCGCAACCCTGCTCACAAGCTGGACAGGAGAACACGAATACATCCCTCAACTCACCATAAACAACACACCCCTAACACATACACACACACCCAAAATCCTAGGAGTAACATATGATACTCATATGACATTCAAACAGCACACCACAAACATTAAAAAGAAACTGACACCCAGACTTAATGCCCTCAGGTCACTTGCTCACACAAAATTTGGACACAACAAAGAAACTACCACCACAGTATATAAACAATACATAAGATCAGTGATGGAATACGCAAGCCCAGCCTGGGCTTCTAACCTAGCTGAGACACATCATAAGACCTTACAGACTATTCAAAACAAAGCCCTGAAGATCATTACAGGCTGCACAGCTACTGCACCCACAGATCACCTACATCAAGAAACCAAAATCCTCAAAGTCAAAGACCATCTGGACATGAGAGGCACTCAATTCCTGGCAGCAGCCTCCACGAACCAAGACCACCCACTAAACTACATGGTAACACACCGACAGACACCAAGAAATATCAAAACAACACCCAGCACACGGTATCACACACAATTATTGTCCTCTCTCCCTCCCTGCCCACCCCGAACCAACTTCCAGAAGCACATCCATGCTCATATCTCTCGCCGATCTATCCACTCACTCACAGACAACACGCAGCTGCATGTATGACCTCCCGAAATCCATCCTTCCGAATCCTCCCTTCCTCGGGAGGACAGAGTCCACCTGGCCAGGCTGAGATGCGGACACCATCCAGCTCTCCTGAGCTATCAGAAGAGACTGGATGACTCCGTTGTCGACGCCTGCCCGGGATGTAACACAGCACCCCATACCATTAAACACATCATAGAAGACTGCATTTCACACAACCACTTACGCCAACAACACAATCTACACTCAATGAGAGCTCTGTGGGAAAGCCTGATCGTGGCCATGGCCTTCCTCAGGGACTCGGGGCTGTTCGGCCAGGCAGCTTAGGGAACAACAACAACAACCCTTAACTGGCGGCACCCGGCTATTGTCGAGTTAAATAAATGTGGCCTATGTGGCGGGTCCCGGATATTGTCGAATGCAATTTTGAGTACGTAATGTGCTCTGAGAGAGAGCGGAGCAGTGGGAGGAGCGTAGGTTACCTCATGACCGCTCACCACGGTGGCCGTGGAGCTACTGAGCTGTACTCCTTTGTACTCCACCCTCTCTCACTCGTTTCACACGTAATAATGTAAGAAAATTACCGTATTTTACCGATTTTGCCCTTCGGTTGCACGATCGTTGCAAGACAACCAGCCATCGTAGAAGGATGGTTCTGGTGTCATTGGAAAGCTGAATTAACGCCCGTTCAGGGATGCATACTTGTATTACGCTCTGGCTCTTGTTTATGCATGAAAACGAGCACGGAAACAAGCACGTTTACGTTAAACCCCCCGCTGGGCGGCACATCAAATATACTCAGATTTGATTTGATGATGACTCCTCCACCCGCTCTTAAAGGTGGGGGCTCATGGGTTGAGATAAACATGGAATGATAATCGCCAAGCTGTACATAATTATCTTGCAAAATGCAATGGCACTGAAATAATTATTAACAATGGTATAAAGGATTTTGTGGATCGTCTATACCCGGCCTGTGATGTCACAAGAGTGTAAGTCCACCATCCAGTCTAGGCTAAGGATACTGGTGTGACGTCACTATGACGTCACTATGACGTCACAGGCCCGGTTTAGACGATCCGCAAAATCCTTTATACCATTGTTAATAATTATTTCAGTGACATTGCATTTTACAAGATAATTATATGCAGGTTGGCGAATATTTTTCCATGTTTACTTCAACCCATGAGCCCCCACCTTTAAGGTGTTAAAACATTTATATTAAATTTTCGATCAAAATATTGACACAAATATACATCTTTATGTTTCGATAGGAGGCGTAGAGGATCCGCATGTATTGAAGTGGCGGACGAAAATAACATAGTTTATGAACGAATTTGCTTTCTTTCATATATACTTTATTGTAGAATGTAATAATAAAAAATATGGTTACTAATAAATATTAATATGTATTTTAGGCCAATGAGACACTATAATTTAATAGCCTAGCATGCTTTAGGCCTAATTACTTATGGATATTACAGGATAAATATCCTAGTAGTTGATTAGATGTAAAGAACGGTCATTGTCGTTGTTTAGACGTCAAGTGAAGACGCTGGTATAAACGTAACCATGGCAACCACCCTGTTTGTTTACGTAGTGCAGAAGAGGCTTCGAAATCGTTCAATAGGGCCCAATTCGCGCTACGGAAACTGTAGCATCTGAAGTCTTGCTCTTGAACGCACCCCAGAAGGCACTACATGTTTTTTTTACACGAAGTGCTCTCCAGACTTGTCGCGGCGGGACTGCCCACGACTACCTTCCCCCCGGTTCCCGCCGCCTCTCCGAAACGGGCGACGAGCATCCTGCGCCAGCCGAGTTTTCCCCTGCCTCTGGTCGAACCGCCGAGAGGAAGCCTCAATGCTTAGTTGCCGGGAAGGACGAGGCGGTGAGCGATGATCGTAGGGTCGCTGCGATCGGCCGCCCATCCCCCTAGGTTTCCCAGCACTACAAGACGGGCGTCCCCGCGACTGTCCGGCCTCCTCCTCCTCCTCCTCCCCCCCCCCCCCCCGACTGAACGAGGAAGTGGCTTCTGAGGGCTTCGACGCCCCTTTCCGCAGGGGCGCAAAGCGCTCCGCAGCCGCATTGAGGTAGGCCTCCTGCCACGCCTCATCCGAGAAAAGACCCTCCGTCGCGAGCTCAGAGCACAGGAGCTTCGTCCGAACTTCGGAGGGGGCCTTCTTGCAGAATGCCACCCGAAGAGACTGACGACAGCGAGCAGCCTCATGGATGGCATGGCGAAGGTCCCCCACAGAGTTCAGAGTCATCTGCAGGTGGGCGCGCCGCAAGTGCTCCCCACCCTGCCGCAGATCACCAGCGGGCTGGGCTTCATTAAGTCGGAGATGAAGCCGAGCCAGCTGAAACTGCACCAAGAGGGTAGAGAGCAAGCGAGCAGCGCGCTGTTGAAGCCGGTGATCTCGCTCGAGGGTACTCTTATCAGGGGGCGTGAAGAAGGGATCAGACTTCCTATCAAAAGAAACCCTTGGGGCATTCAGCCACTTGGCAGGGATCCCTTACGATGATAGGACCATTCCCGACATGAAGATGGGTTCCATAGGTGGAATTGGAGACGAACCTTCTACGGACCGCACACCGAAGTCCACCCCATCCGCCAGCCACGACACCCAAGGTCCCTCCTCAAGAAGTGGGAGTTCCAGACACAGGGCTCCCTCCTGGTCCCGGACACTCTTGAGCAGAGGGTTCCCCGCAATGGCCGACAGAGCGGGGGCATCGACATGGATGTCCTGTCGGGAGTAGTCCGACCATAGTTTGGTCGAACCAGAGGGGGACACCTTCGGACGGTACGTGAAAAGCTGCAAATCGGACCGCCCCGGGTGAGCCCGGATGTCCACCTCTGGCACGAATCCATCTGGAGTCAATGCCCTGAATTGGCCTTTGGCATTGACCTGTATTGTCCAATTTGAAGCCACAGGACTCTCCCCCTGTGGGTGCAGGACCGCACGCTCCGGATGTGAGGCCGTCACGTTCCTCCACGCCGAAGGTTCCCCATAAAGGGCAGGAAACCTTCGTTTAGGGATCTTATAGCGCCCTAAAGAAGGAACACTGACGGGCTGACCAACCAACCCCAGCCCGCTCCCAGGCAGCACGACAAGAGACGCCGCGGCAGCCTGAGAAGGGGCAGGGGGAGGATCACGCGGAGCAGCAGCCACAGGGTGAGCGGGCGCTGTAGGCAGGTGTTCCTCCAAAGGTGGGAGAGAAGTAACCACAGGTACGACCGGAGGGATAGGGGACGGTCGCACCACAGCCTCTGCGAGACGAGCAAGTGCTTCCTGGAGGGAGGTAAACTGTTGGGCATGTTTCTCCCTCAGGGCAGCAAACTGTTCAATGTTCGCCTCTTGAGCCTTCACTTGTTCTTCCCGCAGGGCGTCGAACAGTTCTGCGTTCGCATCCTGGGCCAGTCCCTGCTCTTCACGCAGGGTGGCAATGTCCTGCAGCCATGCAGGGTCTTCAGCAGCATCCGAAGGAGACGACGAAAACGATGGAAGGCGTCGACGGCGTCCAGCCCGAGGGCGAGGCGTGTAGGAGGGAGAGCGACGAGGAGAGTCCTCGTCCACAGCCCCGTCCTCCTCCTCCCAAGCATCCTCTCCAGGTTCCACAGTGTCCACTGCAACCCCATGCTTGTCCCCACAGTCACCCTGCCCTTCTTCCTGCGGACGACGGAAGGGGGATGCCAATGTCGACACGTCCCGACCAGCAGCAGTGGGAGAAGGCTGGCCACAGGCAAAGGCAGGATCGGCGTTTGAAGCAGACGCATATGGAGAAAGGGAAGACTGGACAGACGAGGGGACCGATTGGAAGAGGGCTGCAGCACGAGACTGAGGAGTGGACAGGATCACCAGGGGCACAGGCGACGAAGGGCGATGGGTCTCCCCGGCCTTCACGACCTCAATTTCCCTGATGAGGTCATGGGTCGAACGGCGAGATGGCGAGAATGGTGGCGCCACGACATGAGGCAAGGCGGTAACAGCGGGGTCACGCCGCTATGCCCTGAAGGTCGTACTGCCCCTGTCCGGACCGGGAGAGACGGCACGCCGAGGCGGCGAGTGTGACTTCTGGTGACGAGGCGAGGGTGAGCGGGATCTGCGACGCTTCTTCCTTCTTCCAGTGTCTGCAGAGGCCGGCGAGAGAACTGATGCAGGCACTTGAGTCAGGGCGGCCAGGCGCCCAGCCGGCGAAGACAGAGGGAGGTCCAGAAGCAACTGCACACTGTCGTCCAGAAAGCGAGGGATCCGATGCATGGAGTCCCTGACATAGTGGGAAAGGGACTTCCAAGTGGCACAGAGGCGGGACTTGGCCATATCAGCCTCCGGCGACGTATTGCGAGACTCCAGGGTCAAGAGGTCCACCAGACATGGGCCACACCGACAAGGGTTAAAACCGTCCCTGTGGTAGCAGGCCACATGGATACAGCACTCTGCATGGCCGTCTCCCAAGGCCCGTTTCGCACACCCCGTGCGTGAGCAGGCAGGACGTGACATAACCACTATACCCGGAAAGAAAAACCCCATTAGTTTATAACCAGACAAAACCTCACAGTAGGGCAGGGTTAGGCAGTATTCCAGGTATGTACTCCATTAAATACACACAGATATGAGGAAGTAATCATAGCAAGCAAGGTTAGCATGCACAAAAACCCCTAGGTATCCCCATGAAAAACTACAGGCACAAAGACAGAAAGTCGCCACACAGCGCAAACTAGACCTTGCGTCTGGAGCACCTTCCCAGTGAAGGAGACATCCCCCCCCTCCCCCCTAATGGAAGGTAAGCAAAAGGCCCCACCAATATGGAAGGGCCTAGCAGTACACAGGTGAGCCTACAAAAAGTTCCAGTGAAACCCCACACACTAGGTCAGAGTAGACCAAGAGCCAGGATCACTTCCCATGAAAGTATTGCATTTCCCCCCCAAAAAAGGAGGGAATAATACTGGAAGGCCTTTAGGCACCGATGAGGAAGTGTAGAGATGAAGCTGCAGTGACGTCACAAGTCCGCTCCCAGAGCGGGAAAGTTCCGCTCCCAGAGCGGGAAAGTACCGCTCTCCGAGCGGGAATGTCCGCTCCCAGTGCGGGAAGGTACCGACGGGCGGCGGGAATGTCCGCTCACCGGGCGGAACCGTCCTAGAGCAGAGCAGGGGCACAGCCTGTGTGAAAGAACAGAAGAGCGTGAACACCCAGCCAACTAGCCTCTGGTATGGAGGCAGTAAAAGCATACACAAAGCATCCCGCTCCCAGAGCGGAGCGGGGTTTGTGCGGCCGCTCCCAGGGCGGAGCGGTCCATATGCGGACCGACCCTCTAGGCCTCAGGCACACCGGTGAAAGGCGTCGGGCAAGCACAGCAGACGTGGGAGCGTCTGTGTAACAGGGTTTTGCAGGTACACTCGAACCTCCATTCAACGGACTCCGATTCTCCGGATATCGGCAATTACGGTCAAAAATCGTAGTCGGACAATGGACCCAGCAACGGACAAAGTCTGTTGCTCGAAAAAAAGTTGGAGCAAAGTCCGTTGCTCTATCTATTTATCTCTCTAATGCACCTACCTAAATCCCTTATACATTAACATAACTATGTCTTATTTGGACTTTTTGTAATCTTTGAATGATTTCTAATATGATGGAATTGAAAAATATAATATCCTTCCAGCACATAGATAAATAATAAATAAGATAGTCAACAAAATATTTCAACTCTCCCCTCCGTGCCAGCAGAGACGGAAGATTTACGTTTGATAGATTTTTTGTTTTGTTTTTTCCCTCGATATACACACTCTTTCTATTTATCTATCTCTCTAATTCATCTACCTAAATCCCTTATACATTAACCCATAACTAGCGGCGCGCAACATAAGTCGAGTTAAATAAAGCTGGACTATGTGGCGGCGCTCGACATAACTCGAGTGGCAATTTCAGCACGTAATGTGGCTGAGAGAGAGAGACAAGTGGTGGCAGGAGACTAGCGAGCGTATGACTGCTCCAGACCACCGCGGCGAACCTACTGACACAAATCTCAGCTCCCTCCTCCCTCTCTCACTCGCTACATACTCAATTATGTACCGAAAGTACCGAATTACCTGCTTTTTGCACTCGCGTTGCACGGTTATTGCAAGAAAACTATCCATCATACAAGGATCGTTATGGTGTCATTCGAAAGCTCTGTTTATGCCCTTTCAGGGATAGGTACTTGTTTTACGTTCTGGGTCTTATTTAGGCATGAAAATGATCACGTAAACAGCCCTATTTTGGCTAAAAACACCCCGCTGGGCGGTACACATAAATAAACCGCATAGGCCGCTCGTAAGGTGTTAACATAACTATGTCTTATTTGGACTTTTTGTAATCTTTGAATAATTTCTAATGTGATGGAATTGAAAAATATAATATCCTTCCAGCACATAGATAAATAATAAATGAGATAGTCAACAAAATATTTCAACTCTCCCCTCCGTGCGAGCAGAGACGGAAGATTTATGTTTGATAGATTTTTTGTTTTGTTTTTTTCCATCGATATACACACTCTTTCTATCTATCTATCTCTCTAATTCATCTACCTAAATCATTTATACATTAACATAACTATGTCTTATTTGGACTTTTTGTAATCTTTGAATCATTTCTAATGGGATGGAATTGAAAAATATAATATCCTCCCAGCACATAGATAAACAATAAATAAGATAGTAAAACAAAAATAGTTCAACCCTCCCCTCCGTCTTTGCGCCGAGCTTCCCAGACGGGAGATTTACGTTTGATAGATTTTTGTTTTTTTTTGTTCCCACGGTATACACAAAATTATGGGGAAATATTATAACATGTTTTTAATTGACATTTGTGTCGTTTTTGCTGATTATGAGTTGGTGGAGAAAAAAAATCTTTAATTCTATCATATCGGAAATGATTCACAGATTATATTATAGAGACCAAATAATATACACTTTTAAGTGTGTTCAATAGTTTTGCATTATCAATAGGGTGTAGCACAAGGGATTACCAGGATTTATTTCAGGTACAGTAAAAAAAAGGATGCATAACAGTTAAATGTCACGATCCGGACACCTGTACTCAACACCGGATTTTTCTCAAGGAATTTCCGGATTACATCCGGACTGGACAGTATTTAGCAGCAACGGACATTTAGCAGGAACGGACAGGTGCTTGCACGCATTTGTCCGTTGAATGGAGGTTGGAGTGTATTGTCAGCACGACCAGTATGTCGGACGGCAGTGACCAGCAGGGAGCGGCCAAACAATCAGAGGATCACTGAAGACCACAAAATATGTGGGGACCCTTGGGTATAAGTCAGACGAACCAGATTAGGAATGCTGACACTGTTGCCAACTCAAAAAGTACCAAGATGATGGTTTCACGGCTCCTGAAAATCTAGGGACTGTGAAACCATCATCTCTATCTATGGCAATAGATAGATAGAGATGATGGTTTCACAGTCCCTAGATTTTCAGGAGCCGTGCATGAGATGCCAGACTGATCTGGTAACAGTGTGAAGAGCAACATGACCCCCCTCGACTTTGGCTAGGCCACGAAAATAAGTCGGCATTGTGTCACACTAACGGAGGTAACCAGGCCTCTGTAGGCCAGGAAATTACCTCGATAGGGAAGAAAACCGTATGAGGTGGCTAAATGAAAGAGAAAATAAGAGGTCATCAAGGTTAGCCTAGCCTAGGAAACTCAGATAGTCAGACACCACTTCGTGAAATGAGTAGCAAAAGCTAATGCAGTGACATGAAGCCCTAATTGAATAGAAAACCTAACTATGCAAAAACTAAAGCCACCGCAAAACTAATTAGTGAACGAAATAGGCGAAGGCCTAGTTACACCGGCCGCCACCAGAGGGGAGGGCGACCGCCCGCATCAAAACTAATAACCACCATTCTCACGTAACACTCCAATTAAACACATTAGAGCCCATTTTTTAGCGTGCCTGCATCACGGATCATCTGTCTAGAACCACAGGTGCCTTAAATAAGGCCCACAACTCACCAAAAGGGAAGGGGACAGGAATGGAAGGCACGAAATATGGGACACAGAAAACTTCGTGTTGACATGGAGGGTAGCGCGAGAAAGATAATCTAATAAACCCGGCCGGGTTTCACGGGAGGTGCAGGAAGATGTCGTAAGGAGCCTAGATGGCGGATGGGCAAAATTCTTCAACTTTCTCTTCTCACCCATATTTTCGTTCTTTCTTTAAACTAGTGGCCTCAAAGTGTGTACAGCGTCCCTAGTAGAGAAAGTAGGTGCTACTCTAGATGTTATCGTTTAATCGCGCTAAGTGGTTACGATAATGCCCGCTCCGCTAGAGGAGCGAGATTATACATAGTATAAGCTCTACGTTGGAGACGTAGAGGCTACTAGTAAATATATATATATATATATACCGAGTGTACAGTGTGCCCCCCTAATGTGCAAAACCGCTACAATGCGAGGTTCATCTTTATGTTTAAATTCTTTATTTGCCTCCCAATACAAAATTTTTGGTGCATCTGCTTTTTCCAGACAGATTTTCAATGTTAAATATTATTACTACACCCGCATCTATGATGAACTAGCAGTCCTCTAACCAGCAGGCCTTCTTTTGCTGTTTTATATATATACCGGTAATATTGTAATGTTCTGTATCTTTCTTTCAGTAAAGGTTATTCATAAAATGTGGTGTGTACGGTAGGCAATAATGGGGTTCTGAGCACCAAGCCCGGGAATGGTCAGGCTATGGAGAATGTCAGCTCATTCAAGTATCTAGGCAGTGTGTTGAGTAAAGATGGGAGCATGGATGAAGAAGTGCGGGAGAACGGGTGTAACAGGGGAAGATGGTTGTAGGAATGCTGAAAGCAGTAACAAGAAATAGGGTGGTCAGCATGGAAGTAAAGAAGTCCTTGCATGACACTGTGGTAATCCTAACATTGACTTACGGGAGCGAAGCATGGACGTTGGTGAAGAGACTCAAATCAAGAGTGAGAGGGGTGGAAATGAGTTACCTGAGAAGTACGTGCGAAGTTACATGGAGGGATAGACAGACGAATGAGGAGGTACGAGAGAGGTGTGGTGTGGATGTAGATGAGCTGGAAAGTGTGAAAAGGAACACCTTGAGATGGTTCGGCCGTGTGGAACGTATGGGAAGCGAGAGAATGACTTACGAGAGTGTACGAGAGTGAGGTGGAAGGACAGAGAGGGATAGGTAAATCGAATGAGAGATGGAAGGATGGAGTGAAGAAGTATATGAGTGAAGGCGGTGCTGGATGGGAGGAGGGGCGTCGACGGACTGGGGACAGAGGTGCATGGGGCCGATTTGTTTGTGGCCACCCCTTCGGGGATCATGGCATCCGGCAATAGATAGACATTTTTCCCCATTGATTCTTAGCTTCACAATATGCGACGTATTTTGCAGCCCATAAACTAGCATATTAGGGGGAGCACTGTATAATTATATACAGTATATATATATACGGTACTGTATATACACCCCCCTGGTACTACTCTCCTTGTCGCGGTTGGGGGGCTTCGGGGCCGGCGACTGGGGCTTGATGGGGGAGGGATGTGGTTGTTTCCCTCCCTCTCCCCTCGAGCTTTCGTCCTCAGCTTGACTAATTTTGAGTAGTTTTTCTTTCCTCATTCTATGTTTTTCCCCTTCTATTCTTATTCTGTCCCATTCGGCTGTCCTTGGGCAGCCTATATCTCATGCTCCCTGGCCTGGCTAAGTAGTTGACTCCTGACCCGTTTTGTCTCTTCGGTTACTGATATGGCCGAACTGACTTGATCCCTTCGGTAATGCATTTTTTGCTTCTCAATATGATTTTTTTTCTCCCTTCGACCTGATCTCTCATTCTTCGCCCTGGTCACTTCTTGGTTGGTGTTGCAGTGTAGCAGTTCTTGCCTCATCCTTCGGCCCTGCCCTATAAGAGCTCTGATGTGGAGCTCATGTGGTCCGGCTGAACTGGTGAAATGGCGAGAAATGTCTGCGAGTCTTCACCTTCCTCGATTTGTTCCCCTACTGCCCTTCCCTCTCTATCTTGACTCGTTTAATTATAGATCTTGATCGAATCCTTCGGGCCAGCCCTGTGAGAGTTCTGTTGTGGAGCTCAGTGGTCTGGTTAAACTAATATTAAAAATAAATAAATAAATAACTGTATATACAGGGGGTTTCAAAATTACTCCCATCAAAATTGCAGTGCGTAATTATGTAGGGAACAAGATATAAAAACATCTAAACAACCAATTCCCTATTATGTACTGTACCAATAAGATAGAGACATTTTAAAAATGTAAAGGAATCCAAGTCCATGCCATGGTCGACAATAGGCGGTAATTGTCCGAGCACAGATACACATCTCCCTAATCACAAAACACATACAGTAGGGTCCCGCATAAAACGTGTTCGCATAAAACGAGTCTCGATTAAAACAACCGACCTAAAATATTAATATTTAATTTTCGATCAGAACGAATGTGATCACATAAAACGAGTACGCCGCCAAAGTGGGGCAAATACAAGGAGTTTTCATATAGAGCGCCGAAATATCGTACAAAACGTACAAAATATCGTACGCTTTCATATAAAACGCCGAAATATCGTACAAAACGTACGAAATATCGTTCGCTTTGTACGAAAATTTTCGCTTACAGTGAACATTGACGATATTGCGCCACCAAAATGCTGTGTTCACATAAAACGAATTCGCATAAAACGCCCTCGTTTATCGACCATAAACTCGTTTTATGTGAGACCCTACTGTACATCATCAAACCAATGTCAACAATGTCAACAGGGCGGGTGCCCGACCCCGAAAGGGGTTGAAATAGGGGAGCTATCCCCCCGCCAAAGGCGGCTTTCGAGGGCCTTTCCTAGCTGATGCTGAGAGGATTGGGTTCTAGTCATGTGGTGATGGGCTGGTCTATCAGAGTGAGAACTGAGCGATCTCTGCCATACCCATAGCTTACTCTGACTGTTCCTTTAACTTATATATTTTCTAGATCTCAAGTGACGGCGTCTTTTCCGTGGATTGACCTCCCAATCTACCAAGATTGGAAGCCAAAGCGTCACATTTTTCCCTTGCCCCTCAACTTTCTCTTCATAATTGCTGAGGGGCACAGGGCCCTGGGTGGGGCTTTGGTTTCCCGGGCGTTTCCGCACCCTCCTCAGCTCCCCGCCATGGAGTGGCTTCGGTCACCCATGCTTTATTGTGGTCGGCAGGGAGGGTTCTGTGGGGGCGCTCGGTTATGGCCTAGGAATTGCTCGGGGCCTTGGGGCTGTTCGGCCAGGCAGCTTGGGGAACAACAACAACAACAACAACAACAACCAATGTCAACACAAAAACAGGTAGTTATATCCCCCTCTATCCACGAATGGACAGAGAATCTTACAAGGAAGTACTCTATGATATTTTCTGTATGTTGTAGGCATGAGAAGTGGAGAATGAAGGTCCATGAAGTTTTTATAGTGATGCAATATTATATTTTCATTATGTAATTTAATAAAAGTTAAAATTGTATCCTATGCTCGCCTTACACCCCGGTTTCTTCTACAGCGGTGACATTTCACCCTGACTGTATTTTGCTGTGGCCTGAATTTATTTACTTATTCTATCTTACATTACTGATTGCCTCCACAGTACAGTCATGCTCTCGCTAACGCAGTTATATCGTCCTTTTCTAACGGCGTGTTACCAAGCAACGCGTTACCCAAACAATACCCTATAGGAAATAGCCATTATGTCCTAGCCAAAATCCCAAAGTTCCCTTTTTGACACCTAAAGGACATACAGTATCATAGAAATACAATAAAGTACACATCACACATTATAGAAATACAATAAGGTCACAGGGGGAGGCATCACGGTTATGGGAGAGATCCTTGTAGTAATCACAGAGAATATTCATGCACACGCAGACCGACAGAGATAAGCAAACTGGGAGGAACGGCGGGAAGCTGAGCGGACCAGAGTGTGATGTCACCAAGCTGAGCGTGATGTCACCGGTCCGAGTCGATTCTGCGGTATGTTGAAAATGTTCCCTGTTAGAATACAGCTTCCAAATTTAGTATGTCTGCGTTAGAAGTTAGAACAAAAACGTGTTACTCGGCAGCGCATTAGCGAGAGCCTGACTGTACTGTAGTTTCTTTACTTTCATTTGTAAAGCTGTGAAAACTTTCAGGCTGACAGTGGTACTGAGTGGGTGGTGGAGGCCCAAGACCAGGAGGACATGAAGACCTGGCTCACGACCATCGTTGCACACTGCTGCTCCTCAGACAAAGACCAGTAAGTGCACTCAACCCTCGGTTTAACGGACCTCGATACAACGGATTTCTGATTTAACGGACTCCGTCTGTAGGCGGACAATCCATCTGGACCGGACCAAATGTCCGGTGCTGGATAGATTTGTCCTCTAAGTGGCAGGGCGAGTGACTCTTAGGCCTAGGCCTAGGCTATAGATACTCACAAAACCTGAACTGAGCTGCTTTGATAGCGAGAATATCCCAGGTATATTTAATAAACGTATATTAACCGAGTAATCTTGACCAAACCGATTCATATCTCTTGTGTATTGCTTTGTTTACACTTTACTGGTCTGACGAACTATCTGCGATACACACACACACACACCCCAGCTGAACAACAAGCTGAGAACAAGAAAGCAGGAGTCTGCAGAGGCAGCTTGGCCCACACTATTCAGATCCCTATCACCTATCCCTACACCTCCGCCGACCTCCGAGCTGTCAACACCTCGCAGCTGCTCCCCGATAATGAGTTACCTTGTGTGAAGTTGATAGGAGTGTCTAAGTGTTGTCCCGGAAATTTATATGTGCATTTCAATAAGTAATTAGGTGTTTTATGAGCAATTCAGATTTAATTGGATATTCCAAGTAATTGAAAATATGGATTAAGTAAAACAGTTCCTGGAGTGAGATGGGATAGTGGGGCGATTGTTGTTTTTAGGCTGGCAGACGACCACCTCGCGATGGCGGGAAGGCGTGAAAGCCTAGCTGGGGATGAGGAGGATTATGAATTTGAAGGCTTTATCACCGAGGACAAGGATGATCAGTTGGCAAGTATGAAAAAACAATTAATGGGTCTTGTGAGATGGAGGGGAGTGATGGAAAATTGGAGGAAGGAGTTAGGGGCTAAAGTAGAAGTTTTGTCCGATATGTGTGGCGTTACTAGCGGGGTGGATAGGCCTAGGCCAGTAAGTGACAGCCTAGAGGCAGTGATGGCCAGAGTAGACGAGTTAGCGTCGGAAAATGTGGCACTCAAGGCTCAGCTTAAGGAATATGAGGGCCACCTGAGTGAGGAAGTAAAAGGAATTAGTGAGGTAAAAAATGAGTGGACAAGGGTAGAGAGTGCCACGATGGTAGCCCTTGAAGAAATTGTGAAGGAGCAGAAGGAAGAGAGAGAAAAGGAAAAGAAAGAGTTTGAAAAAAATGTAGTGCAAGTTTTAAAGAAGAAAGAGAAGGTAGTGAGAGAGACAATAGATAGAGGTAAGTGTGTAGTAATCTTTGGAGATGTGGAAGAACACCTGGCAGATATGAAGGTAAGAAAGGAAAGGGATGTTGTGAAAGTCAAGGGGATACTGGATTACTTAGACGAGGGTTATGGATGGGTAAAAGAACTGGAGGAGGTGAGAAGGTTAGGAATATATAAGAAGGGCGAGATGAGACCACTAAGAGTGGAACTAAAGTTTAGATCAACAGCAGAAGCAGTAGCCAATGTGAGCTGGAAATTAAATTCGACAGAGCTGAATCATATAAGGGTAAAAAAGGACCTAAGTGTAGAAGAACGAGAACAGTTAAGGGAACTCCAAGCTAAGGCTGATGAAGAGAATGGAAAGTTGTCTGAAGAGCAAAAGAAGAATTTTTTTTGGAGAATAAGGGAAGGGCAAGTAAGGAAGTGGTACATCAGGAGCCACCAAGAACCGAAAGTAAGAGGAGTGATAGGGAAAGAGACAGAGAGACAAGTACGAAGTCAAAGCAAGGAGACGGAGCGAGAGATAATGCAGGGAGCAGGGGACCGGAGAGAGAGCCAGGATGTGGTGGAGAGGGTGGAACAGAGGGAGAGAGAGGGGGGAGGAGAATAGAATTAGTGGGGGAGGTGGAACTGGGTCAGGGAAGGGATGGAGGAGGAGGAGGTGAACCTGGTAGGAGGCAGAGAGGGAAGAGAAACAAGGAGGTGGATTCAAATATACTGTGCTACTACACTAATATAGATGGAATAAACAGTAAAAAGGTAGAGTTAGATAATATATTAAGAAAAGATCAACCACAGATAGTCTGTTTGACAGAGACAAAGCTGAACCAGGACTTTGACAGCAACATAGTGTTTAGTGAAGGATATAATATATGGAGAAATGATAGAAAGGGTAAAAGGGGAGGTGGAGTGGCAGTATTAGTTAAGAACCCTATGACAGCAAAGCACGTGGAGTTAAATAATGACAAGGCAGAAATAATGGCAGTTGAACTCAATGATATAGAAGGAAAAAAGCTAGACATAGCAGTAGCTTACATGCCACCAAAGACCAGAGCATGGAGGGAGTTGGAGTTTGAGGAGATGGTAGAGGATATGATTCAGTCGTTGAGAAGATTGCTTTTAAGGAAGAATCGATTGATCTTGGTAGGAGATTTCAACTGTAGTGAGGTTGATTGGGAATCGGGAGATGCAGGGCCAAATCAGAGATCTTGGGGAAGTCGGCTAGTGGAGTTGGTTACGGAAAATGTACTTACACAACATGTGAAGGAAAATACAAGAATGAGGGGTAATAACGAACCTTCTAAACTCGATCTGATTTTTACAAAAGATCCTCACGAAATTAGTGATATAAACTATCTATGTCCTGTAGGTAAAAGTGATCACCTATTACTAAAATGGAAGTTGACCTCAAGTAATGCCAATAGATTAGACAATAGCTACATAAATGACAGATTAAATTATAGTAAAGCTGATTATGTATCCTTGAAAAGATATTTAGAGGGAGTAGATTGGGATCTTATTTTGAAGGAACGGGACGTACAAGGTAAATATAGTAGATTCCTCGAAATTTATAGAGTAGGAACCAATATGTTTGTCCCAAGATATAAAACTGGAAATTTTACTAAGCAGAAAGATTGGTTTAATTTGAAATGCAAAAGAGCTTTGGGTAGGAGTGATGCAGCTTGGGCTAGATTAAGAAGAAGGAACACTGAGAGTAATCGGAATAAATATAAACAGGAGAGGAATAGATATGTTAACATAATTAGGCAAGTTAAAATGAACTATGAGAAGAACATAGTAAATAAATGTGAAAGTGACCCTAGATTATTTTATAAATATATAAACAGTAAGTTGAAGGTAAAGAAACAAATTACTAAATTAAGAGTTGATGCTAGGACGTATGAAAATGTATCGGACATGTGTGAGGTAATGAATAACAAATTGGGGTCAGTTTTTACTAGAGAGGAAGGTTTTGACGAACCACAGGCGGGAGTACTGGAGAGTGGTCTTAGTAAGATTGAAATAACTAGAGATGAGCTGTTATCTGCGATGAGAGGACTTGAAGTAAGGAAAGCTATGGGACCGGATGAAGTGTCTGCCTGGGTTTTAAAGGAGTGTGCAGAGCAATTAGTGGAGCCAGTGAGGGACATAATTCAAGCTTCCTTAGATAAAGGACAGGTTCCTGTTGAATGGAAAAGAGCTAATATCATTCCGATATACAAGAATGGAAACCCAGAGGACCCTCTAAACTATAGACCAGTTTCACTTACTAGTATTGTATGCAAGATTTGTGAAAAGCTAATTAGGAAGAGATGGATGAAAATGTTGGAGAGAAAGAAAATAATAACCCCAAAGCAATTTGGATTCAGAGAAGGGACATCTTGTGTTACCAGTTTGCTATGTTATTACAGTAGGGTGATAGATGTACTCCAAGAAAGAGGCGGATGGGTGGACTGCGTCTACTTAGACCTTTCCAAAGCATTCGATAAGGTACCACATAAGAGATTGTTATCTAAGCTTGAGACGCTAGGATGTGTCAGGGGAGTTTGCTGAAATGGATGGAGAGCTATTTAACAGATAGGGAAATGAGGACCAACATTAGAGGAACTTACTCATCGTGGCGGAAAGTTGAGAGTGGTGTGCCGCAGGGATCTGTGTTGGCACCTCTCATGTTCCTTATGTACGTGAATGACCTGCCGATAGGCATAAACTCTTACATGTCAATGTTTGCAGATGACGTAAAAATTATGAGACAAATAACAAATAAAAGTAGTTGTGAGGAGCTGCAAGGGGATTTAGATAAAATATACGAATGGAGCACCAAGTGGAAAATGAAATTTAATATAAGTAAATGTCATGTGTTAAATATGGGAAGAAGTGTGAATAGACCAAATTGGGAGTACAGGATGGGAGATAATAAAATTAGCAAGGCCGAAAAAGAAAAAGATTTAGGGTTGATTATACAAGATAATTTGTCGCCAGAGAAACATATTAACAAGCTCTTTAGCGGAATGTATGCAATGGCCGGGAATATGAAAGTTGCTCTGAACTATTTGGATGAGACCATGGTAGCGAAAATTATGAAGAGTATGATTAGACCAAGATTGGAGTATGCAGCAGTGGTGTGGTCCCCGCATCTAAAGAAGCATATTCACAAGTTAGAAAGAATCCAGAGAGCAGTCACTAGATTGGTTCCAAGTCTCAGAGAACTGCCATATGAAGGGAGGCTAGACAAATTAAATCTACCGAGTCTAAAAGAGAGGAGAGAGAGGGGAGACATGATAATGATGTACAAATGTACCCGGGGGCTGGAGAGGCTGGATAGGGAGGATATATTAATTATGGATACAGGAATAACTAGAGGCCACAGCTACAAAGTAAAAAGACCTACCTGCAAGAACGATATCAGGAAGTTTAGCTTCCCCTATAGATGTATTGACAAATGGAATGGGCTGGAGGAGGAGGTGGTAGGGGCAAGGAACATCCATATTTTCAAGAAAAAATTGGATAAAAAGTAGACTGAGAGACGGGACAACACGAGCTTAGCTCAACTCCTGTAAACTACAATTAGGTAAATACAATTAGGTAAATACACACACACACACACACACACACACACACACACACACACACACACACACACACACACACACACACACACACACACACACACACACACACACACACACACACACACGTACACACACGTACACACACACACACACACACACACACACACACACACACACACACACACACACACACATGGATGATGGGGGAGAAGGCAGAGAGAGGGGAGGTGGAGATAGAGAGAGAAACAGTCCAAGTGGAGGCAGAGGGAGGGGAGGTGGAAACGGAGCGAGAAACAGTCCAGGTGGAGACAAGAGAAGAGGAGACAAGCTAGGAAATAAATTGGGATGGATACGTACAAAAAAGAAAGGAACGGGCAGGGACGAGAAAAATAGGGAAAATACTGGAAACGCTAAGTTCATGTTTTTTTTTTTTTTTTTTTTCTATGTGATTGAGGGAGGCAAAAGGCATAACTGCCTATAGCGAGTGCCTCCCCCATAGTTGAAAGAGTGACAGGGCCAAAATCAAGGGACGTTCGAGCCAAAATGCCTGGACACACGGAGTTTGAAGCAATTTAAGTCATAGGAAGAGGGAAAGACTGATTCTGGGAGAGAGTTCCAGAGCTCAGATGTTGAGTAGAAGAAAGTTTGAGAGTAACGTTTCACTCTTGGGTTGGAGAGTTGCACAGAGTAGGGGTGGGATTGAGTTGCAAGACGGGTACCACGTGCCCTACGTAAAGGAGGTGGTATGCACTGGGATAGCTCTGAGGAACACTGATTATTATAGTAGCGATAGAATAGCGAGAGAGATGCAACATTGCGGCGGAGAGAGAGAGATTGCAGAGAGTTGGTGAGTGGACGGAGTTAATGATACGAAAGGCCTTCCTTTCAACTTTGTCTAGGAGCGCGGTGTGAGGAACCTCCCCATACATGTGAACAATACTCAATACAAGGCCGCACTATGCCCCTGTACAGAGCAAGAAGCTGTGCAGGGGAAAAGAACCCCCTAAGGCGGTTGAGCACACCCAGCTTCTGGGAGGCTGCCTTAGCAAGACTGGTAATATGGTCCTTCCAAATGAGAGCAAGAAAAAAGAGACACCAAGAATATTGAGAGAAGATGAAGGGTTGATTTTTGTATTGTTGAAGAATAAGGGATAGTCCGCTGGGAGATCCTGACGGGTAGATAGATGGAGAAATTCGGTTTTGGAAGCATTAAGTTAACAAGGTTTTCTCTGCCCCAATTGGAAATAGTATTTAGATCAGAATTTAAGAGTTCTATGGCTTCATTACGTTTGTCGTTGAGGGATTGCTGGCTGGGGCGTTCTAAAAAACTAATGGAGTAGTGTAAGGTTGAGTCGTCTGCGTATGAATGGATGGGAATTAAGGTACAGTTAAGGAGATCATTTATAAAAATTAGAAAGAGAATAGGAGATAGGACAGAGCCCTGAGGAACACCGGAGTTTATGGGGTGAGGAAGTGAACAATGGCCGTCCACAACCGCAGCTATGGAACGGCCGGAAAGGAAATTAGAGACAAAGGCACAGATGGAGGGATAGAAACCGAAGGAGGGTAGTTTAGAAATTAAAGATTTATGCCAGACTCTATCGAAGGCTTTCGATATGTCTAGTGCAATAGAAAAAGTCTCACCGAAGTCCCGAAAGGAGGATGACCAAGAGTTAGTAAGATATGAAAGAAGATCACCAGTAGAGCGACCCTTAAGGAAGCCATACTGGCGATCTGAGAGCAGATTATGAGAAGAGAAATGCTTAAGAATTTGGAAGCAAGAATAGTTTCAAAAACTTTAGAAAGACAAGAGATAAGAGCAAGGGACGATAGTTGGAGGGTGGTGAGAGCGGTCACCCTTCTTTGGGACAGGTTGATGTGAGCAAACTTCCAGCATGAAGGGAAGACGTTAGAGGATAGACAGAGACGAAAGAGTTTGCCTAGGCAGGGAGTCAGCACGGAAGCACAGTTTTTGAGAACAACAGGAGGAACACCGTCCGGACCGTACGCCTTATTAGTGTTAAGCCCAGAGAGGGTAGAAAGTACGTCTTTAGAAGAGATTAGGATATTAGGCATAAGTAAGAGAGAGGAGGGCGGAGAGGGAGGAATAGCACCGGAATCATCCAAAGTGGAGTTTCTAGCAAAAGTTTGAGCGAAGAGTTTAGCTTTGTCAGAGGAAGAAGTGATGGTTGTGCCATCAGAGTGGGAAAGGAGAGGGAAAGACGAGGAAGAGAAATTGTTGGAGAGGTTTTTGGCTAGATGCCAGAAAGCTTGGGAAGTGCTAGAGTAGGATAGTTCAGTGCATTTATTATTGATGAAAGAGTGTTTGGCAAGTCGAAGACCAGATTTGGCTTGATTCCGGGCAGAAACATATGAAGAATGAGAGTCTTGAGTTTTAAGGCGTCGGTACCGTTTGAATGCTTCCTCCTTATTGCGGACAGCAGTAGAACAGGCGTGAGTAAACCAAGATTTTTTAGCATTAGTCTGAGAGAAAGAGAATGGAATGTATGCTTCCATGCCCGATAGGATTACCTCGGTAATGCGTTCAGCACTCTCGAGGGTCCTCGGCCATGGAAGCAGAAATCATTCCATGGGAAATCAAAGAAGTACTGCCGAAGAGCCTCCCAGTCGGCAGCGCCAAAGTGCCACAAGCGCCGCCGGCTAGGAGGATCGGGTGGCTGTACTGGAGAGATAGGACAGGTGACAGAGATAAGTTTATGGTCGGAGGAGCCCAAAGGAGAGAAAAGATCGACAGTATAAGAAGAAGGTTAGAAGTTAGAAACAGGTCAAGAATGTTGGGCCGATCTCCGATGCGATCCGGGATACGGGTGGGTTGCTGAACTAACTGCTCTAGGTCATTTAGGATAGAAAAGACGTAGGCTTGTTCACCAGGTGGATCAGTAGTGTGAGAGGAGAGCCATTGGCGGTGGTGAACGTTGAAATCACCTAAGATGGAGATTTCTGAGAAAGGAGAAATGGATAGAATGTGTTCCACTGTAGAGTTTAGATAGTCAAAGAATTTAGGAAAGTTGGTAGAGTTAGGGGAAAGATAGACAGCACAGAAATATTTAGTAAGAGAATGACAGGAAAGTTTGAGCCATAAAGTTGAGAATTCAGAGGAGTCGAAATCGGGAACACGAGAGCAAGTGAGTTTGTTGTGCACATATGTACAACATCCGCCTTTGGCTTTGAAACTAGGATAGAGAAAGTAGGAGGATACAGAGAAGGGGTTGCTGGATGTTGCTACAGACACCTGGGTTTCGGTGAGGAAGAGAAGATCAGGTTTGTAGGAGGAGAGATGGTGCTCAACAGAGTGAAAGTTAGAGGAAAGTCCGCGAATGTTGCAGAAATAGAAAGAGTAACAGGCCGAGGTCCAGGTAATTGTGTGGGGTCGTCAGGGGATGGTCGGTCGGGTGAGGGGGCATTTATGGTCCCCCCCCCTGGGGACTCCGAGGCTGGGCTAAAATTCATCATTTTGTGTTTTTTTAATTTTGGTGTGGAGGAATGAAGTGTGGTGTGCATGTTTAGTGTAGTGAAGTGGATAGGAGGAGGAGGTGTTTGTGAGAGCTAGCTGGATTGCTCTCAGTGTAAATGAGGCACAAAGAAAATCAGTAAGAGAGGCCAAGCAAATGAAACAGGAGTTCCAGCGACTCTTTATCACATGCCTATAACCTCACCTGGGTCTAGCCCTGATCGATTGGTGCCTACAATCTCCCCACCAAATACAAATATTGATGGGTTAATTTCCAAAAAGATTGAGTTTGACGAATATGTAAAGAGAGAGAGGCCCGGGGTAGTATGTTTGACTGAAACTAAGCTTAACCAGGAGGTAGACACGAATATAATTAGTTGTGCAGGATACAGTACATGGAGAAGAGACAGGTTAGGAAAGCTAGGAGGAGGAGTGTTGATCATGGTAGATAATAAAATTACTGCTAAAGAATTAAAACTTGGTGATAGCATTGCTGAAGTGGTAGCAGTTGAAATTGAGGATAATGATAGGTCAAAATTGGACATTGTATCAATTTATTTACCTCCTAAGACTAAATCTTGGAGCAACGATGAATAAAATGAATAAATTTGGAAACCTTGCGTATGTTAGAAATTATTTGTAAAAGGAAAAATAGGCTTATTCTTGCAGGGGACTTTAATTGCGGGGAGGTGGATTGGGAATGTTTTGGATGCGGGTTCAAATGAAAATACTTGGGGTAGCAAATTTCTTGAACTAACAATGGGGTATCTATTAACACAACACGTTATGGAAAATACAAGATTTAGAGGAGGTGATGAACCATCAAGACTTGACTTATTATTCACCAAAGACCCCCAAGAAATAAAGAACCTAACATATTTGAGTCCCATGGGAAAAAGCGATCATGATGTGATTGAATTTGAATTGACAGTGGAATTTCTGGAAGGCAGAGAGGAGGAACATAGGGAATATAGATTAAATTATAGTAAGGCGGATTATGAATCATTACGAGGATACTTTGCAAATATAGATTGGTAGTTTATTGAGCAAGAACAGAATATTCAGGTAAAATACACCATGTTACTAGACATTTACAGGGAGGGGGTAGATAAATATGTACCAACATTTAAGGATAGAAAGCTGGCTAAGGAGAAAGAGTGGTTTAACATGCGATGTCACATTGCCCAGAACAAAAAGGACTCTGCATGGAATAAAGTGAGAAGGAGACACACTGAGGAAAAATGGAATGAGTATAAGAATGCTAGAAACAACTATTTATTAGTGGCCCCTCCATCATTGACGAACATGCCTATTACATAAGGCATCCTCTTCAAACACTAATCCGCCGTAGTTTTGAATCTACCGCGCAGAGCATTTAAAAACTGAGGAGCCTTCATCATGAGCGCACGCGACCTCACTCATGGCTTCAGTCATTATGAATTGGGTTCTCACTACGAAAAAGCTTCGTAAAAGTTAAACACAAAAAGAAAATAAGAATAACTATCCAATAAGCTTTCCATCATATCGTGGATGTACTTGTGTGGATTTCTGACCAGACGCTGATTCAGGCGTCATTCTTCCTTCTCTGCTCTGCGTTCAGCCTGCCCGGACGTGCCTCCCCACGCTCCGCTAGTTCCGCATTCGTGGCGTCCCTAGTGAGTTTTTTCTCATTTGTTTACTCTAGGATGTATCGAGTAAGGTTAGGATAGGCGTAGCAGGAGTGTCCTGGGCTGGTTGCCCGCAGTGCAGTG
The DNA here is from genome assembly GCA_032716605.1 of Paralithodes platypus. NCBI lineage: Eukaryota > Metazoa > Arthropoda > Malacostraca > Decapoda > Lithodidae > Paralithodes > Paralithodes platypus. Next base: position 29,542,995 of record CM064528.1, read on the forward strand.
TATTTTGGGTCGAGTGTATGGGGCATCTATTTCGGATGTACCCTCGTGGTCCCGTTGTGGACATGTGAACTTTTTCACAGCTGAGTTCGTTTGTGATGCAGGCGGCTTTCACTACGCGTTAGTTAATGCTGCCTTTTATCTTTCTGATGAGGTAAGCTTTGTTTCTGACGTTCCCAGCGTATTTTTCTTCACTTAGTGAAGTTTTTTCTGGGTCCCGAGTCAGTCTTCCCTTGGTCGGAAGTTTATGCTACGGTGGTGTGTTGGCGGTGGTTCCTGTTGTGATATTCCAGTGTTTGTGTATATTTCAACTTTTATTATGCCGTCTACCTAGGCCTAGCCAGCCGCGCGTAGCTTTGCCACATGTACTAGTGTTATTGTTTATTATAAATATGCCCTACTGTGTCATGTGTATCCGGGTTTTAGTTGTGTATTGGCTAATTCCTCGGACTATAATTGTTTCCTGGTTTAGTTGTGTATTGGCTAATTCCACGGATCATGGTGTGACCTTGGGGTTGTCGTGCGTGGCTCTCCTCGTGTCTCTTGTTGTTCAGATGGTGTCTGTTCAGGGTGGGTTGCCTTCCGGCGGGGTTTTTCTCGGTTTCACCATGAAAATCCCGGCCGCGAGCCGTGTTGGGCCACACGTGGTTGTTAACACTGGCTTGTTTCCCCGGCGTGGGGTGTCTGTGGCTCTCCAGGACTGCGTCTCTGTGGATGCCTGGTTTCAGGCCTCCTTTGATTCCCGGCGGGATGGCTGTTCCCATCTGTAATACGATTGTTCATGCGGACATACGTTATGTAGTTTTTCTACCTGGTTTTACAAAGCCACTTGAAAAACCTAGCTGTTGTTTTAGGCGTTCCTCCCCGGCGATCTTTTACAAAGAAGTGGGGACAGGAACTTATGGGGTTAACGTTTGGACATTTCACCCGGCGGGTGCACCTGGGTAGGGTGGGATGAACGACTTATGTCTTTCATGTAGTTAACCAATCCATTTAGTGATACTATGTGTATCGCCGCCTTTACTTTTACGGCAATTGAAGGTTCAATTTAGGTTAATATATCGATTCTTCTCACCCGGCGGGTGCTCCTAGGTGGAGGAAAATAAGGAATTTACAAAATTCGATTTAGATTTAACCAGTTAATTTAGTGATACAAGCAGGTATCGCCGCCTTCTAACTTACGGCGATCTTTTGTGACAATTCGTTAGACATCAGATCTCGTATCATCCTGCCCTGTGCTATTCTACTAAAATATTTCAAGGGCCGGCGTCTTTTGGGGGGTTGCCTTGTTACAAAATTGAATCTTGAGCCAGTCGCCACCACCAAGAGACTATAAGCTCCATGCTGGACCGTTATATTATATCAGAGGGTATTCTTCACTTTCTTTAACAAAAGATTTGTTTAGATTTCTGAACCCCACCGCGTAGCGAGCTGTGTTTGTGCCATTACATCTCGTTACCCGGCGGGTTATTAACACTTGTGCGCGAACATGTTGGGTTAACCTTATGAGCATTAATTCCTGGAAATTTTCTTTTTTTCCAGAGCTGAGCTCCGGCGGACCAATACAGACCCGGCGGTAGTTTCCTCCCACCAGTCTCTGTCATGGCTACCGTGGCCCCAGTTTTTGCTTTGTGCACTACCACTGCTTGTGCTGGTATCCCTATTTTTGCGCATACCCGTTGCATAAGGTGTGTTAAATGTCTAGACCGTTCAAGGGGTCTCTGGGTTATGCGTAATTGTTCTTTTTGCTCCCAATTAGCTTTAAAGGTCCTTTGTGATAATGATAAGACCGCGGCGGTAGCCTTAAGAGAGGTTAGGCAACAGATGTCAGCCTACACTACCATTGTTGCACATAAATCACTTCAATGTGACAACGTCCCACTCTGGGATAGATTGCTCTCCGAACACCCTCCCCCTAAACGTTCCTCTAGAGTCACGAGTATTAAGCCGGCGGAGACTGGTCAGGGTTCTGTATCCTCTGCGGCTACACCTAAACGCCCAAGAGAGCCTACACCCCCGGTATCCGCCTCTTCGTCTCGGGCGAGATCCCGGTCTAGGTCTCCTCTTAGACACCAGTCATCTAGTCGGGCCTCTTCACCGGCGAGTAAGAAGAGCAGGACGGAAGGTTCCACCAGTGGTCACGGCGACGATTCCTCTAGATCCAAGAATAGTTCGCGGTCACACCGTAGCCATAAATCCTCTAAAAAGGATTCTCATAAACGGAAGTCCTCTCGACATTCACCAACTTCTAGTGCATCTCATCGTACCTCTACCCCAGACAGAGTTTGTGTTAAGGCCCAAGAGTCCAGTGCAGTGGCCTGTCCCAAAAGAGGATTTGCCACTTAATATTTTAACCCTGGAATTGGAAAGTTCAGGGGGTTCAGTAAGTGAGAATGTTTCAGACTCTCAAGAGAGCGTAGGCCAGGCCCTAGGTGTTTGGCGGTTTGCGCAACCAGGGTCTGATCAACCACGTCCGACTCAAACGAGTCACACAGTAGCCGATGTCCACAGGGACGCGGCGATCCCATCCTCTATCCCAGACTTATCTTGGCAACAAGGTACCCCTGCCTCGGCGGGGTCTTCTCAGGAGGATCAGGATGAGAAAGATGAAGTTTCTATAATTTCGGAGATGGAAGGACAAAGGTCAGGCTCAGGCTTGGACGCCGCACAGGATACTAATGATTCACCTGTAAGTTCTTCATCAAACCAGTTTGTTACGGCACAAGAAATTAATGGGCTGCTTACTCATGCTTTATCTAAATTTTTTGGTCAACAACAGGAAAACCCCACAATGGACTTGGGGGCTCCCAAGACAAGTTCTACGGTACGGCCTCTGATGACTTCGATTGATTTATCTAAGATCCCTAACCCTCCCACTTTGTTAACCTCAGGGATCAATAAGCCTGCTACGGCAGCCTTGACAACTTCAAATGTCAGGGTCATAACGGATGTCAATCCACCCCCTCTAGACAAAGCGCCTCTTAGAAAGGTAGCTATGCCCTTACTTTATGGGCCAGACGAGTCATGGGTTCTTTTGAACTCCTCTAAACCAGAGCTTGCCCAACCTACTTTGTCAGGGGAACTCCCGGTACCGCGTGAGTGGGTCATCCAGGGCAATAAGTCAAAGAAACTAAGGGCCATGGATACTTTAGGTAATGTTCTGGACGTAAACATCAAGGCTATACCTAGTTATTATCATCAAGATTATTTTGTGTATGCTTCTAAGCCTGCTTTGCCCCCTGCCTCAGCTTCAAAACTATTTTCAGACTGGTCTAAGCTGGACGGGTTTAATGATATTAAGACTCTGTCAGCTCTCACTCCTGAACTAGATTTACAGACCGTCACAGACGAGGCAGCTAATCCAGTTTTGAAGGTGGGACAGTTGGGACCAGGACCTTGGGTAGATTGGGAGGTAGAGGCTCAAAACTTTGCAACCACTTTCACTTCTAAATCTTCCCACCAGATACCTCAGGACACTCATTCTTGGTTCTCCATGCCGGTGGGTTCTGCCGGCGGAGTCCCGTCAGCTTTGTTTTCATTTCTAGCTGCCCCTAAGATTAATCTTTGTGAGCTGAAGGACCCGTTCACTACCCCTACCCCTACTCACCTAGACAGAGAATTTAGGCTACGGGGAAAAGCTTTTCGCCTGTTCTCACAGTACATAGTATCTCAGCAGGTGGCTAAGTCTTTACTACGATCCACTCAGGCAATCGCAGATGCGGATGCTCGAAGATCGGTTGAGTTATCCCGGCGACTGATTCTTCAGTCGTCAATCCAATCCTTGGGTGACATACGTACCGCCTTGCTTGAGGCGGTACGAGCACGACAAGATCTTAGGATGTCGTTAGTTCGCAAGCTACCTGAATGCATTGCTAATCAGGTGGTTATGTCACCAGTGCTTACTCCCTCTTTAATGACCCCTGAAGTGTGGCGAACAGTGTTCAATATGGCACAGGCCATTAAGCACAGTCCCACCCCTTCTAAGAAACCTGCATTTAACTTCCCCAAACCCAGGCCTACTACTAAAGCTCAGCCAGGGGGATCTAAACCTTTTCTTCCGCCTAAGTCCTCCCACTCCCCCCAGGGTCAGTTCAGGCATAGACAGAGTAGGTTTTCAGGTCAGAGAGGACGCGGCCAACATAAACCAGGTCAGGGCCAGTCTTCGGCCAACACCAGCCAGCCGGCGAAGCGTCCAGCACCTACCCCACCATCAAAAAACTAAAGTCTCTCTCACTCCCGGCGCCTACCTTAAGGCCGGAGGAACCGAGTGTAGTACAGCCGGCGAACCCTTGTCTGCTAACTGGGTCGTTCCGAACGTGTCACCAAGCATGGCCGTTAAACACTTGGGCACGGATGGTGGCACGCAAAGGCATCACTTGGCAGTGGCTCCGGCGACCTCGTTTACGTCAGCCGACAACGGCGAATTTTGTTTCTTTAGAGGTGGAGTCACTAGCCCAGGAAATGATTGCCAAGAATGTCATCATCCCGGTCCCCCCAAATTACCCTGTATTCACGTCCAAACTATTTTTGGTTCCCAAAAGGGACAGTGTTCAGATGAGGCCGGTCGTAGACCTGTCTTATCTGAATCTTCACATTCACAACGAATCTTTCAGAATGTTAACAGTACACCAAATCAGGCTAACACTTCCGCCGGGAGGTTGGATGTGTTCACTAGACCTGACAGACGCCTATTGGCACGTATCGGTCAACAAAAGATTTCAAAGGTTTTTGGCCTTACGGATCAGGCACCAAAATGTTGTTTTTCAGAGGATGCCGTTCGGCTTGAACCTGGCACCTCGATTATTCACAAAACTAGTCCGGCAAGCCCTGATGCCATTGTTAAAACAGGGGATCAGAGTGTTGTGGTATCTGGACGACTGGCTGGTGGTGGCAGAGACACAACAATTATGCATAAAACATGTCAATATCATTTTAAATCATGTCAAAACTCTAGGGTTCAAGGTAAATCTGGTAAAGTCAAACCTTGTGCCCTCACGAGTAATTCAGTGGATAGGGCTGGTCTGGGACACCGCCGCTCTCACTCTGAGTCAGAGTGTGGACAATCGCAACAGGTTTCGCAGGAAACTGTTCAGGTTTCTTCACAGTCTGACTACGACGCGAAGGGTCTGGGAGTCTCTGGTCGGCTCTCTCAACTGGATTCAACTAACTGTCAAGTTGGGCCGGTTGAAAGTAAAACGATTAATATTGGAAGGCAACAAATATTTCCCGCTCTTACCGGCGGGAAAATTATGGCCCATCCCGAAATTAATCCACACCTTACTAGCGGTCTGGGCGAAGAGGGAAACATTGCACTCAATAATGTCATGGACCTCTCCTCCACCAACGGTATGGGTAGACACGGATGCGTCAGGCACAATAGGTTGGGGATTTCAGTCAAATCAGGGGCACCAGGGTCAGGGGCTTTGGTCCCACTTAGAAATCTCGCACATCAATGTCAAAGAATTACTAGTCCCCTTGTATTTCCTTCAGGCTCACGGCCCGGCGTTACGGGGCAAGTCGGTGGCCTTCAGAATGGACAATCTGAATGCAGTCCACTGTATTCAGAAACAAGGGTCAACGAGGTCAAGGAAGTTGCTAAACGTGTCGGAAGAGATTTTTGCTCTAGCCAACAGTCTAGATATTTATCTTCACGCATCTTATCTCCCAGGCGTAGCAAACGTCTGGGCAGACGCTCTGTCCCGGAGACAGAGCACGACAGTAGAATGGGAGCTCAAGCAACCCATTTTCAACCTAATGATTGCAGAGATCTCCCATCCACAAGTGGATCTGTTTGCTTCCGAGGAGACTCACAAACTCCCTCTATACCTCACCCGCCGGGCGAAAACGCCGGCAGGGGGGCCAGACGCCCTAGTGACAGACTGGAACAGATGGAGCTCCATCTATCTGTTTCCACCGCCAGATGCGTCACTAATGTGCCACGTAGTGAACAAACTACGAGATTATCGAGGCTTAGTCTCGCTAATCGCGCCACTGTGGCCGGCGCAGTTGTGGTACCAGCAATTGAAAATGTGGTGCCCGGACCCGGTATCGCTCCCGGTCGGGTATTTCCACTTAGACACGATTGGAAACCTAGCGACCTCGCTGACTTTTGCATTATGGACATTCAGGAGGCCAAGTGGCTAGCACCATACGGTAGAGATGTGACAAATAAATTACTTAATCAATATACTCAGTCTACAAAACGACAGTATCAATCACATTGGCAAGCCTTTACTTCTTGGATCGTTAGGACAGAACAAACTGTACCCTCAGTGGCATTAGTTTTTAATTATTTGAATTATCTGTTTGAGCAGAAACGTTTATCTGTGGTAACATTAAAAAATCACTTAACTGCGATTAGAGTGCCCTTTTTAGACCTTACGGGTCTTTCCATACCGGTAGCGGAGGAAACAGGTTTTATGAGAGCATGTTTTAAACTCCGCCCACCTCCCCGTCAGCTCATGCCTACTTGGTCTCTGGACAAAGCCTTGTCTTTGCTTCACTCTCGTCTGTACCAAAATACTGCAGACTTTGCATTACTCTTAAAAAAGGCGGTTTTCCTTTTGGCTTTGGCCACCGGAAACAGAGTGTCTGAGCTGGCGGCGATGAGCAACACACCTAATTGTCTTAGGTTTGGTAGACTTAATGAATGTATTTCCATTGCACCCTCCCCAGGTTTTGTAGCCAAGAATGAGCATAGTGCACACGTGTTTTCTGAGTTCACGGTGCCGGCGTTAAAAAGGGGAAAGGTGCATCATAATTTATGTCCAGTGCAAGCTCTAACCAAATATTTGAGAGTAGCTCCTCAAAACCCCCAAGGTGCTTTATGGGTAGCAAGTACGGGTAAACGCTTACTTAAACGGCGATTAGCCTCTCTTCTGGTAGAAGTCATTAAAGAAAGTAATCCCGGCGTTATGGGTCGGGCCCACGATTTACGCAAATGGGCAGCCTCTTTACGTTTCCTGAATTTTTTTTCAGTTGAAGACATAGCGTCCACGCAGTTGTGGGCGTCTAATCACACGTTTCTGTCTAGATACTTGTCAGTTGCTCTAGACAAACCTTCCTTACCATGTATAGCTTTAAGGCAGAGGGTCTAGGTGGCCCTGCAGTCACTTTTGTTTACTTTCACGGGAAAGGGGGGGGGGGGGGGGTGCAGTCAGTTGACATAGGACACCCTAGACCCCGCCGGAGTATGAGAGCTGTGATACAATTTAAGGTTAAAATGTGATATGAAAATTTCTCAGTGAGAAATTGTGCTAGTACAATGTTAAGTACAAAACAACGGTGTTGTTAAAGTAGTTTAGCTGCGAAAGCAATTTATTTTTAGAATAATGGAGTTCCTTTGCAATTTATCTCCAAGTTTATGTTGGGGTTTATTATGTGCACATATAAACTTATAACTTGTTATTTTTTTGTCACCACTCGTTGAGTGGGGTGCCTTTGTAACTACAGATCTGTGTTCAGAATCTTCAGGGTTACCCATTTTTTGTCAGGCAGGCTTCTTTGAAGCACGCACCTGCCTGAACCCCCTTTTTCTTGTATTTTTTCGGCTACGCCGTTGTTAAATATATTTTCAAAGTAAGAATACTATGTGGTTGTTTTTATTATCTGCTTTTCTAGAGTTATGATATGATTACGAATGTCCCCCTCCAGTCTTAGAAATCAGGCATGTTCGTCAATGATGGAGGGGCCACTAATAAATTATAGGTTTGACTCCTGTAAGGAGATAAAGAAAACCTAATATTTAGTAGTGGCCCCGTAATCATTGACGACTGGGGCCCTCCTGACCGTCCCCTTCCCATTCGTTGATGTATTAAGGATTTTGGTTTACTTGATATGTCAGTGAAGGAAGAATGACGCCTGAATCAGCGTCTGGTCAGAAATCCACACAAGTACATCCACGATATGATGGAAAGCTTATTGGATAGTTATTCTTATTTTCTTTTTCTTTTTATTTTTTACGAAGTTTTTTCGTAGTGAGAACCCAATTCATAATGACTGAAGCCATGAGTGAGGTCGCGTGCGCTCATGATGAAGGCTCCTCAGTTTTTAAATGCTCTGCGCGGTAGATTCAAAACTACGGCGGATTAGTGTTTGAAGAGGATGCCTTATGTAATAGGCATGTTCGTCAATGATTACGGGGCCACTACTAAATATTAGGTTTTCTTTATCTCCTTACAGGAGTCAAACCTATAATGTCAAGACTATAAGAGAGGAGAAAAAGAACTTTGAAAAAGATATAGTAAACAAATGTAATAAAGAACCCAAACTGTTCTATAGTTATATCAACGGCAAAACAAAAATAAAGGACAAAATAACAAAGCTTAGGGTAGAGGGTCAATTATATGAAGACACAGTGGGTATGTGTGAAATTATGAATGATACATTAGCATCCGTGTTTGTGGAGGAGGATGACTATGTGGTGGAATTGAACGAGATACAGGGACTAGAGTCGATAGAAGTCAACAAGGATGAACTAAAATCATTGTTGGAAGAATTGGACGTGAGAAAATCTATGGGCCCAGATAACATTGCTGGATGGGTATTAAGAGAATGTTCTGAACAACTAGTGAGACCTATTTTTAATATTGTTCAACACTCATTAAACAAGGGGAACTTCCCTTAGAATGGAAACAAGCAAATATCTATCTATCTATCTATTGCCTGACGCCGTGATCCCCGAAGGGGTGGCCACGAACGAACCGCCCCCATGCACCTCTGTCCCCAGTCAGTCGACGCCCCTCCCCCCAACCAGCACCGCCTTCGTTCATGTAGTTCCTCACTCCATCCTTCCACCTCATATTCGGTCTACCTCTCCCCCCTCTGTCCCTCCACCTCGCTCTCGTACACCCTCTTAGTCATTCTCTCGCTTTCCATACGTTCCATATGGCCGAACCATCTCAAGTTGTTCCTTTTCACACTTTCCAGCACATCTACCTCCACACCACACCTCCTTCTTACTTCCTCATTAGTCTGTCTATCCCTCCATGTAACTCCGCACGCACTCCTTAAGTAATTCATTTCCACTCTCACTCTTGGTCTGAGTCTCTCAACCAACGTCCATGCTTCGCTTCCGTAAGTCAGTGTCGGGATTACCACACTGTCATGCAAGCACTTCTTCACTTCCATACTGACCACCCTATTTCTTGTTACTGCTTTTAGCGTTCCTACAACCCTCTTCCCCTGTTGTGTATCTCCCGCACCTCTTCATCCATAGTCCCATCTTTACTCAACACACTGCCCAGAACTTAAAAGAGTTGACGATCTCCATAGCCTGACCGTTCAGCTTCACCTCACACTCTGTGACTTCACCCCTTTCGAAGACCATAACCTTGCTCTTCCCCGTATTTACCTTCAAATTCCGTTTTTTCGCACACTGTTCCAAACTCATTTACCAGACCCTGCAACTCCCATTCATTATCACTCATCAGAACTGTATCATCCGCAAACAGCAGTATAGGTAGCTTCCACTCAATTCCCTCCCTTTTCAGTGATACACCAACATCACTGCTCTTGATAGTATTTCTTTCATAACTCCATCCATATATACAGTAAACAACCACGGGGACATCACACACCCCTGTTTCAAACCAACATTCAGGTCAAAGAAAACCGCTCTGCTCACTCTCCACACGTACTGCCGCCTTTGCACCCTCATACATGCTCTTCACTGCTTTCAGCAACTTGCCCTCTACTCCGTATATTCTAAGTACTTTCCAAACCTTCTCTATCCACTCTGTCATAGGCCTTCCAAGTCCATAAAGGCAACATACCTTTTGTTTCTTCTCCAGATCTCCACAACACAATTCAGGGTAAAAATCTGATCTACACATCCTCTTCCCTTCCTAAAACCTCCCTGCTCGTCGCCTATTTCTCCGTTCTCACTCTCACTCTCTCAATCACTACCCTACTGTATACCTTCCCTACTACGCTTAGAAGACATATTCCTCGGTGGTTACCACACACTCCTCTTTCCCCTTTGCCCTTATATAGGGGGACTATTATGCCAGTCTTCCAGTCATCGGGTGCACTCCCCTTCTCCCATGCTAGTTTGCACATTTTCCATACCCATTCTATCACTATCTCACCACCATACCTCAACATTTCCCCACACACTCCATCTGTATATAACAAATATGTAGCAAATATAACTCCAATATATAAAAGTGGAAATAAAGAAGACCCGCTAAATTATCGACCGGTATCCTTAACGAGTGTTATATGCAAGATTTGTGAAAAGATTATTAGAAAAAGATGGGTGGGTATGTTGGAGGAGAGGGAAATAATTTCAAGCAAGCAGTTCGGGTTCAGAAAAGGTCATTCGTGTACCACAAATTTGTTGAGTTACTATGATAGGGTAATTGACATTGTACAAGGGAGGGAGGGGTGGGTAGATTGTATTTACTTAGATTTCAAGAAGGCATTTGATAAGGTGCCTCATAAGAGATTGTTGTGGAAGCTCAGGACTGTGGGGCGGGTTGAGGGAGTATTATTAACCCTCTCACCACGGAAGGGCTCTTGAACGCCCATAAAAAAGCATATAACAGGTACCCGGATGGTATCTTGAACGCCCAGTGGTTGAAAGCCTGTGAGCTTCGTGTGCGAGGCGTCGGTCCGACGCATGTAAACAACAGCCGGCTGGACCGTCGCCCCGCATCTCCGGCCACAAGAAAGAGAGCGTCGCTTGTTCGTGTGTGCCTGTATGTTGTTGTTAAGTATCGAAAAGTGGTGTAAAGTGGCTGTTTTGGCCATAAAGTTATCTCCAATGAAATCATCATCACAGCTCAACCAGTTGACTTAGAGAGCTCTACTTAATGCCATTCTACAGGTAAATAACAGCTACGCTTGGGGATGCGCGGGAATGCGGGAAGCAGTCTGATTAACGAATATACGGTAGCCTAGCCTAGACGTTTTTCGGCCAAAACACCCGGGTTTCGAGGAATATATATATAATACATAGCCGGGGCTGGAGGGTTAAAGTGGATGGAAAACTATTTAATTGGGAGGGAAATGCGAACAGTAATAAAAGGAAAGTTCTCCTCGTGGAAAAGGGTAAAAAGCGGAGTGCCTCAAGGATCGGTGTTGGCCCCAATCATGTTTTTGGTTTTCATCAACGACCTTCAAATGGGAATAGGCTCATATATCTATGTTTGCTGATGATGCAAAATTAATGAAGCATATTACAAGTAGGAGTAGTTGTGAAGAATTACAGAGAGACCTAGATAAGTTATATGAGTGGAGTCAAACTTGGAAAATGGAATTCAACACGAGTAAGTGTCAGGTTCTTGAGATGGGAAAAAGTAAATATAGACCTTCTTGGGGATATAAAATAGGAGATGAAATAATTAGTAAAGCTGTGAAAGTAAAAGACCTAGGAGTAGTTGTGGCAGACAGCTTGTCACCTGAACAGCATATAAATAAAATAACTGGTGAAACCTATGCAGTGTTGACTAACATGAGAATAGCTCTGAATTATTTAGATGAAGAGATGTTAGCAAAAATAATAGGGACAATAATACGACCAAGACTGGAGTATGCAGCAGTGGTGTGGTCTCCACACCTTATAAAACATAATACAAAACTGGAAAGAGTTCAGAGAGTTGCCACTAAGATGATAGCTAGCCTTAGAGACCTGCCTTATGAGGAGAGATTGGAGAGGCTAAAGCTGCCAACGCTGAGGGAGAGGAGAGAGAGAGGTGACATGATCATGATGTTTAAGTGTGTGAAAGGTTTTGAGAAGATCGACAAGGGAGATTTTGTGGTGAGGGACGAGGGAAGAACCAGGGGTCATGATTGTAAGTTGAGGAAAGTTATATGTAAGTCTGATGTAAGAAAGTTCAGCTTCCCGTATAGAAGCATTGAGTGTTGGAATAAGTTGGATGGGGAGGTGGTGGGAGCAAGAAATATCCAAACTTTTAAAGCAAAATTGGATAAATGTAGAGAGAGAGACAGGACAACACGAGCTTAGGCTCAAATCCTGTATACTACAATTAGGTGAGTACATGGAAAATTCTATATATCAACATGTAAAAGAGTCAACAAGAGTAAGGGGAAGTGATCAACCAGCTAGATTGGACCTTCTATTCACAAGAAGGGAGGAGGAGGTTCAAAGTATTCAGTACCTATGCCCACTAGGAAAAAGCGACCATGCAATTCTAGACATAGACTTACTATTGAAGTATAATCTACCCAAGGGAAGGGAAAAGCACAAGGAAAATCACTGGATGTATTCCAGAACCGATTTCGAAGGACTACGGGATTTTTTCAAGTCACAAAATTGGGATCAGGTGTTATCTGAAAGTGAGGTAGACAAAAAACTCAAGGCATTCATGGAGATCTATGATACTGGTATAAAAACTTTTGTCCCTAAGTACAGTAGGGTCCCGCATAAAACGTGTTCGCATAAAACGAGTCTCGATTAAAACGACCGACCTAAAATATTAATATTTAATTTTCGATCAGAACGAATGTGATTACATAAAACGAGTCCGCCGCCAAAGTGGGGCAAATCCGAGGAGTTTTCATATAGAGCGCCGAAATATCGTACAAAACGTACGAAATATCGTACGCTCCTGACGGAAATTTACGCTTCCAGTGAACATTGACGATATTGGGCCACCAAAATGCTGTGTTCACATAAAACGAAATCGCATAAAATGCCCTCGTTTATCGACCATAAACTCGTTTTATGTGAGACCCTACTGTACATTAACCCTCCAGCCCCGGCTATGTATTATATATATATTCCTCGAAACCCGGGTGTTTTGGCCGAAAAACGTCTAGGCTAGGCTACCGTATATTCGTTAATCAGACTGCTTCCCGCATTCCCGCGCATCCCCAAGCGTAGCTGTGTTATTTACCTGTAGAATGGCATTAAGTAGAGCTCTCTAAGTCAACTGGTTGAGCTGTGATGATGATTTCATTGGAGATAACTTTATGGCCAACACAGCCACTTTACACCACTTTTCGATACTTAACAACAACATACAGGCACACACGAACAAGCGACGCTCTCCTTCTTGTGGCCGGAGATGCGGGGCGTCGGTCCAGCCGGCTGTTGTTTACATGCGTCGGACCGACGCCTCGCACACGAAGCTCACAGGCTTTCAACCACTGGGTGTTCAAGAGGCCTTCCGGGTACCTGTTATATGCTTTTTTATGGGCGTTCAAGAGCCCTTCCGTGGTGAGAGGGTTAATAAAAGGAAAAAAAGTAATCGCAAAGTATGGTTTAACCGCGAATGTAGGCAAGCACAGGAAGCAAAAAACAAAGCCTGGAAAAAGATGAGAAACTGGGATTCGGAAGATAACAGGCAAAAGTATAAAGAGGAGAGAAACAAATACACAGAAATGAGGAGGAGGTCAGAGGCAAACCATGAGAAAGGGATAGTGGAGAACTATGAAAAGAATCCAAAAATGTTTTTCAAGTTTGTAAACGGCAAAAGGAAGATAAAAGCCACGATCGTAAAGATTAAAAGTGGAAACAGAATCATAGAAGAGGATACAGAAATTGCGGAAGAACTAAATAGAAATTTTGCATCAGTATTTACAAAAGAAGGAGAATTCATTGCACCAGAAACCAATGAGATAGGTACAGAGGAAATGCCGGAAGTCACATTTAACAGACCAGAGCTCATAGACAAAATGAGTAAGGTGGATCCAAACAAAGCCGCCGGACCGGACGGAGTATCAGGCTGGATTATTAAAGAATATGCCAAGGAACTGAGTATACCGTTATATGATATAATGACCAAATCATTGGACACAGGGATAGTACCTACAGAATGGAAAAGAGCAAACATTATTCCTATATTTAAGGGAGGAAGCAGAGATAAACCACTGAACTATAGACCTGTATCACTATTGAGCATCCTCATAAAGATTCTGGAAGGATTAATAAGGGACAAATGGGTGAACTACCTGGAATCCAAAAGATTAATTACTGACCGACAATTTGGATTCAGAGGTGGCAGATCATGTGTAAGCAACTTGTTGAGTTTTTACTCTAGAGTAATAGACACAGTGGACAAGAGGGAAGGATGGGTAGACTGTGCCTACCTAGACTTTAAAAAGGCATTTGACAAAGTTCCACACAAGAGATTGCTGTGGAAATTAAAACATGAGGGAAAAGTAGGAAACAAACTGCTGAAATGGATGGAGAGCTACCTTAGCGGAAGACAGATGAGAACAACAGTAAGGGGGAAATCGTCAAACTGGACTCAAATTACGAGTGGAGTACCACAAGGATCTGTCCTAGCCCCAATCATGTTTCTAATATTTGTAAATGACTTACCTAATGGACTAACAAGCTACATGAGCATGTTTGCGGACGATGCTAAGCTGCTTAAAACGATCAGAACCCAGGAGGATTGCCTTGAGCTCCAAGCAGATTTGCAAAAGATCCATGAATGGAGCATCAAATGGAATATGGAGTTCAATGTAGGGAAGTGTAAGACTCTAGAAATGGGTAAAAGCAAGTACAGACCTAGAAAAGATTATAAACTAGGAAACGAAGTGATTCCCAAAGCAGAAAAAGAAAAAGACTTGGGGATAGAATTTAAGGATAACATGTCTCCAGAAAGCCACGTAAATAAGATAGTGAGAGAATCACTAGCACTATTGGCAAATATCAGGATGTCTTTCAATTATCTTAATGAAAACACCATGAAACAAATTATTACAGCAATAATAAGACCCAGGATGGAATATGCATCTGTAGTGTGGTCCCCTCACATGAAGAAACATATCCACAAAATTGAGAGGGTACAGAGGGCAGCTACGAGGATGATCGCAGGTTTGGAAAATTTGGAGTACCAAGAGAGGCTCGAGAGATTGAATCTACCTACACTGGAACAGAGAAGGAAACGAGGACAGCAAATTCAGATATACAAATGTGTTAGAGGTATTGACAAAATCGACCAAGAAAACTTCATAGAGAGGGATGGAGGTGAGAGAACAAGAGGTCACAGCTACAAACTAAAAGTGCTTAATAGTAAATCTGATCTGAAAAGTAAAAGATTTCCTACCAACTCGATTAGTGGGTGGAACAAATTGCCAGCCGAAGTAGTGTCTGCACCATCAGTGCATAGTTTCAAAGCACGGTATGACAAACATATCTTAGGAGGCGGGAATTAACGAGCATGCTCACTCCCGCAAATACAACTAGTGTAAGTACAACTAGTGTAAGTACACACACACACACACACACACACAGCTGACTCGAGAGGAAGCGGTCCACAGGCTCCAGCTGATTTCTACTTACATGGTTGCAGGCGGGAGTGAGCTATATTCTATCTCTTATTCATGTGTAAAGGGGACTCCAGGGATTAGGATGATGATAAAAAACAAGTAAACTTCGGCTGGCAAGTGGGAAATTAGTGACTAATACTAGAGGGTGTGAGTGAACAATCCGAAGAGTCCGCACAATATTGTTGTTTTCGGCGCGGGAAGTTCTCGGCTCAGTATGGTGGGTAAAAGTATATGGCCTATGTAAGTATTAGCCAGCACAAGAGGCAAGATATTTGGTTCCAACTTCAAGAGGAAATAGGTGGGGAAGACGGTGAATGAAGGTGACGAGGGGGCTGAGGGGGGGAGGGGTGATAAAGGCGGGAGTGACGAATCGGAGGGAGAGCCGGATTTTCCCGGTTTCATGACAACATGGACGACTGAGGACACTGGAAAATTTTGCTTCATGCTGTTGAACAAAATCAAGAACTCGGAGGACCGAGTGACCGGCTTGGAGATAGTTAAGAAGGAAATTGTTACAGAGAATGGTGAGTTGAAGAACAGGTTGGAGTTAGTGGAGAGAGAAAAGGCAGTGATAATGACTAGGCTAGACACCAGTATCTCTGAAGGTAAAAATGCTTGGGGCATGACTAGAGACCAAGTGGTAAAAGATTTAGACAGTGTAAGGAAGGCACACAGTGACGAATTCAGGAAGATATTGGATGAACAGAAACAGCAAGATGTTAGGATAAAAGACCAGGTAAAAAGTATGGTTAAGCAAGGCATCCACGAAAACTCTCAGGCCATCCAGGAAGAAAGTCGTAGGGCTAACTGCCTCATAATATCAGGGGTGGAAGAAAAGGAGGAACTAGACTGGACAAAACGAAAAGAGCAGGATGAAGGTCGCATCAACAAGATTCTGGAATCTATGAAAGATGAGGAGGACACCTGGAAGGAGGAAATATCAGACATGTTTAGGCTGGGAAAATATACAAAGGAATACAATAGACTGGTAAAAATCGAATTTAAGTCAAGAAGGACATGTGATGAAATCATGGCAGTAGCGGCTAGGCTAAAAGGGTTAGAGGGTAAGGACAAAATCTACATCAGGCGAGACTTAACCAGAAGAAGAGAGAAAGAAGGAGGCTGAACTAAGGAAAACTGCCAAGGAGGAAAATAGCAAGAGGACAGAACAAGAAAAGAATAAGTTTTTTTACGGAGTAAGAAAGGGGAAGATTATGAAACTTTCGGTAAAAAGAAACTAAAAGTAAAAGAGGGTAGGGAACAGACCGCCGCAGATAAGGCGCTTGGAGCAGGTAATGGGGGACTAGAAAGTATAAGGATTCTATGTAGCAATGTCGATGGGCTAATCTCTAAGAAACTAGAACTAACAGACTTACTCAATACTAAGAAACCAGAAATAGTATGTCTCACTGAGCCTAAACTAAGAGAAGACCTTGATATAAATTTGCTAGGATGGTCTGAATACAGGATTTGGAGGAGGGACAGAAAATTTCGACATGGAGGTGGAGTGTGCATCCTTACTAGGAAAGATTTGATTGTGTCTGAGATAAAACTAGAAACTTCAACAGCAGAAGTTTTAGCAATAGAGATTGGTGGAAACGAAAAAATAGTGGTGATAGTAGCGTATGTACCTCCCAAGACAAAGACATGGGGTAAGGAGGAGCATAGCCTAATGCGTAAGGAAACAATTAGGGTGCTAGGAAATATCTTGGCTTCAAAGGATGAAATAGTCATGTGTGGGGACTTTAACTGCAAGGAAGTGAATTGGGAAGATCTTGAAGCCGGAGCAGGGGAGGAAAGTTGGGGCTATGAATTTTTAAGTATGGCCATGGAAAATTCTATATACCAACATGTAAAAGAGTCAACAAGAGTAAGGGGAAGTGATCAACCAGCTAGATTGGACCTTCTATTCACAAGAAGGGAGGAGGAGGTTCAAAGTATTCAGTACCTATGCCCACTAGGGAAAAGCGACCATGCAGTTCTAGACATAGACTTACTATTGAAGTATAATCTACCCAAGGGAAGGGAAAAGCACAAGGAAAATCACTGGATGTATTCCAGAACCGATTTCGAAGGACTACGGGATTTTTTCAAGTCACAAAATTGGGATCAGGTGTTATCTGAAAGTGAGGTAGACAAAAAACTCAAGGCATTCATGGAGATCTATGATACTGGTTAAAAAACTTTTGTCCCTAAGTACATTAATAAAAGGAAAAAAAGTAATCGCAAAGTATGGTTTAACCGCGAATGTAGGCAAGCACAGGAAGCAAAAAACAAAGCCTGGAAAAAGATGAGAAACTGGGATTCGGAAGATAACAGGCAAAAGTATAAAGAGGAGAGAAACAAATACACAGAAATGAGGAGGAGGTCAGAGGCAAACCATGAGAAAGGGATAGTGGAGAACTATGAAAAGAATCCAAAAATGTTTTTCAAGTTTGTAAACGGCAAAAGGAAGATAAAAGCCACGATCGTAAAGATTAAAAGTGGAAACAGAATCATAGAAGAGGATACGGAGATTGCGGAAAAACTAAATAGAAATTTTGCATCAGTATTTACAAAAGAAGGCGAATTCATTGCACCAGAAACCAATGAGATAGGTACAGAGGAAATGCCGGAAGTCACATTTAACAGACCAGAGCTCATAGACAAAATGAGTAAGGTGGATCCAAACAAAGCCGCTGGACCGGACGGAGTATCAGGCTGGATTATTAAAGAAAATGCTAAGGAACTGAGTATACCGTTATATGACATAATGACCAAATCATTGGACACAGGGATAGTACCTACAGAATGGAAAAGAGCAAACATTATTCCTATATTTAAGGGAGGAAGCAGAGATATACCACTGAACTATAGACCTGTATCACTATTGAGCATCCTCATGAAGATTCTGGAAGGGTTAATAAGGGACAAATGGGTGAAATATCTGGAATCCAAAAGATTAATTACTGACCGACAATTTGGATTCAGAGGAGGCAGATCATGTGTAAGCAACTTGTTGAGTTTTTACTCTAGAGTAATAGACACAGTGGACAAGAGGGAAGGATGGGTAGACTGTGCCTACCTAGACTTTAAAAAGGCATTTGACAAAGTTGCACACAAGAGATTGCTGTGGAAATTAAAACATGAGGGAAAAGTAGGAGATAAACTGCTGAAATGGATGGAGAGCTACCTTAGCGGAAGACAGATGAGAACAACAGTAAGGGGGAAATCGTCAAACTGGACTCAAATTACGAGTGGGGTACCACAAGGATCTGTCCTAGCCCCAATCACGTTTCTAATATTTGTAAATGACTTACCTGAGGGACTAACAAGCTACATGAGCATGTTTGCGGACGATGCTAAGCTGCTTAAAACGATCAGAACCCAGGAGGATTGCCTTGAGCTCCAAGCAGATTTGCAAAAGATCCATGAATGGAGCATCAAATGGAATATGGAGTTCAATGCAGGGAAATGTAAGACTCTAGAAATGGGTAAAAGCAAGTACAGACCTAGAAAAGATTATAAACTAGGAAACGAAGTGATTCCCAAAGCAGAAAAAGAAAAAGACTTGGGGATAGAATTTAAGGATAACATGTCTCCAGAAAGCCACGTAAATAAGATAGTGAGAGAATCACTAGCACTATTGGCAAATATCAGGATGTCTTTCAATTATCTTAATGAAAACACCATGAAACAAATAATAACGGCAATAATAAGACCCAGGATGGAATATGCATCTGTAGTGTGGTCCCCTCACATGAAGAAACATATCCACAAAATTGAGAGGGTACAGAGAGCAGCTACGAGGATGATCCCAGGTTTGGAAAATTTGGAGTACCAAGAGAGGCTCGAGAGATTGAATCTACCTACACTGGAACAGAGAAGGAAACGAGGATAGCAAATTCAGATATACAAATGTGTTAGAGGTATTGACAAAATTGACCAAGAAAACTTCATAGAGAGGGATGGAGGTGAGAGAACAAGAGGTCACAGCTACAAACTAAAAGTGCTTAATAGTAAATCTGATCTGAAAAGTAAAAGATTTCCTACCAACTCGATTAGTGGGTGGAACAAATTGCCAGCCGAAGTAGTGTCTGCACCATCAGTGCATAGTTTCAAAGCACGGTATGACAAACATCTTAGGAGGCGGGAATTAACGAGCATGCTCACTCCCGCAAATACAACTAGTATAAGTACAACTAGTGTAAGTACACACACACACACACACACACAGTGTGGAAGATGTAAAGGAGATGTGAGAAAGTATAGTTTCCCTTACAGAAGTATAAGTAAGTGGAATCAGTTGTTGTTGTTGTTGTTGTTGTTGTTCCCTAAGCTGCCTGGCCGAACAGCCCCGAGTCCCTGAGAAAGGCCATGGCCACGATCGGGCTTTCCCACAGAGCTCTCATTGAGTGTAGATTGTGTTGTTGGCGTAAGTGGTTGTGTGAAATGCAGTCTTCTATGATGTGTTTAATGGTATGGGGTGCTGTGTTACATCCCGGGCAGGCGTCGACAACAGAGTCATCCAGTCTCTTCTGATAGCTCAGGAGAGCTGGATGGTGTCCGCATCTCAGCCTGGCCAGGTGGACTCTGTCCTCGCGAGGAAGGGAGGATTCGGAAGGATGGATTTCGGGAGGTCGTGCATGCAGCTGTGTGTTGTCTGTGAGTGAGTGGATGGATCGGTGAGAGATATGAGTATGGATGTGCTTCTGGAAGTTGGTTCGGGGTGGGCAGGGAGGGAGAGAGGACAATAATTGTGTGTGATACCGTGTGCTGGGTGTTGTTTTGATATTTCTTGGTGTCTGTGGGTGTGTTGCCATGTAGTTTAGTGGGTGGTCTTGGTTCGTGGAGGCTGCTGCCAGGAATTGAGTGCCTCTCATGTCCAGATGGTCTTTGACTTTGAGGATTTTGGTTTCTTGATGTAGGTGATCTGTGGGTGCAGTAGCTGTGCAGCCTGTAATGATCTTCAGGGCTTTGTTTTGAATAGTCTGTAAGGTCTTATGATGTGTTTCAGCTAGGTTAGAAGCCCAGGCTGGGCTTGCGTATTCCATCACTGATCTTATGTATTGTTTATATACTGTGGTGGTAGTTTCTTTGTTGTGTCCAAATTTTGTGTGAGCAAGTGACCTGAGGGCGTTAAGTCTGGGTGTCAGTTTCTTTTTAATGTTTGTGGTGTGCTGTTTGAATGTCATATGAGTATCATATGTTACTCCTAGGATTTTGGGTGTGTGTGTATGTGTTAGGGGTGTGTTGTTTATGGTGAGTTGAGGGATGTATTCGTGTTCTCCTGTCCAACTTGTGAGCAGGGTTGCGGTGGATTTGGCTGGGGCTAGATTAAGTCTGTTTGTAGTGCACCAGCCATGTAGTGTGTTGAGATAGGGTGAAGGAGATCTGTTGCTTTTTGGGTCATGGTGTGTGCATGTGAGTGTTATGTCATCTGCATAGGAGGCTAAGTTTATTTGGGGCGTATTGGGTGTAGTTATATCGTGCATGTACAGATTGAAGAGTGCGGGCGATAGGACGGATCCTTGTGGGACTCCGTTTGGAAAGTTTCTGATTTTAGATGACTGACCGGCAAAAGATACGTGTGCACATCTGCCTGCTAGGAAGTTGGCCAGCCACCGTTTTGTGTTGTTGTGCATGTTTGTGTTGTAGATTTTGTTTGTTAGGTTGTGGCGGGGGATGGCATCGAAGGCTTTACTAATGTCGAGTGTGGCTAATAGTGATCTGTGTGGTGGTCTAGCTGAATTGATGCCGTCGAAAGCTCTTTGTGTAAGGTCTGTGAGAAGAGTGTTTGTGGAGTGCAGTGGCCTAAAGCCATGTTGTGTTGGAGCTAGGGGTAGGTCAGGTGTAATTAGTTGTAATACTAGGCGTTCCATGACTTTGGAGGGGGAGCAAAGGAGTGTGATGGGGCGGTGCGAGGAGGGTAGCGTGGGGTCTTTGTTGGGTTTGGGGAAAGTGATGATGATACCATGCTTCCAAATGTCTGGTATTGTGTTGTGTGAATAGCTGTAGTTTGATATGTTAGTGAGTGCTTGTATGCCTTGTGGTCCCAGGTGTCTGAGGTGTATGTTGCTTATGTTGTCTAGGCCACAGGCGGGTGAGTGCTTGAGATTGTTGATGATATGCTTTGTCTGGTGATTGGTGAAGGGTGTATAGTCAGGGTCTGTGGGGAATTGTCTCTTACGTCGGATGACACGTCGGTCGTCTTTGTGAGGTTTTAGGTGGCTGACATGTGAAAAGTGATTGATGAGAGTGTTTGCTTGTTGTTTACATGAAGGAGTAGAGTCTGTTGTTGTGATTGCAGCATGTGATTGTGTTGTGTTGCTGTTGGAAAGTGTGATGCTGTTTAGTGTTTTGTATAGTTTTTTGGGGTTTGTTTTGTGATCAAGTGTTTGTAGGAAGTTATTCCAATTTAGTTTTTGTTGTTCTTGTATTTTGTTGTTAGTTTGGGTGTTGAGTGCTTGAATTTGTTGTGTGATGTCTTGTGTGTGGGGTGCTGGGGAGTGTTTCAGTATGTCGCGTTGTCTGATGAGGTTTTGAATTTCTGGTGTGAAGTTGGGGTTGTGTCTTTTTCTGTTACCTCTTGGAATGTGTTTCTTGTCAGCGTTTTGGATAGTTTTATTGAGTATGTGTACAGCATTGTTGATGTTAGTGATGGGTGTACTGTTTAGAGTTGTGAAGTGTTGTTCTGTCTCATTTGTGAATGCTTCCCAGTTAGCTCTTTTATAATTGGTGTATGTGTGTTTGTGGCTAGCTGGGGTGAGTCTGGTTTTGGTGGTGATAATGATCGGGAGGTGGTCAGAGCCTAAGGTTCTGACTACCCTCCAGGATGTTGTGGGGGCGAGTTCTGGGGAGCAAAAGGTGATGTCTGGAGATGATGGGTTATAGAGGGCTTGGTGAGGAATATGGGTATGTTGATGGATGTCGTTAAGGATGATGAGGTTATCGGTTTGGTTTTGTAGTACCAGCCCTCTGTCTGTGTCGGGGTTGTCGACAAACCAGGCCGACGTCTTGGCGTTGAAGTCACCACCCAGGATGATGTGTGGGGTGTGTGGGGTGTTTGTGATGTGTTGTAAGTGTGGTCTGTATTCATTTGGTACTGTAGGGGATGTTTGGGGAGGGATGTATGTGTTTATGATGGTTATGTTGGAGTTGTTGCCAGTGCGTATTTTAATTGACTGTATTTCTGTTGTGTTATCATTTGGGGGGAGGAGTGATTTGGTTTGTACACTGGTTACTATGTATGATATTTCTTTGTGTACCAGGGTGATGAGTCCACCGCCCCCGCCGACAGCCCGGTCTTGTCTGATGGTGGTGAAATTATGAAATGTGGGTGTTTTTTGTGTTGTGCGGAGTTTTGTTTCTTGTAAGATGGCAATGTGTATGTTGTGTTGTTTGATGAAGTGTGAGAGTTCGTGTTTCTTTGTGTTGATGCCATCTATGTTCAGTTGAAGAATGTTAATGTTATGTGCACGATGTATGTTGGGTGCTGCTGCACGAGGATGGGGTGGGGGTGGGGGTGATGGGGGGGGTGGGGGGGTGAGGGAGGGGCTGGGGGTTGGGATGGGTGAGGTGGGGGTGGGGATTGGGGAGCAGGAGATGGGGGTTGGAATGGATTAGGATGGGGTGTGGTGTGTTGAGTTGAGGATGTGGATGGTATGGGAAGGTTAGGTGGGTTAGGGAGGAGAGGTGGACGGGTTTTAGGGGGGGGAGTGGATGATATGGGAAGGTTAGGTGGGTTGGGGAGGAGAGGTGGACGGGTTTTAGGCGAGGGATTTGACTGGGAGAGGGAGGGGCATGAGGAACAGGTCCAGGTGTTTGTGTAGTGTTTCTTGGAGGCAAGTGTTGTGCAGGTGAAGTGGGTCCAGTTCCCACATGAATTGCAGAGAACTGAACCCTTAGTATGGCGACTCGAAGTGATGGGTTTTGAGCAAGTTGGACATATGTATGTGAACGTGGGTCCTGGGTTGCTCTCAATGTCTCCGGCTAGAAGAAGTCTTCGAGAAATGACAGCCGGAGAGTCATTTCTCGGTGTAGGAAAAACTGTGTGATGTGTGTGTGTGGTGTGAGAGGTGTGGAAATTCCCGGCGCGACCGAAGCCGCTCCAAGGACCCGTGCCCCCAGGGAGGGGGCAGGGGATGGTTGTGACGGTTTGGCTCCCGAAACTGCTCCCCGCGGCCGGCATCCGGTTTTCCTCCACTGGTCGTTGATTTTGTCTTCGGCTGTGGAGGGTCGGCAGCCATCCGCGGTTGGCAGCCTCGGGAGGTGGCCCCACGGCGTAGACGCCGCCACATCAGGACCTATCTAACTTTGCCTTAAAAGTGCCTTAAGTGGAATCAGTTGGAAGAGGAAGTGGTGTGTGCCAAAAACATTCATATTTTTAAGGCAAAGTTAGATAATTGTAACTCAGGAAGCGGGACAATACGAGCCTAAAAAGCTCAACTCCTGTATACTACAAATAGGTAAATACAAATAGGTAAATACACACACACACACATTATTAATAAGATAGTGGGAGAAACATATGGACTGCTAAACAGAATAAAAATAGCCTTTAACTATATAAACGAGGAGATGCTGGAGAAAATAATAAAAACATTGGTGAGACCAAGACTGGAGTATGCGGCAGTGGTGTGGGCACCACATCTAAAAAAGCATATAAAGAAGCTGGAGAAGGTTCAGAGAGCTGCAACTAGGATGATACCAGAACTGAGAGAATTACCATATGAGGAGAGATTAAAGAAATTAGATTTACCATCTCTAATGGATAGGAGGGAGAGAGGCGATATGATTATGATGTACAAATGTGTGAGAGGACTCGAAAAGGTGGACAAGAAGGGTTATATTGTGAAAGATAATGGTAGAACTAGGGGGCATAGATATAAACTAATGAAAGGAAGATGTAAAGGAGATGTGAGAAAGTATAGTTTCCCTTACAGAAGTATAAGTAAGTGGAATCAGTTGGAAGAGGAAGTGGTGTGTGCCAAAAACATTCATATTTTTAAGGCAAAGTTAGATAATTGTAACTCAGGAAGCGGGACAATACGAGCCTAAAAAGCTCAACTCCTGTATACTACAAATAGGTAAATACAAATAGGTAAATACACACACACACAAATTGTATTTACTTAGATTTCAAGAAGGCATTTGATAAGGTGCCTCATAAGAGATTGTTGTGGAAGCTCAGGACTGTGGGGCGGGTTGAGGGAGTATTATTAAAGTGGATGGAAAACTATTTAATTGGGAGGGAAATGCGAACAGTAATAAAAGGAAAGTTCTCCTCGTGGAAAAGGGTAAAAAGCGGAGTGCCTCAAGGATCGGTGTTGGCCCCAATCATGTTTTTGGTTTTCATCAACGACCTTCAAATGGGAATAGGCTCATATATATCTATGTTTGCTGATGATGCAAAATTAATGAAGCATATTACAAGTAGGAGTGGTTGTGAAGAATTACAGAGAGACCTAGATAAGTTATATGAGTGGAGTCAAACTTGGAAAATGGAATTCAACACGAGTAAGTGTCAGGTTCTTGAGATGGGAAAAAGTAAATATAGACCTTCTTGGGGATATAAAATAGGAGATGAAATAATTAGTAAAGCTGTGAAAGCAAAAGACCTAGGGGTAGTTGTGGCAGACAGCTTGTCACCTGAACAGCATATAAATAAAATAACTGGTGAAACCTATGCAGTGTTGACTAACATGAGAATAGCTCTGAATTATTTAGATGAAGAGATGTTAGCAAAAATAATAGGGACAATAATACGACCAAGACTGGAGTATGCAGCAGTGGTGTGGTCTCCACACCTTATAAAACATAATACAAAACTGGAAAGAGTTCAGAGAGTTGCCACTAAGATGATAGCTAGCCTTAGAGACCTGCCTTATGAGGAGAGATTGGAGAGGCTAAAGCTGCCAACGCTGAGGGAGAGGAGAGAGAGAGAGGTGACATGATCATGATGTTTAAGTGTGTGAAAGGTTTTGAGAAGATCGACAAGGGAGATTTTGTGGTGAGGGACGAGGGAAGAACCAGGGGTCATGATTGTAAGTTGAGGAAAGTTATATGTAAGTCTGATGTAAGAAAGTTCAGCTTCCCGTATAGAAGCATTGAGTGTTGGAATAAGTTGGATGGGGAGGTGGTGGGAGCAAGAAATATCCAAACTTTTAAAGCAAAATTGGATAAATGTAGAGAGAGAGACAGGACAACACGAGCTTAGGCTCAAATCCTGTATACTACAATTAGGTGAGTACAATTAGGTGAGTACACACACACACACACACACACCCACACCCACACCCACACCCACACCCACACCCACACCCACCCACCCACCCACCCTTCTCCACCTCACTGTCCTTCACCTCACTGTTCTTCTCCACCTCAATGTCCTTCTCCACCTCACTGTTCTTCTCCACCTCACTGTTCTTCTCCACCTCAATGTCCTTCTCCACCTCACTGTCAAGGTCCTTCAACATCTGAAGCTTAGTTTCGAGTGATATCAGTGATATCGAGGTCATCTTACACTTAGACTTATCCTTGGGAGGCATGGCGAACATGATAAATGCACGCATCTATGTGTAACACAACAGAGCTTGGTGCGGACTGACGCTCCTAGCTCCGACGCTTGGGCCCCGGATGTAGATGGCGTCGGACGTCCCTTCTGTTTGTCCGATATTCACCCTTATTGTCCGGTGACGTGAGGGCGTCATCCGACAACGTCGGAGACTGTTGGACACTGTCGGAACGATGATGGAAATGTCCGGCATACAGAAGTACAGTACGTGTCCGAGAGGCCGTCACCAGTCCGGCTAGTACGGGTTTCCGAGAATTAGAGGTCCGAGATAGCGAGGGTTTACTGTACTTTTATTATTTTGCTCAACCGAAACACACTTGATATACAGGTAGAACATTCTAGTCTTCACCATTCACAAGGTAAAAGTGATTTTTGCCTCCTGATATATTATCTAAGCTAGGTTAGACCATTTCTTGGTCTGGCTAGCTAATAATAAAAGTAGTTTTGGACCCGTGGTCACTGTGTGTGTGTCGTTCGTCAGACCAGTAAAGTGTAAACAAAGCAATACACAAGAGATATGAATCGGTTTGGTCAAGATTACTCGGTTGATATACGTTTATTGGATATACCTGGGATATTCTCGCTATCCAAGCAGCTTAGTTGAGGTTTTGTGAGTATCTATAACCTAGGCCTAGTCCTATTAATAGATTTCCGGCCCCCTTATATGAATACTATACCCAGCAACGGACTTTTTCATGCAACGTACAAGTGACGGGCCCATATAGTCCGTTGAACCAAGGGTCGAGTGTGTGTGGTAGTATTAGTGGTGGTACTTGTGGTGTGGTGGTGGTAGCTAGTGGTAGTAATGATGGTATTGATGATAGTTTCAATGGGTGGTATAGGCCCAGAACCAGGAGGGCATGAATTAGGGATGTACCGATGTATCGGCATTGGTGGTATCGACCTGTTTTAGGGGTATCGGTGAAATATTTGCCGATACTGCCCATACTTTAAACTGCATTTACGCTTTGTATTTTCCCCTCTTTTTTACTTTGTTGGTCAATCCTTTCCCTGTTTAGGGACTTCAGGATTGACTATTGACTGACTTAAGTTCATGTCATGGGTGTCAATGAGGTTAAGATTTAAGATATACGATTATTAAACTGATTTTACAGCCTACTTACATTCACAATTGAATTTTCTAGAAAGAAGTATCAGTATCGGTGTATTTACAGGTTCCATGTCACTTCAACCAGTAGACCATTTCAACCAGTAGCTCTCAACCAGTGCCAAATTAACCCCAGACCAACCAAACCAGTACCAAAATATAGTACTAACCTAACCTAACCTAACCTAACCGTATTGGTTGATTTGGTACTGGTTGAGAGCTACTGGTTGAAATGGTCTACTGGTTGAAGTGACCAGTCACCGTATTTACAGTATCGGAGTAGCCTATCGATATCGGCCAAAAATGTGGTATCAGTACATCCCTAACATGAAGACTTAGCTTACCACCATCATCACAGACTGGTGCTTCTCAGACAAATGTAACAGTAGAGTCGGATGATGCAGTGCCAAATATTCCCATCAAACAGGCACCTGCACTAGAACTAATAGAGTTTTACCATGCTAGAATAAGAAGGGCTATAGAAAAAATGAACAGAAGTAAGTCCCCGGGACCGGATGGGATACACCCAAGAATCATAAAAGAAGGAGGTGAGATGTTAGTAGAGCCATTGAAAATGTTATTTGAGGTATCGTTTAATACAGGACAAATCCCGATGGACTGGAGAGAGGCGAACATAACAGCTATATTTAAGAAGGGAAAGAGAAATGACCCAGGAAATTATAGACCAGTCAGTTTGACAAGTGTTGTGTGTAAACTAATGGAAACGGTAATTAGAGAAGGAATAATGGAGCATATGAAATCAAACCAACTTTTCAGTGGGAGACAGTTCGGATTCTTGCCGGGGAGGCCGACGGTACTACAGCTAATTAAGGTGGTAGATGATTGGATGCAAATTCTAGAGGATGGTGATGTAATAGACGTGGTATATTGTGATTTTATGAAGGCCTTCGATAAGGTCCCACATAAAAGGTTAATAGAGAAAGTTAGAAGCTATAATATAGGGGAGAAATGTGTGAAATGGATAGAAACCTTCCTGAAAGATCGGAGACAGAGGGTGCTGGTGAATGGAATAGGCTCGGTGTGGAGGGAAATTACAAGTGGGGTTCCACAGGGATCTGTGTTGGGACCACTACTGTTCGTTATATTTATCAACGACTTACCTGAAGTTATAACTAATGGAAGTGAGGTATACCTGTATGCGGATGACACTAAGCTGTATAGAAGAGTGAGGAGTAAGGAAGATGTGGGTTTGCTTCAAGGAGATGTGGAGGGCATGAAGGGATGGTCTGAGCATTGGTTAATGCCTTTTCATCCAAAAAAATGCAAGTACATGTGGATTGGGACAAGCAAGATAGACAAGGTAGGATACAGTATGTATGAAGCGATGGAGGAAGTGAATGCAGCAAAGGATATAGGAGTAGTGATAGACAATAAGTTAAATTTCTCAGAACATTTAGCGGAAAAGATAAACAAAGCCAATAGAATTGTAGGGCTGATAAGGAGGACATTTGTGTCACTTGACGAAGAAATCTTCAGGAATCTCTATACAGCGCTGGTTAGGCCGCACCTGGAATATGCGAACCAGGTGTGGGCTCCATATATGGTAAAGGATATAGAAGCAGTGGAGAAAGTGCAGAGGAGAGCTAGCAAGCTAGTACCAACGTTGAAGAACGCGGGCTATGAGCAGAGGTTGAGGAGACTGGGGCTTCCGACACTGGCATATAGGAGAAAGAGAGGGGATATGATAGAGACTTTTAAGATAGTGTCAGGAAAGTATGATGAGGATGTGTGTGAAGGTATCTTCTTGATGCGGGAGGGAACAAGAACGAGAGTACACTCAAAGAAAATTTACAAAGAAAGAAATAGGCTTGAGAAGGCAAAGAACTCATTTTGTGATAGAGTGGTAAATGAGTGGAACGCACTGCCCCAGTATGTAGTTGATTCCGAATCAATAAGAGAGTTTGAAAGTAATCTTGATAAAGCATGGGGAAGACAAGATTTGAAGTTTGATTATAAAGCAAAAATACAGAATAGTAAAAATGTTGCGTCTGCTACCGCCGCCGCCAACACCGTGAACGACCGCAGCAGTGCAAGTACTGGTACTGAGCTGGATACACAGGCCTAGTTTGCCTTTTTCCAGAGGATCTACTGTAAGAAACTAAGTAACTGGTAATGGTTAATAATAATAATAATAATAATAATATTTTATTCAGTTAGCATTTTACAGTGTTGGTATCACATAATATGTTACAAAAATGACATGTAATGACACCACCGCCTGACAGCTGTACTGTCAGGCGGTGGTGGGAGGTGGACGTAGTTTTTGAGCTCCGACATATTATCATGTGCAAGATTAAATATAACGGAATATCGAGAACATACTGAGCGAGCGAGGAGAGGAAGGACTGGTGAAGTGCTAGGGGGAAAAATTGGTGTGGTGGAGGGTTGAGTTATATAATAACATATTGTAAAACAAGTAGTTTAACAAGGGTCAGCTGGAGTGTAGTGATTGTAAACAAACATGGCGGATGGAACGGCGGGAATCTCGGAGTCGGAAGAAAGGTTAGAGCGATTTCGTGGGTTTAGGAGTACAGATAGGAAGGTCAAAGAGATTATTAATGTTGTGAAGGATCTGGAAAAGTGGAAGAGTGAAACGGAGAAGTGGAAGCGGGACATTGGTGAGAACTATGTGGTGCGTCGGGGGGGGGGGGGGGGGATAGGCCTAGGCTTAGTGAAGGAAGCGAATGTGGGCCTATTTCGGAAGCTAATAAGAACCTAGAGATGGTATTAAAAAGGGTAGAGGAATTGGGAGCAGAGAATGTGGCATTAAAGGAGCAGCTGATGGAATATGAAGGATGATTCAAGTAAGTGAAGGAGTCAACTGCATGGACGGTGGTAGGTGAACAGAAAGTTAAGGATTTGGAGGAAATTGTGAAAGAACAAAAGGAGGAAATGAATAAGACAAAAAAAGTTTTGAGAGTGCAGTTGTAGGTGTCATGAAGAACAAGGAGAGTGTTGTGAGGGAGGCCATGGACAGGGATAGAGGTATAATCATGCATGGAGATATAGAGGCTCATATGAATGATAATGGAGTGAGAAAAGTGAGAGATATGGAGAAAGTGAAGGAGGTCATGAAAGCTGTTGATGTAGATGGATGTGGATGGGATGGGCAGGTGGAGGAAGTCAGTAGGATAGGTAGATATAGAAGGGGGGAGATGAGACCTATAAGGGTACAGTTTAAAACCAGGGCAGTGGTAGAGACAGTGACAAATTTTAGTTGGGGACTAAACACAAATGAAGAACTGAAACATATAAGATTAAAGAAGGATTTGAGCATAGAACAAAGCAAAAAAATAAAGGAACTACAGGAAAAGGCTGATGAGGAAAATGGAAAGTTGGGTGAGGAGGATAAGAAGAAGTTTTTCTGGAGAGTGAGGGATAGGAAAT
The DNA here is from genome assembly GCA_032716605.1 of Paralithodes platypus. Classification (NCBI taxonomy): domain Eukaryota; kingdom Metazoa; phylum Arthropoda; class Malacostraca; order Decapoda; family Lithodidae; genus Paralithodes; species Paralithodes platypus. The sequence goes on from CM064528.1 coordinate 29,573,309, forward strand.
TGAGGAAGTGGTTTATAAGAATAGAAGGGAGAAGGAGAGCTGGGAGGGAAGAGAATGTGACAGAAGTTGTGGCAGAGGTGGAGAGCAGGGTGGAAGCATCTCGGGGAGAGGCAGAAGAAGCTGCAGACCCAGTACCAGTAGTGTGAGGGGGGGAGTAGGGCACGGACAGGAGGAGCGGGATGATGTAGCTGCTGAAGGAATGGTAGAAAGATTAAGGATTATGTTTAGTAATGTTGATGTGTTTACCCAGGACAAGAAAAGAGAACTGATATGTAGGTTGCAGGATGAAGAGGAAAAACCTGATGTCATAGCCTTACAAGAAGTAAGACCAAAAAATGCTAGAATTGAAAGGGAACTGGTGGAGTATAGTTTGGAGGGTTTTGAGTTGTACGAGAGGAATGCTATTAGAGCAGAGGTTGGAAGAGGACTGTTTATTTATGTAAGAAAAGAGCTCAAGGTAAATGAGGTGGATATGAGACAGCAGTATTGTGAGTATTTGTGTATTGAAGTAAAATGTACAAGAGGGTCAATTCTAATTGCCTCTATATATAGAAGCCCAAATAATAGTAGGGAAGAGGATGATAACCTACTGAAAGCAATGGAGGAAATAGATAATAGAACAAATATAAGATTTTGATTGGAGATTTCAATTTGCCAAGGATCAACTGGGCAAATTGTACTACTCCAGCGGGACAGTGTAGCCTGAAAAACAAGTTTATAGAGAAAGTAAGAGATTGTTTTTTAACGCAACATATTACAGAGATGACAAGATATAGAGATGGGAACCCCCCCCTGGGGGTTAGGGAATAGAATATGCCCCACGTGCCTTCTGCGTGTCGTAAGAGGCGACTAAGGAGGTTGGGTCGGTGGGCTTGCGACCCCCACCCGGAAAAATATCTAAGCAAAGAAAAACTAACGAACAGCCTCGGATGCGGACAGAACCAACGTTGACGAACCACGACCGACTAAGGACATGCCTTCGGACATTCTGAGAATGGCTACGTGGAATGTTAGTGGCATGAATGATGGCACAAAAGAGAGAGAGGTTCTGGAAGTGTTAGTAAATGCCAGGCTTGATGTATGTGGAATGACAGGGACCAAATGGAAAGGTTCAGATGTGAGAGAGTGGGAGTGTGGAATGGGTGTGTGTGCTGGAGTGAGTGAAGGAACAGCGAGAGAAGGTGCATGTTTGTTTGTAAGTAGCAAATGGAAGGAATGTGTAAGAGAGTATGGGTCTGTGGGTTCAAGGATTGTGTGGGTGAGAATGAAAGTAGGAATACAAACGTGGGTGATTGTATGCGTGTATGCCCCGACAGAGGATATACTTGAAAGAAAAAAGAGGAGTTCTGGATGAATGTGGAGGCGTGCCTGGAGAAGTTTGACAAGAACGAAAGAATATTTCTGATTGGGGATATGAATGGTAAGGTGGGTGATAGGAAAGTTGAGGGAGTGGTGGGAGGGTGGGGGGTACCATCAGAGGTGAATGGGAATTGTAGTGCACTTGTGGACGTATGTGTGGGGAGGAGGCTGTGGATAGCCAACACCTTCTTCCGACACAGAATGATCCACAGGTACACGTGGACACGGATGTTGACGATGAAGGATAAGACAGTGGTGGAACGAAAGTAATTGATTGATTATGTATGTGTGGATGAACAAATGAAGAAATCTGTGATGGATGCTAGGGTGTATAGGGGTATTGGAGGGGGTCTGTCTGATCATTATGTAGTGGTAGCTAAGGTTAGGATACAAAAGAAGTGGGTGAGGAGAGCGGGAGGGAGGCGAGAGGAGGGTGGAATGGTGAGGAGGGTGGAGAGGTTGCAGGAGGAGGAAGTCAGGGAGGAGTACAGGAGAGCAGTGGAAAGACGACTAGGTGGGTTCGACCTGGAAGTTATGGAGGAAGTGGAGGAGATGAGCAAGGTGTTTAAGGATGAGATCTGTGCAACATGTGAGGAGGTGTGTGGAGTGAGGAGAAGAGGGAGGAGAGTGAAAGGTACAGCATGGTGGACAGAAGAGGTAAGAATAGCTGTGGAAGAAAAGAAGAAAGCATATAGAGAGTGGTTGGGTAGTAGAGGGAATGAAGATTCCGAGAGACAGAAACGAGCGAGGTACGTGGAGAGTAAGAGGGTGGTGAAGAGAGTAGTGAAGGAAAGTAAGAGAAGAGTAGATGAGGAATTTGGAAGGAATCTGAGTGTAAAATGGAGGGAGAGTAAGAAACTGTTCTGGAAAGAAGTCAAGAAAGTTAGGGAAGGCAGCAAGGGAAACAGTAAGGGTGTGAAAGATAAGAATGGGAGAATGCTAGCCGAGAAGCAAGAGAGAGTCGAAAGATGGAGGGAGTACTTCAGTGAGTTGCTAAATGTAAGGAATGAAGAGCCAGCAAACATAGCTGGATATGGTATGGGAGGGAGAAGAAGAGAAGTAGTGGAGGAGGAGGTGGGGATCAGGAGGTCAGAAGTGTGGGAAGCCATGAAAAGAGTGAAGTTGGGGAAAGCACCAGGAACAGATGGAGTGTGTGGGGAAATGTTGAGGTATGGTGGTGAGATAGTGATAGAATGGGTATGGAAAATGTGCAAACTAGCATGGGAGAAGGGGAGTGCACCCGATGACTGGAAGACTGGCATAATAGTCCCCCTATATAAGGGCAAAGGGGAAAGAGGAGTGTGTGGTAACCACCGAGGAATATGTCTTCTAAGCGTAGTAGGGAAGGTATACAGTAGGGTAGTGATTGAGAGAGTGAGAGTGAGAACGGAGAAATGGATAGGCGACGAGCAGGGAGGTTTTAGGAAGGGAAGAGGATGTGTAGATGAGATTTTTACCCTGAATTGTGTTGTGGAGAAGTATCTGGAGAAGAAACAAAAGGTGTATGTTGCCTTTATGGACTTGGAGAAGGCCTATGACAGAGTGGATAGAGAAGGTTTGTGGAAAGTACTAAGAATATACGGAGTAGAGGGCAAGTTGCTGAAAGCAGTGAAGAGCATGTATGAGGGTTTAAAGGCGGCAGTACGTGTGGAGAGTGAGCAGAGGGAGTTCTTTGACCTGAATGTTGGTTTGAAACAGGGGTGTGTGATGTCCCTGTGGTTGTTTACTGTATATATGGATGGAGTCATGAAAGAAATACTATCAAGAGCAGTGGATGTTGGTGTATCGCTGAAAAGGGAGGGAATTGAGTGGAAGCTACCTATACTGCTGTTTGCGGATGATACAGTTCTGATGAGTGATAATGAATGGGAGTTGCAGGGTCTGGTAAATGAGTTTGGAACAGTGTGCGAAAAACGGAATTTGAAGGTAAATACGGGGAAGAGCAAGGTTATGGTCTTCGAAAGGGGTGAAGTCATAGAGTGTGAGGTGAAGCTGAACGGTCAGGCTATGGAGATCGTCAACTCTTTTAAGTATCTGGGCAGTGTGTTGAGTAAAGATGGGACTATGGATGAAGAAGTGCGGGAGAGGGTACAACAGGGGAAGAGGGTTGTAGGAACGCTAAAAGCAGTAACAAGAAATAGGGTGGTCAGTATGGAAGTGAAGAAGTCCTTGCATGACAGTGTGGTAATCCCGACACTGACTTACGGAAGCGAAGCATGGACGTTGGTTGAGAGACTCAGACCAAGAGTGAGAGCAGTGGAAATGAATTACTTAAGGAGTGCGTGCGGAGTTACATGGAGGGATAGACAGACTAATGAGGAAGTAAGAAGGAGGTGTGGTGTGGAGGTAGATGTGCTGGAAAGTGTGAAAAGGAACAACTTGAGATGGTTCGGCCATATGGAACGTATGGAAAGCGAGAGAATGACTAAGAGGTTGTACGAGAGCGAGGTGGAGGGACAGAGAGGGAGAGGTAGACCGAATATGAGGTGGAAGGATGGAGTGAGGAAGTACATGAACGAGGGCGGTGCTGGTTGGGGGGACGGGCGTCGACTGACTGGGGACAGAGGTGCATGGGGGCGGTTCGTTCGTGGCCACCCCTTCGGGGATCACGGCGTCAGGCAATAGATAGGGAGTGTACTTGATTTAATTTTTAGCAATGAGGAGGATATAGTGGAACATGTCAATGTGTATAGCCCTATAGGTCGTGGTGACCATGCCTGTATAAGTTTTAGTTGCAATATTAAAACAGAGAGGGATGATAGAAGCAATTAAAAAATATACATGTATGACAGAGCAGATTATGAGCTGCTGAGAAGGTGTCTGGACATTGACTGGGGGGAATACTTGAACGGTGAAGACGCTGAAGGAATGTGGAGGAAGTTTAGAGTCAAACTGGAGGATGTTATATCCAAATGTGTACCAGTAAGGGAATATAAGGATAAAACAAAATTGAGGAAAAGAACGAACCCAGAATTACCAATGAAAAGAAAGCTGTGGACTTTGATAAGAAGAAAGAAACGATTGTGGGATAGATTAAAAGTGTTAAAAAAGAACAGGGGGTCTAGTATAGATACTAAAGTAGTGGATTTGGAACGTAGACAGATAAACAATAAAATAAGGTGGGAGAAGGTAAAGGAAAGGGAGAGAGAGATTGCAAGAAATGTGAAGGATAATCCAAAAATATTCTGGAAGTACATTCAGGAAAGGTTAACGAGAAGAGTAGGGATTCCGGAGCTGGTAGGGGGGTTGGATGATGGGAGTAGAGCGGAGACGGATAAGGAGAAAGCAGAGGTGCTGGGGAAATACTTTGGGGGGGTACTAACAGTAGAGTCGGATGATGCAGTGCCAGATATTCCCATCAAACAGGCACCTGCACTAGAACTAATAGAGTTTTCCCATGCTAGAATAAGAAGGGCTATAGAAAAAATGAACAGAAGTAAGTCCCCGGGACCGGATGGGATACACCCAAGAATCATAAAGGAAGGAGGTGAGATGTTAGTAGAGCCATTGAAAATGTTATTTGAGGTATCGTTTAATACAGGACAAATCCCGATGGACTGGAGAGAGGCGAACATAACAGCTATATTTAAGAAGGGAAAGAGAAATGACCCAGGAAATTATAGACCAGTCAGTTTGACAAGTGTTGTGTGTAAACTAATGGAAACGGTAATTAGAGAAAGAATAATGGAGCATATGAAATCAAACTAACTTTTCAGTGGGAGACAGTTCGGATTCTTGACGGGGAGGTCGACGGTACTACAGCTAATTAAGGTGGTAGATGATTGGATGCAAATTCTAGAGGATGGTGATGTAATAGACGTGGTATATTGTGATTTTATGAAGGCCTTCGATAAGGTCCCACATAAAAGGTTAATAGAGAAAGTTAGAAGCTATAATATAGGGGAGAAATGTGTGAAATGGATAGAAGCCTTCGTGAAAGATCGGAGACAGAGGGTGCTGGTGAATGGAATAGGCTCGGGGTGGAGGGAAATTACAAGTGGGGTTCCTCAGGGATCTGTGTTGGGACCACTACTGTTCGTTATATTTATCAACGACTTACCTGAAGTTATAACTAATGGAAGTGAGGTATACCTGTATGCGGATGACACTAAGCTGTATAGAAGAGTGAGGAGTAAGGAAGATGTGGGTTTGCTTCAAGGAGATGTGGATGGCATGAAGGGATGGTCTGAGCATTGGTTAATGCCTTTTTATCCAAAAAAATGCAAGTACTGTACATGCGGATTGGGACAAGCAAGATAGACAAGGTAGGATACAGTATGTATGAAGCGATGGAGGAAGTGAATGCAGAAAAGGATATAGGAGTAGTGATAGACAATAAGTTAAATTTCTCAGAACATTTAGCGGAAAAGATAAACAAAGCTAATAGAATTGTAGGGCTGATAAGGAGGACATTTGTGTCACTTGACGAAGAAATCTTCAGGAATCTCTATACAGCGCTGGTTAGGCCGCACCTGGAATATGCAAACCAGGTGTGGGCTCCATATATGGTAAAGGATATAGAAGCAGTGGAGAAAGTGCAGAGGAGAGCTAGCAAGCTAGTACCAACATTGAAGAACGCGGGCTATGAGCAGAGGTTGAGGACACTGGGGCTTCCGACACTGGTATATAGGAGAAAGAGAGGGGATATGATAGAGACTTTTAAGATAGTGTCAGGAAAGTATGATGAGGATGTGTGTGAAGGTATCTTCTTGATGCGGGAGGGAACAAGAACGAGAGGACACTCAAAGAAAATTTACAAAGAAAGAAATAGGCTTGAGAAGGCAAAGAACTCATTTTGTGATAGTGGTAAATGAGTGGAACGCACTGCCCCAGTATGTAGTTGATTCCGAATCAATAAGAGAGTTTGAAAGTAATCTTGATAAAGCATGGGGAAGACAAGATTTGAAGTTTGATTATAAAGCAAAAATACAGAATAGTAAAAATGTTGTGTCTGCTACCGCCGCCGCCAACACCGTGAACGACCACAGCAGTGCAAGTACTGGTACTGAGCTGGATACACAGGCCTAGTTTGCCTTTTTCCAGAGGATCTACTGTAAGAAACTGTAAGAAATGTACCAGCCTTGCATAATTCCAACTAAGGATAGCCCAATAAGGCCGTTAGGCGTATTTCCATTGGGGTCCTTGTGGGATTAGGTTAGCTGGGGAAAAAGGGGAGGATAAAAGAATTAGATACTTTAGAGAAAATATTTCTAGGGGGTTATTTTAAGATACCTTACATCCTATAGTAAATATCAGTAATCAGTAATCATTTCAGTCTGTGTTGCCTATCTCTTATGTCGTATTTAGTAGTAGACATAAGCTTGGTGCTCCCTTCTCGCAGCTGTCCGGTTCAGGTGTTCCTTCAGGCTACGTCTGAAGGAATACAGTGTTCTCTTTTCACGGACTGACGGGTAGGTCATTCCAGTCTTTGATGGCAGTGAAGAAGAATGTTTGCTTACCCTGTCCTTGGATTCTCGGGACCGTAAAATTAAACATCCTGTTTCTTGTATTATGTCCACTCCTCTCATTTGCTTTAACAAAATTACTCTTTAGATACTCTGGAGCTCTGTCATAGAATATCTTGAAGGCATTAGTGAGCCTGATTTGTTTGGCCCTGTCAGAGACATTGAGCATACCTAGTGACTGAAGTTGTTCCTGGCCAACATGTGATCTGGGTCCTAGGTTCAGCATGTTATTGTTGTGTAACACCCAGCCGACTAATGATTCATAGCCAGCGTTTAATAACGCCTCCTGTAGTCTATTCAGGCTCCCACGTGCTCCATGGTGAAGCCATCCTGTTTTTTGGAGTCATCACAACACCGATTAACCCCTCAGACCCGGTAGGGCTCTGAGGCACCCATAACAAACTAGGGCCAGAAACACGGAAGGGCTCTGAGGTTCCGGCAGCTTGAAAGCCTGTAAGCTTGTTTTGAAAGCCGTCCGTCCGACGCATATAAACACAGCCGGTTGGACCGACGCCGCGCACCTCCGAACACAAGAAGGAGAGGCGTCGTTTGTTTTTGTGTGGCTGTATGTTGTTTCAGTAGTGAAAAGTTTCTCATATGGCTGACATCGCCACACAGATCTCTCTACGGAAATTGTCATCACAACTGAACCAGTTGACTTAGAGAGCTCTCCTCAATGCCATTCTACGGGTACGAAAAACATCTACGCTTGGATATGTGTGGGAATGCGGTAGCAGTTAAAATAACAAAGATACGGTAGCCTAGGCGTAGACGTTTTTCGGCCAAAACCCCCGGGTTTCGGGGAATATTTATAGAATGCGTAACCGGTCTGTGAGGGTTAAGCTGGCAACCAAGATTCAAGCAACTAGAAACCAGAACCAGGCGCACCGAAGGTTGGACCCCATTGGGGGTATGCACGGAAGAGGCATTTCGCCCCACAGTCGAATGCTGTGGATCCCGGATGACCTTACCACCACTTCTTAATAGAGGGGTGGCACCTCTATTCGCCATTGTCCTTAAGGGACCAAAGTTGGAAGGTAGACTACCTCTTGAGGGGAATTTTAAGACAGTTTAAAACAGGGGAAGAGGGTGTGTAAATTAGATTTTTGCAGTAACACAGCAATGCGAGAAGTATCTGGAGATATTTTGAGCTTTTATGGATTTGGAAAAAATTGTATGATAGTGTGGATTGAGAAGCAATGTGGAAGATGCTAAGGATTTATGAAATTGGAGGAAATTTGTTAAGATCAGTCAAGAGTTTTTATGAAGAGAGCAGAGCATGTGTTAGGGTAGGAAATGAGTTGAGGGAATGTAGGTCTGCAACAGGCTTGTGTAATGTCACCGTGGTTGTTTAATGTATATATGGATAGTATGTTGAGGGTGGTAAAAATGAGAGCTATGGGTTGAGGATTGGGTTTAGTAGGAAAGAATGGTGGAGATTGGGAGTTGTTGTTCCCCAGACTGTCTGGCCGAGCAGTCCTGAGTCCGGTCGACTGAAGCCGCACCAGATGCTCGGGCCCATGAAGGAGCTAGGGTGAGAGGAGATCTGTCTCTGAGAGGGCAGTGGGGGAGGGGATCATTAGCCCATGGGCTTGCACCCCTGGGCCAATGCCCCCACCGTCCACAGCCCCCCAGGCAGTGCCACCCAATCGAGCGATCTCACCAGTACCTAGAAGGAAAAGTATTTTTTTGTTTTCCCCTATGTGAGATTTTTTGCAGTAAGACAGTTATGCGAGAAGTATTTAGAGAAGCATAAAGAGATATTTTTGGGCTTTTATGGATTTGGAAAAAGGTATGATCGTGTGGATCGTGAAGCAATGTGGAAGGTGTTAAGGATTTATGAAATTGGAGGAAATTTGTTAAAAGCAGTTAAGAGTTTTTATGAAGGGAGCAGAGCGTGTATTAGAGTAGGAAATACAGTAAACTTCCGTTAATCCGAAGGGCAGCGGACCGGCCCTCGTTCGGATTAGTGGATTTTTCGGATTATCGGACTTTACCCCTATGAACCTGTGTATGACGAAAACATTGAGGCATTAGGCCACCCAAATGACACAATGGTGCACACACACATATCATGTGTTCATGAAATCACTTCAAAAGTTTACCATTGTCATTGTAGCCTATTACCTACTTCAAAACATTCAGATTAATGGTCAAAGGAATCTGCTGATATAAACGTAAACACCATATGTCCGCATCGTCGTCTTCTTCTTCTTCCGTCTACTAGCGAGTTTGTCTTGCTCTTGAAGATCAGATCAGATGTGGTTCGGGAAGTAATGCCTTAACAACGGCACTTCCCTGAGAGGTTCTTGTAATTTTCCTTTTGTGATTATCCTTTTGTGACGTGCTCTGTTATATTATATTGTATTGAAAGCACCCTTGTCTTGTTGTCTTGAAAGCACCCTTGGGACGCTCCGATCACTGAACTATAAATAGTAGCGTATCGGAACGTCCAAAGGTGCGTTTTCAAGCTCAAGACTGAATGCGCTTGCAGAAAATGCGGTGCAAGCCAATAGCGCATCGGAGCGTCCCAAGGATGCGTTCAAGAGCAAAACAAACTCTCTAGCAGACGATGTGGTGTTTACGTTTATATCAGTAGCTTCCTTTGACCATTAATCTGAATGTTTTGAAGTAGGTAATAGGCTACAATGACAATGGTAAACTTTTAAAGTGAATTCATGAACATATATGTGTGTGCTCCATTATGTGTCATTTGAGTGGACTAATGCCTCAAAAAGGGGACTTTGGGACTTCTTGAAATTCGGACCATCGGGTGAATTCGGATTTGGCCTCAAATTGAAAAATTCGGACTATTGGGAGATTCGAATCATCGGTCGTCGGATTAAAGGACTTTTACTGTAGTGAGTTAAGTGAATGGTTTGAGGTAAATGTAGGTTTGCGACTTGGTTGTGTAATGTCCCCATGGCTGTTTAATATATTTATGGATGGTGTGGTGAGGGAGGTGAAATATAGGATTGAGTCCCGGAGGGAAGAAGGAAAACCTAATATTTAGTAGTGGCCCCGAAATCATTGACGATATGCCTATTACATAATAGCACTCTTTTAAGCCCATGCGTCAGCTCGTTTGAAACAACTGCCACAGGAAGATAAGAGGCCACATCATAAGTGTACACTAATTCTCTTATGGAATCGTCCTTATGATTGGGTACTCACTACGAAAAAACTTTGTAAAAAAAGAAAAAAGAAAAATTAACTTAAGAAATGCTATAATCAAGCTTCCCAAACTTGTGGATGTCTTCCCGTGTGGATCCGAGACGCTGATCTGCCCAGCGCCATTACGTCCTTCAATGATATATCAAGATTTTAACTTAAAGATATCAACAAATGGGAAGGGGATGGAAGGGAGGGCCTGCATCGTCAATGATTTTGGGGCCACTACTAAATAATAGGTTTTTCTTTTTCCCTCCGGGACTCAAACCTATAATTTATTAGTGGCCCCTCCATCATTGACGATATGCCTGATATCTCAAGACTGGAGGGGGACATTCGTAACAATATCTAAAACTACTAACAAAACAATAGGTTGAGAAAAAACACCCAAAATAGCATTCTTAAATTTATTTTGTACAATCGCGCTAAGAAGTCATGACTCTATCTATCGCCAGACGCCTTACTCCCCTTAATGGGGGTGGCCATACACAAAATGCCCCCAAGTGAACCTATCCCCTGTAAGAAGGACAACCCATGCCAGTTTACTGAAGGACTTACAGGATTAACCACTCAATTTAGGGTCCGTCTGACTCCCGAGGCATTTTATGTATTTGTTATCACTATTTTTCTACAGCGGTGTGCGGTTAATCCATCCACTAACCTGCTTCACCCTAAGAGAGCAGTACTGATTTGTATAAGGTTTACTCCCCTAGACAGGTTGCCGACCAAGGCTGACGAGTCCCATCCACCCGGATTTTTATAAGGTTATCTCCCCTAGATGGGTTGCCGACCAAGGCTAACGAGTCCCATCCACCCGACTCATGACTCAATTTTTTTTAACTCTCGGACCAAAGTCCCCAAATCTGGTTACCGCTGGTAACTCTTCACTGTCACTAGGAGCCTGAACGTTTCCTAGTTTTAAACTATAGGTCTTTGGATATTCCCAATAATTGGCCTCCTGACAAAATTAACCTATTTATGCCCTCTAAATTTGATTCATGTTGTAGTTTGAATAAATATAAGTACAGTGGTGCACCAACTTTCGCTAAATCTCGATTCGTGGATCGCACTTTCGCGGCAGTGTCTTAACGCCTTACGAGCGGGCCCGTTTTGAATTTCTACTACCCGCCAAGCGGGTGGTTTTACCCTAAATGGCCTTGTTTCCGTGCTCTTTTTCATGCATAAACAAGAGCCAGAGCGTAATACAATTACAGTATGTATCCCTGAAAGGGCGTTAATCCAATGACACCAGAACCATCCTCCTACGACCACGTGTTCTCTTGCAACGATCGTGCAAGACGAAGGAAAAATCCCTGAAATACGGTAATTTCTTGACATAATACCCTGTGTAGTGAGGGAGGGAGGGTGGACCCATGGCGAACGGTCAGAGCCCGACCTACGCTCCGCCCACCGCTCGTCTCTCTCTCAGAGGCAATATTGCTCCAAAATTGCACACGGACTAAAGTCGGGCCCCGCTCTTTGGGCAGGTGTTCTCTATACGGACTTAAGTCAGGCCCCGCTAATAAGGGGTTAATATTCCGCTGATTTGAATTTGGCGGCAAGAACTCGCATTTTCGCGCCCGAGCTTCGAAATTGAAGGCCTATTCAGCTACAAGCAAGAGGATTCGGTAGAGGAAAAATAAATGTTTGTGTCGAAACACGACCCTATACCAGTAAATAGTCACCCAATGACTATAACTAATCAATACACATACTGTACTTACAAATACTGAGTTAAATTTCTCAGAACATTTAGCGGAAAAGATAAACAAAGCCAATAGAATTGTAGGGCTGATAAGGACATTTGTGTCACTTGACGAAGAAATCTTCAGGAATCTCTATATAGCGCTGGTTAGGCCGCACCTGGAATATGCGAACCAGGTGTGGGCTCCATATATGGTAAAGGATATAGAAGCAGTGGAGAAAGTGCAGAGGAGAGCTAGCAAGCTAGTACCAACGTTGAAGAACGCGGGCTATGAGCAGAGGTTGAGGACACTGGGGCTTCCGACACTGGCATATAGGAGAAAGAGAGGGGATATGATAGAGACTTTTAAGATAGTGTCAGGAAAGTATGATGAGGATGTGTGTGAAGGATGATGCAGTGCCAAATATTCCCATCAAACAGGCACCTGCACTAGAACTAATAGAGTTTTCCCATGCTAGAATAAGAAGGGCTATAGAAAAAATGAACAGAAGTAAGTCCCCGGGACCGGATGGGATACACCCAAGAATCATAAAGGAAGAAGGTGAGATGTTAGTAGAGCCATTGAAAATGTTATTTGAGGTATCGTTTAATACAGGACAAATCCCGATGGACTGGAGAGAGGCGAACATAACAGCTATATTTAAGAAGGGAAAGAGAAATGACCCAGGAAATTATAGACCAGTCAGTTTGACAAGTGTTGTGTGTAAACTAATGGAAATGGTAATTAGAGAAGGAATAATGGAGCATATGAAATCAAACCAACTTTTCAGTGGGAGACAGTTCGGATTCTTGCCGGGGAGGTCGACGGTACTACAGCTAATTTAGGTGGTAGATGATTGGATGCAAATTCTAGAGGATGGTGATGTAATAGACGTGGTATATTGTGATTTTATGAAGGCCTTCGATAAGGTCCCACATAAAAGGTTAATAGAGAAAGTTAGAAGCTCTAATATAGGGGAGAAATGTGTGAAATGGATAGAAACCTTCCTGAAAGATCGGAGACAGAGGGTGCTGGTGAATGGAATAGGCTCGGGGTGGAGGGAAATTACAAGTGGGGTTCCTCAGGGATCTGTGTTGGGACCACTACTGTTCGTTATATTTATCAACGACTTACCTTCTTTCTTGGGTCAAAGGGCCGGAGAGTCCGTTAGCTGGACCCCTTCTCACCCTGTATCAACGACTTACCTGAAGTTATAACTAATGGAAGTGAGGTATACCTGTATGCGGATGACACTAAGCTGTATAGAAGAGTGAGGAGTAAGGAAGATGTGGGTTTGCTTCAAGGAGATGTGGAGGGCATGAAGGGATGGTCTGAGCATTGGTTAATGCCTTTTCATCCAAAAAAATGCAAGTACATGCGGATTGGGACAAGCAAGATAGACAAGGTAGGATACAGTATGTATGAAGCGATGGAGGAAGTGAATGCAGAAAAGGATATAGGAGTAGTGATAGACAATAAGTTAAATTTCTCAGAACATTTAGCGGAAAAGATAAACAAAGCCAATAGAATTGTAGGGCTGATAAGGAGGACATTTGTGTCACTTGACGAAGAAATATTCAAGAATCTCTATACAGCGCTGGTTAGGCCGCACCTGGAATATGCGAACCAGGTGTGGGCTCCATATATGGTAAAGGATATAGAAGCAGTGGAGAAAGTGCAGAGGAGAGCTAGCAAGCTAGTACCAACGTTGAAGAACGCGGGCTATGAGCAGAGGTTGAGGACACTGGCATATAGGAGAAAGAGAGGGGATATGATAGAGACTTTTAAGATAGTGTCAGGAAAGTATGATGAGGATGTGTGTGAAGGTATCTTCTTGATGCGGGATGGAACAAGAACGAGAGGACACTCTAAGAAAATTTACAAAGAAAGAAATAGGCTTGAGATGGCAAAGAACTCATTTTGTGATAGTGGTAAATGAGTGGAATGCGCAGCCCCAGTATGTAGTTGATTCCGAATGAATAAGGGAGTTTGAAAGTAATCTTGATAAAGCATGGGGAAGACAAGATTTGAAGTTTGATTATAAAGCAAAAATACAGAATAGTAAAAATGTTGCGTATGCTACCGCCGCCGCCGACACCGTGAACGACCGCAGCAGTGCAAGTACAGTACTGGTACTGAGCTGGATACACAGGCCTAGTTTGCCTTTTTCCAGAGGATCTACTGTGAGAAACTAAGAAAATACTCAATAAAATGGCCTCTTTCCCACGCATAGACACATATATGACCACGCCCTGCAAGCGACTCGCTAATGTTAGCATGAAAATATACCGAAGAATAAGGGAATAACAGGGAAAATAGGTGATAATTGAAGGGGGGGGGGGGAAAGGAGGGGATGTGGAGGAGTGATATGTGGCATGGCCGAGGGAAAAAAAAAAAAAAAATTTCAAGTGCTACTGGGGTGTTTTAAATGTTTTTTTTTAGGCCTAGGATCTTAAGAGTCTTCCCGCAGTCGCCCAGTAAAACCTCTTAAGAGTCTCCCCGGAGCTGCCGGGTTAAAGTTAAAATATAATCGGGAACTGTAAAACCAGTTCAACAATATTAAGTATCACAGCTCGTATGCTCATCACATTATCCGGCGGAGGGGCTGAAGGTCTTAGCTCTCCAGTACCCCCCCCCCCCCCCCTCCTTTTTTTTCACCCTTAAAATTATTCTTAATTTTAGCAGCACAAATACCAATTAGACCCGTTGACGTAATGCCACACAGGTGAGCTTTGGTTTATCCAAGGCAACAGACAGGTAGCACATCAAAAATGTATGATTAGATGTCCATAAGCGCGTGTTAGCAATATCTTCTACCGAAAAGTTTTGTAAGAATCTTAACCCGTCCAGCCCCAGCGACGCGTCTGACGCGTCGGCGATGTATGTAACGCGCAGCCCCAAAGACGCGCCTGACGCGTCACCCTAATTGCGCCGACCGTAACCTCAGGTATAGCCACTCAAGAGGGCTCAGATTTGTATGGGAACTGTGTACGTATCCCACGCAACCGTGCCGATGGTTGAAAACTCTCAAAGTCCACGTGCGTGCGCGCGAGCGCGCAATAACCTGTTTTTTTGGGATAATTGCCTTCAATTTTTTACTCTTGTAAAATCCGTTTTCGGGGGCTCTGTAAGACCATTTTTTAAGCTTTTTGAGCGGTTTTTCGTGGTTTTTCCTTCATTCCTAACCCATTCGCTATTGTTTCTGGAATAAAACCATTTTTTGAAAACCGGCCGGGTTCTGGTGCGCAAACATTACAAAACTAGCCGGGGCTCCACGGGTTAATGACACTGCCCACTTTCTGATATCGTGGGCCCTCCCCACTAGACCGGGGTTACTTTCTCTAATAACCTCTACTAGCAAAGATGCTAATTTTCTTTTTGTGATGCGCTTGCCTGTACTATTAACCCAGACAGCTCCCGGTTGTTGAGGTTGGAATACTCTCAAAAACTTAATAAGAGCTTGTACTGGGCATAATATATGATGCGTATCACCTCGCTTTAGCGCCGGGATCGTAAAATCAGAAAAAACTTGATCACTATGCTAATTTTTTGCAATAAAAGTGGGTGACGGCGCAATTTGGACATTTACATTGCGCCGCCCAAACCTGAGACAATTAGGTTCGTTGCTCATCGCCGCCAGCTCAGACACCCGGTTACCTGTGGCCAAAGCCATTAGGAACACAGCCTTCTTTAAGATTGAATATAAATCTGGAGCGTGATTATATTTTGGAGAATGAAGTAAAGACAATGCTTTGTCTAGCGACCAAGGAGGCAAGAGCTGACTTGGTGGTGGGTGAAGCTTAACCCTTCCTACCCGGGCTGCCTTACAAAAGGACGGAGGTCGTATCTGGGCGATCTGGCCGAAAAACGTCTAGGCCTAGGCCTAGGCTACCGTATCTTTGTTATTTTAACAGCTAGAAATTTCCCACACATCCCTAAACGTAGTGCGGTTTCCAATCTGTAGACTGGCGTTAAGTAGAGCTCTCTAAGTCAACTGGTTCAGTTGTGATGACGATTTCCGTGGAGCGAATTTTGCCGCGATGTTGACAATATCGGAGCTTTTCAGACACTAATTTCGTCATATCATACAACAACAACATTGATCCGACGTCTTCTTCTTGTTTTCGGAGGTGCGGTGACGCAATGACCGGCTTTGTTTACATGCGTCGACCGCACAGCGTTCAGACCAAGCTTGATAGGCTTTCAAGCTTACAGCCTGTTATAAGGACACCCGGGTACCGGCCCATCTTCCGCGGTGTCCTTATAAAAGGACACCCGGGCTGGAAGGGTTAAAACACGCACGTATAAAACCCGTCTCCTCCGCCTGAGGTACAGATAGACCTGTTAAATCATAAAAGGGGATTCTAAATTTTTTGTTTTTTTCCTATGTGAATGAGGGAGACAAAAGGCATAACTGCATGCAGCGAGTGCCTCCCTCAGATTTCAAAGAGTGACAGGGCCAAAATCAAGGGACGTTCGAGCTAAAATGCCTGGACACACAGAGTTTGAAGCAATTTAAGTCATAGGAAGAGGGAAAGACTGATTCTGGGAGAGAGTTCCAGAGCTCAGCAGTTGAATAGAAGAAAGTCTGAGAATAGCATTTCACTCTTGGGTTGGAGAGTTGCACAGAGTAGAGGTGGGATTGTGTTGCAAGGCGTGTACTACGTACCCTACGTAGAGGAGGTGGTATACACTGGGAAAGCTCCGAGGAACACTGATTATTGTTGTAGCGATAGAATAGTGAGAGAGATGCAACATTGCGGCGAAGAGAGAGAGATTGCAGAGAATTGGTGAGTGGACGGGAGTTAATGATACGAAAAGCTTTCCTTTCTACTTTATCTAGGAGTGCGGTGTGAGAGGATCCTCCCCACACATGTGAACAATACTCCATACAAAGACGCACTGTGCCCCTGTACAGAGCAAGTAGCTGTGCTGGGGTAAAGAACCCCTTGAGGTGGTTGGGCACACCCAGCTTCTGGGAGGCTGCCTTAGCGAGACTGGTAATATGGTCTTTCCAAGTGAGGGCAGAAGAAAAAGAGACACTGAGAACATAGAGGGAAGATGAAGGGTTGATTTTTGTATTGTTGAAGAATAAGGGATAGTCTTCTGGAGGTTCCTGATGGGTAGTAAGATGGATAAATTGAGTTGAGTTTTGGAAGCATTAAATGTAACAAGATTTTCTCTACCCCAATTGGAAATAGTAGCTAGATCAGAAGATAAGCATTTTATGGCTTCATTACGTTTACTTTTGAGGGACTGCTGGCTGGGGTGTTCTGGAAAACTAATTGAGTGGTGTAAAGTAGAGTCGTCTGCATATGAATGGATGGGACTAGATGTACAGTTGAGAAGATCATTTATGAAAATTAGAAAGAGAATAGGAGATAGGACAGAACCCTGAGGAACACTGGAGTTGATAGGATGAGGAATTGAGCGATGGCCGTCCACAACCGCAGCTATGGAACGGCCGGAAAGGAAATTAGAGACAAAGGCACAGATGGGGGGACAGAAACCGAAGGAGGGCAGTTTGGAAATTAAAGATCTGTGCCAGACTCTATAGAAGGCCTTCGATATGTCTAGTGCAACAGAAAAAGTCTCACCGAAGTCCCGAAAGTTGGATGACCAAGAGTTAGTAAGATATGAAAGAAGATCACCAGTAGAGTGACCCTTAGGGAAGCCATACTGGCCATCTGAGAGCAGATTATGAGAAGAAAAATGCTTAAGAAATTTGGAAGCAAGAATAGTTTCAAAAACTTTAGAGATACAAGAGATGAGAGCAATTGGACGATAGTTGGAGGGTTGAAAGCGGTCACCCTTCTTTGGGACAGGTTGAATGAGAGCAAACTTCCAGCAAGAAGGAAAGACGTTAGAGGAGAGACAGGGACAAAAGAGTTGCCTAGGGGGTCAGCACTGAAGCACAGTTTTTAAGTACAACAATTGCAGACAAATGGTTCTTAAGTGTTACTACGGAAAGGCGTTTATGTTCAAATAAGTAGTCAAGGTATTTGAAAATTAAAGCTACTGATGCTTCAGTTTGAGCCGTTTCCACTATCCAGGTTGTAAATGATTTCCAATGTGATTGGTATTGACGCCTGGTAGATAGAGTGTACTGATTTAGAAATTTATTAGTGACACTTTCACCGTACGGAGTTAACCATTTTGCCTTCTGAATGTCCAAAATGCAAAAGTCAGCGAGGTCTCGTGGTTGCCAATTGTCTCTTAAGTGGAAGTACAAGATCGGGAGTGACACCGGGTTCTCGCACCACGTCTTCAACTGGTGGTACCATACCCGAGCCGGCCACAGGGGCTCGATTATCGAGACTATGCCCCGATAATCTCGTAGTTTGCTAACTACCTGACACATGAGTGAAGCGTTTGGAGGCGGAAACAGATAGATGGAATTCCACCTGTTCCAATCCTCCATCAATGCGTCTGGACCCCCCGCCGAAGTTACTTCCCGGCGGGTTAGGTAGAATGGAAGTTTGTTGTTTTCCTTGGACGCGAATAAGTCCACTTGTGGACGGTATGGCTCTGCAATCATCTGGTTGAAGATGGTTTGCTTGAGAGACCATTCTACTATTGTGCTCTGTCTCCGTGACAGGGCGTCTGCCCAGACGTTGGCTACGTCCGGCATGTATGATGCATGAAGATAAATGTTCAGCTTGTCTGCCAGAACAAAAATCTTTTCCGACAACTCTAGCAACTTCCGAGACCTCGTTGACCCCTGATTTTGGATGCATGAAACTGCATTCAAATTGTCCATTCGAAAGGCTAGTGATTTCCCTTGTAAGGTGGAGCCGTGAGCCTGTACGAAAAATAAGGGGACTAACAACTCTTTCGCATTTATGTGAACATTTTCGGATTGGGACCAAAGCCCTTGACCCTGATGGCTGAGGCTTGACTGATAACCCAGTACAGTAAAAGATCTAATTCACCTAAATGGTTTGACCATAATTGTGCTAGAGTAACTGAACAAAAAGCAATAGCCTACAATGCATACACAAGATCAAAAACACATGAAGCCTTTAATTACTTTAGAAACATCAGAAATCATGCCAAAACTGTATTAAACCTAACTAAATCAAACTTTCTCCACAAGCAGGCAAATAAACTTCTAAATAATCCAAATGATAACAAAATATTTTGGTCTACTCTTAACTCATTTAAATCCAACTTCACTACTGCTTCATCCATTCCACCATTAATATCTCCGACTGGCAATCTTGTAAGTGACCCACGAGGTAAAGCTAACCTTCTTGCGGATATTTTCTCCACCAACTCAACCTTAGATGAAATAAATCAAGATGTCCCTGTACTTAATTTTAATTCGCCTGAAATTCCCTCACTTAAGATCCACACCAGACATGTCAAAACTATTTTGCAGAATCTCTCGGTAGATAAGGCTCCTGGTCCAGATGAAATTCCTCCAATAGTACTCAAGAATTGCTCCTTGGTGCTCGCTCCTGTATTGGCAAAATTTTTCCGTCTGTGTACTCATACCTCATGCTTCCCAGTACCCTGGAAAGAAGCAAACATCCATCCAGTTCCTAAAAAAGGTGCCTCTTCAGATCCATCAAACTACAGACCAATAGCTATAACTTCCACTCTTGGTAAAGTCTTTGAAATTATATTAAATAATCACATAATTAAGCATCTTGAGAATAATAAATTAATCAGTGATAGGCAATATGGTTTTAGACGATGTCGATCAACTGCAGACATGCTTTGCCTTCTTACGCATCAAATCAACCAAGCTACAGACCAACATGGTGAAACACATACAATAGCACTGGATATATCAAAGGCATTTGATAGAGTCTGGCATCAATCCTTATTGTCGAAGATGTCACACTACGGCCTTGCATCATTAGTTCCACTAATTTCTTCTTATCTTCATAACAGAAAAATACGTGTAATGGTAGATGGCCTTTATTCTCAATTTCACTCAATAAATGCTGGTGTTCCCCAGGGATCAGTTTTGGCCCCAATTCTGTTCCTCATTCATATCAATGATCTCATATCTACCACTCATAATCCAATACATTCCTACGCAGATGACTCAACACTCCACAGTTCCTTCACATTTACCAATTCTTTCACCCAACCCGATCTTATAAATTCAAAAATAAACACTGCAATTTCTCTGAACCAGGACCTTTCTAGAATTAATGGATGGGGACAAAAGAATCTAGTTTCCTTTAATGCACAGAAAACCAAGTACTGTACATTCAATTTTCTAACCGACAGAATCTCACTGACTCCCATATATTTTTTAATGATGTAAATATTCCCACTTCCCCTAGTATTGACATTCTCGGTGTAACATTAACTACTAACTTGAGCTGCACACATTATGTTAGAAGCATTGCTAAGAATGCCTCTAAAAAACTGGGACTCCTGTACAGAGTTCGAGAATTCTTCACTGACGAGCAGTTGGCCGTGATATATAAAAGTCATGTGCGTTCTCAGATGGATTACTGTTCACCTCTGTGGGGTGGAAGTGGAGTGGTTGCATTGAGGCAGTTGGACAAAATTCAAAATAAAGCTATTAGATTAATCAATAACCCTGCAATCACACAGGACCTTCCTACATTATCCATACGAAGAAACGTTGCATCCCTTGCATTATTCTACAGATATTTTCACAGCAATTGTTCCGAGGAACTTGCTTCAATTGTGCCGCCTCTCCACATCTTTCCCCGTAGAACTAGGGCAGCTGAGAGCGCCCATGAATTTACACTTTCTCCTCCACAATGCAGAACTTCTGCTTATCAGAATTCATTTATCCCCAGAGCTACTACTCTTTGTAATTCACTTCCCTCGAATTGCTTTCCACAAACTTACAATCTACAAATGTTTAAATCCAGTTGTTACAAACATTTTATGAATGGAGGATGCCTTTAGGCACATGGACCTTTTTGTTTTATCTGTGTTTTTCCTTCCTCCGTTCATTGTCTCTTAAAAAAAAAAAAAAAAAAAAAAAAAAAAAAAAAAAAAAACTCCCTGAAGCATCTGTGTCTATCCATATCGTAGATGGAGGAGACGTCCACGTCATTATTGAATGCAATGTTTCCTGCCTCGCCCAAACCGATAGTAAGTTGTGGATTAATGTTGGAATTTGCCATAACTTTCCCGCCGGCAATAGCGGAATTTTTTTGTTCCCTTCCCAGATTAATCTCTTTACTTTCAACAGGCCCAACTTTACTGTAAGTTGAATCTAGTTGAGAGAGCCGACCAGAGACTCCCACGTCCTCGTGGTTGTCAGACTGTGGAGAAAACAAAACAATTTCTTTCAAAATCTGTTTCGATTGTCCACACTCTGACTGAGAGTAAGATGTGCTGTGTCCCAGACCAGCCCTATCCACTGAATTACCCTTGTTGGGACAAGGTTCGACTTCGCCAACTGCCAAGTTGACCTTGAACCCCAGGGATTGTACTGTACATGATTTATAATTTGAGTTACCGGTACATGATTTCGGCATTGACTCTGATTCCGCCACCAACTAGCCAGTCGTCTAGGTACCAAAACACTTTGATTCCCTGACTTAAAAGTGGCAGTAAAGCTTGTCGGACTAATTTGGTAAATATTCTCGGTGCTAGGTGAAAGACATAAATCTGATGCTCTATCCTCAAGGCGAGGAATTTTTGGAACCGTTTGTTTACTGGGACATGCCAATAGGCTTCTGTCAGGTCTAAAGAACACATCCAATCTTGTGGCAGAAGTGTTAGCCTGATTTGATTCACAGTGAGCATCCTGAACGATGCATTGTATATGTGTTGGTTGAAACGAGACATGTCTACGACTGGTCTCATCTGAACACTGTCCCTCTTTGGTACGAGACAAAGTTTAGACGTGTAAACTGGACAAGTTGGATTGACCGGGGCAATGATATGCTTGGTGATCATTTCCTGGACTAGTGATTCCACCTCTAAAGAAACATGATTGATTTCGAGTGGTTGACGTAAACGAGGTCGCCGGAGCCACTGCCAGGTTATGCCCTTACGTACCACTGTTCTTGCCTAAGTTCGCTGGGGCCAAGCCCGGTGACACGCCCAAAATAACGCAGTTACTTGACTGCGTAACTACACTCTGATCCAACTCGCCCACGACAGGCCCCGGGAGTGAGAGAGTTTGCGATACGTTTAGTTTTATGAGGGTGGTGGGGTAGGGTTAGACGGCTGGCTAGCCTTGGCAGGAGTCGAACCTTGACCTGATTTGTGTTTGGGTTGACTCTTGAACCATTTACCTGAGTTCTTGCCTTGTTTGTACTTGGCCGGAGTGCTTCCCTGCGCTGGAGGAGACTTTGAGCCCTGAAAGAACTTAGACCCACTAGGTTGAGCCTTCTGACTGACTTTAAGTTTGGCATATGGCTTAGGAAATTTAAAATGCTTTTTCCTAGCTTGTGAAGCACCCGGCCTAGCTGCATCTACCAAATTAAATACTGTTTGCCAAGTATTAGGGCAAACTAAGGTGGGCGTAAGCACTGGCGACAAAATTACCCGGCGACCAATGTCTTTCGGCAATTTCTTGACCAGATAGACCCGTAGGTCTTGACGTGCACGGACTACCTCTAACAAGGCTATCCTGACGTCGCCCAGTGACTGGATGGAGTTTTGTAACATTAAGCGCCGGGATAATTCCATTGCTTTCTTGGCATCTGAATTAGTAATAGCTTGTATGGTTCTAATGAGAGACTGGGCTATTTGGCGACTCAGCAGTAATTGGGAAAATAGTCTTAATGCTTTTTGACGTAATTTGAAATCCTTATCCAGGTGTGCCGGGGAAGGAGTTAAAAAGGGATCTTGCAAGTCCCATAAAGACAATTTAGGAGCTGAAAGAAAGTCTAAAACATCAGGTGGTACCCCCCCGGCCTTGGTTACTGGCAAGGAAAACCAAGAATGAGTCTCTTGAGGTATTTGATGGGAGGACTTAGAAGTAATAGTGGCTGCAAACTGCTGTGCTTCTGTCTCCCAGTCTACCCACAGACCTGTGCCCACTTGCCCCATCTGCAGGACTGGGTTGCCGGACTGATCGTTAACCGGAATTGTGTCCAATTCTGGCGTTAGCAAAGCAAGAGCTTTTACGTCATTCAAGTCGTTGACCTTTGACCTGTCCGCATAAAGACGTAGAGGAGGCAGGTGGGAGAGCTGGCGTGGAAGAATACACAAAATAGAAATAAGCATAAACATTCGGAATGGCTTTGATAGACACATCTAAAGTATTACCTGCAATATCCTTAGGTCTTAATTTCCTGTTATTATTCATCTGAATAGTCCACTCACTCGGTACCGGGAGCTCACCCGAGATTGTCTGTTGCGCACTGGAGGGATTCTGAGCAGTAATGTTAACCCATGACAAATCTGGATCATAAAGAAGTGGCATAGGGCCTTTCTTGATAGTTTTTTTTTCCAATGGTGGAGGAATAATATCTGTGATAACCATTACGTTAGTTGTAGTTAACCCTCGTGGCCCGGGCTGCCTTTCTAAAGAACGGAGCTCGTATCCGGGCGATCTGGCTGAAAAATGACTAGTGTAAACAAAGGCTTATCTCCCTTAATATAAGAGGTATAATTATCAAAGTAACATCAAAATGTGCGCCTTACCTTGCTGCGTAGAATGGCGTTGCGTAGAGCTCTCTAGATCAACTGGTTCCGGAGTTATGGCGATGTTAGTGGAGGTAACTTTTGGCGCATATTTACCTCGGCACGTCCGAACACTCAACCGCGGCCCCGGCTACGAAGCCCTGTTGCACTCGTCGCCCTACCCGCAATTATGCCGGGAAGCGATTTGAGAGTTTTTATTGTTTATTATGCCATTTATTATAGTTATGTTATTTTCACTCAATAAAGTTATTTTTATGAAGTTATTTGTGTCTCTGTCACATATACTTAGTTTTATTATTATTATAGTGTCACTTTCACTGGACTATGATAATTGATAGTGTCATTTTCACTTTTATGTATTGTTAGCTTTGCGCAGTGGCAGTATCGTAACCAATGAGGTTTAGTTTTCCGAGTGACGTATCTGCTACTGCTGAAGGCCCAAAACACGGTTAAAGTTTTCACATTTCATCTTTGCCTAGTACTTGCGACACCTCGGTTGGGTTACCTTCTTTGGAAGGTAATCAAGTCGTACCCCACCTGCTCGTGGTGACCTCGCAAACACCCATTTCTATTTATTTTTTCCATTTATTCTTTTTTCAAGATAGGGTGACACAAACGGGGGCGGCGCTACCTGGGTTTATCCCAGGTAGTAGTTTAATTTTACTCTAAATTTTATTAAGTGTTTTGTATATTTTTAATTGTAGGCTACATAAATATAAACAATGGCCGGCCAAGGCAAACGGAGGCAGAGTTTATTGGGAGATGAAGAGAGCTACGAGTTTGAGGGATTTCTGGCAGAGGGTGGTGAAGTGGAGGATCAATTGACTGTAGTGAAAAGACAGATGATGGGTCTGTTAAGATGGAAGGGAGTTATGGAGAATTGGACGAGAGATATAGGTGTGAAGGTGGAGTCACTGACAGAAATATGTGGAGCCAGTTCAGTAGCAACTGCAGATGGGCCATTAATTGCTAACCTAGATGCAGTGATAAGGAAAGTAGATGAGCTGGAGGCAGAGAACATGGCACTCAAGGAGCAGCTAAAGGAGTATGAGGGCCATTTAAGTGAGAAAGTAAAGGGAGTAATAAGTGAGGAGAAAGATGAGTGGACAAGGGTGGGGAATGCTAAGGTGGATGCATTGGAAGAAATCATGAAGGAGCAGGTGGAAGAGAGAGAAAAAGAGAAAAGAGAGTTTGAGAAGAATGTAGTGCAGGTTTTGAAGAGCAAGGAAAAGGTAGTGAGGGAAACAGCGGAGACCAAAAAGGAGCCGACCAAACGCACCACTGAGGTGGTAGATGGTGGAAAGAAAAAACTGTCTGGGACCATCAGGTCCTGGTAGTAAAGCCAAAAGACCGATCCTCCGAGCCAGTAAGCCCACCAGATACAAAGGCAATCGAGACTGCTTTGGCTTCGGTTCCGGTTAACAAGTTAACTAGAACGGAGTCAGGTGTACTGGTGGTACGACTTCCATCCAAGAAAGCCAAAGAAGATGCAGGAAGGGCCATCAATCAGTATTTGGGGGTGGACAGTGCCTTCAGTGTCTCCGAACCAAAGAAGATGATGCCAAAAATGACTCTGGTAGGCATTGCTAATGACGCTGAGGATAATGAGATCATTCCCAGCATCCTCAACAAGAACCCAAGAATAAAGTCCCTGGTCGACGATGGCTTAGCTATGAATTTGCTATTCACTAAGCAAAAGAGTGATGCACACACTAAGATTGCGGTAGTAAAAATGTCACCTGAAATACGCTCTTCCATTGTGGATGATGGCAATTCTGTGTATGTTGGACTTGTGAGATGTCGTGCATACGATCGCTTCTGGGTAACACAATGTTACCATTGCCAGGGCTTTGGTCATACCAGTGACAGGTGTTATCGGAAAAATGAGGATCCAAAATGCAACTTCTGTGCTGGTACTCATAACTCAAAAGACTGCACCAACAGGACTTCTCCCAAATGTATAAATTGTATGAGCTCCACATCAGTTACGGATCCGCCAAATCATTTCGCCTCAAGTAGAAATTGTCCTTTAATGACAGCTCAGAGAAATAAAGTTATTGAGAACACCGATTTTGTAGGTTCAAAAAACTGAAAAATGCACATGGGAGCCGGTTGAAACTGGGTCTGTTGAATGTTCGTTCCTTGCGTAACAAAATGGATCATATTTGCGAGATCTTGGATGAACGTAACCTTGATGTATTA
This sequence comes from Paralithodes platypus, assembly GCA_032716605.1. NCBI lineage: Eukaryota > Metazoa > Arthropoda > Malacostraca > Decapoda > Lithodidae > Paralithodes > Paralithodes platypus. Next base: position 29,598,792 of record CM064528.1, read on the forward strand.
TGTCTCACTGAGACCTGGTTGTTCGAGTCAGATCTGAATATTATCCAGGCGGCATTGCCTAAAACCCATTCCATAATAAATGTTCCTAGGCCTAGGGGAGATCATCCGGGTGGTGGAGTGGCAGTTGTCTACTCCACATCTCTGGTGAATATCTTGCAAATAAGCCATAACCCAGCCCCTCTTTATTATGAACTGTTGGAAGTGGAAATAAAACTCCATCAACAAATTCTAAGAATGGCAGTTGTCTATAGGCCTGGCCATCGTGGCACAGATAGGGGTTTTATGGAAGAGTTTGGGCAGTTTCTCGAGGAATTTTCTGCTAAAACTGGAAGACTTTTGATGTGTGGAGATTTTAATTACTGGGTTGACAGCCCTCATCTGAAGCCATTCTCTCCTGAGTTCCTTGAGTTGACTGATCAGAACAATTTTGTAAACCATGTGTCCCACCCAACTCATATCTTAGGACACACCCTTGACTTGGTTTTCTCTCCTATGGGTTGTGGTGGTGTTCTGGATGTTGATGTTGAGAATGCTGACCCTAATACCTCTGATCATGCTTTGATTACTTTCAGCTTTGATTTCCCTAAGCCACTCACACATGAAAAAGTAATCAGATTTAGAAATTATAAAAATGCAGACCTAAATTTGGCTAGCAGTGAAGTAAAACAGTACTTGGGAAGTATTGATACTTCCAACCTTACTTCAGATGAGCTGGTGGAGGTACATGGAAATGCACTTAAATTAGTGTTCGATCATCACTGTCCAGAAGTAGAGAAGAAATCATAGTACGAGATGATTCGCCCTGGTATAGCACTCGAGTTAAATTTCTTAGAAGAGCGCGTAGAAGAGCTGAACATGAATGGCGGAAAAATAAAACAGACTCTACATGGTTGCAATACCTGTCAGCCAGAAGAGCTGTGGTCTACAAAATCAAAGATGAAAAGAAAGTGTATTATCAGGGAAAAGTTGACTCGTGTGGTAATGACCAGAGGAGGTTGGCTTCAATTGTAAACAGTTTACTTGGAAAAACAAGAGTCAGCTTAAGACCTTCTGTACCTGATGCCGAGTTGGCTGCCAACTTTGTGGCATTTTTTGCTGGCAAGATAACTCGCATAAGACAGGAATTGGATGATGCTTCTGTTGGTGAAGAACTTTCAGTTGTACTCCAACCCCGACACATTCCTAATAATGTCCTCTCATCCTTTCACTCAGTAGAGGTGGACATGATCTCGTCCTACATAAGAAACCTCAATAAAACATTTTGCCCGTTGGATCCCATAAATGTTTCCAAGCTACCAAGAGTTTATGATCACACAGTTGAGTTTATTTCCAAAATAATTAATAAGTGCTTCTCTGAAGGTAGCTTCCCACATTCTGAAAAGCATGCACTACTCCGACCTACTCTAAAGAAACCTGGACTTGATGTTGAGAACATGTTGAACTATCGTCCTGTCTCCAACCTGTCCTTCATATCAAAGATATTAGAGCGTGCAATACTTGACCAATTACAACCACTACTTCAGCAGAATGAAACTATCCCAATTTTTCAGTCTGCTTACCGACAGCATCATTCAACTGAAACAGCATTGATTAGAGTACATAATGATCTAGTTGAGAACATTTGCAATGGTGTGGCCTCACTATTGGTCTTGCTTGATCTCTCTGCGGCTTTTGACACAGTGGATCACGAGTTGTTATTGAGTGATCTTTATGATTGTGGTGTGCGTGACTCCGCTCTCTTGCTTCTTGGGTCGTACTTGTCAGGTAGATCCCAGAGTGTGATGGTAAATCAAGTGGTCTCGGACTCGACACCCCTGCAGTATGGTGTTCCGCAGGGATCAGTTTTGGGTCCTATCCTATTTATAATTTATATTAGCAGTTTGTCTCTTCTGCTTCGTGCACATAATGTCACCTTTCACTTTTATGCAGATGACACCCAGATTTATGTGAGAATCACAAATATAGTTGATATACGGAGTAAGATGGAATTGTTGATGTCTGATATCAAGAAGTGGATGAGAGCGAGAAAACTTAAACTAAATGATGGTAAAACTGATATTCTCATCATCCGAGGAAATAGAAGAGCTGATGATATGGTAGGTGCCCTCTCCATCAATGTGGGTGGATCTCAGCTGCGACCGGCCAACTCTGTTCGAAATCTGGGTGTATATGTGAACTCCCGATTAGATTTCAAAGAGCATGTAAACCAGATAGTTAAAAGTTGTTACTTGCACATCAGAAATCTCTATTTGGTGAAGCCGTTTATAACCAGACGTTGCCTTCTGACGTTGGTTCACTCATTGGTCTTCTCTCGTGTTGATTATTGCAATGCCCTGTTGGTGGGTCTTCCAAATTATATTTTGAAGAAAGTTCAGTCTGTTCTTAACAGGGCCGCAAGACTAATTTTTGGTGTTCCACCTAGAACTCCTACTACATCTCTTCACATAGAACTGCACTGGCTGCCAGTAAGAGCAAGAATAGAATTTAAGTTGTGTTTGGTGACTTTTAAGGTTCTCAAATTTGTTGAGCCTAGGTACCTTGCGGAGCTGCTCAGGCGCCCACCGGCACACCATGGTGTAGTTGTGCGTCATGACAATGACCCTTTTCGTCTTGATGAACCAAGGGCTTTCCAGCAGTCTTCTTTCTTTGAGAGGTCATTCTCCTACATGGCTCCGAGGTTGTATAACAGGTTGCCGCTGTCCATGAGACAACTGAGTTCTGTTGAATGCTTCAAGAGACAACTTAAGACTTTTCTCTTTGAGAGAAGCTATGATCTTGAGAGAGGTGTCATGACAGATGGCTATTTATTAGTGGCCCCTCCATCATTGACGAACATGCCTATTACATAAGGCATCCTCTTCAAACACTAATCCGCCGTAGTTTGAATCTACCGCGCAGAGCATTTAAAAACTGAGGAGCCTTCATCATGAGCGCACGCGACCTCACTCATGGCTTCAGTCATTATGAATTGGGTTCTCACTACGAAAAAACTTCGTAAAAAATAAAAACAAAAAGAAAATAAGAATAACTATCCAATAAGCTTTCCATCATATCGTGGATGTACTTGTGTGGATTTCTGACCAGACGCTGAATCAGGCGTCATTCCTCCTTCTTTGCTCTGCGCTCAGCCTGCCCGGACGTACCTTTCAGGCTCCGCTGGTTCCGCATTCGTGGCGTCCCTAGTGAGTTTTTTCTCATTTGTTTACTCTGGGATGTATCGAGTAAGGTTAGGATAGGCGTAGCAGGAGTGTCCTGGGCTGGTTGCCCGCAGTGCAATGTATTTTGGGTCGTATGTATGGGGCATCTATTTCGGATGTACCCTCGTGGTCCTGTTGTGGACACGTGAAATTTTCACAGTTGGGTTAGTTGGTGTTGCAGGCGGCTTTCATTACGCGTTAATTATTGCTGCCTTTTATCCTTCTGATGAGGTAAGCTGTGTGTTTGCTGACGTTCCCAGCGTATTTTTCTTCACTTAGTGAAGTTTTTTCTGGGTCCGTGTCAGGCTTCCCGGGGTGGGAAGTTATCGCTTCGGTGGTGTGTTGGCGGTGGTTCCTGTTGTGATATTCCAGTGTGTGTTTATATTTCAACTATTTTCATGCCGTCTACCTAGGCCTAGCCAGCCGCTCGTAGCTTTGCCACATGTCTAGTGTTATTATTTATTTTATAAATATGCCCTACTGTGTCATGTGTATCCGGGTTTTAGTTGTGTATTGGCTAATTCCTCGGACTATATTTGTTTCCTGGTTTAGTTGTGTATTGGCTAATTCCACGGATTATGTTGTGACCTTGGTTAGTCGTGCGTGTCTCTCCTCGTGTCGTATTGTTCAGATGGTGTCTGTTCAGGGTGGGGTTTGCCTTCCGGCGGGTTTTTCTCGGTTTCACCATGAAAAATCCTGACCGATGAGCAGTGTTGGGCCACACGTGGTTTTTTACACTGGCTGGTTCCCCGGCGAGGGGAGGTGTCTGTGGCTCTCCAGGACTGCGTCTCTGTGGGTGCCTGGTTTCAGGCCTCCTTTAAAATTCCCGGCGGGATGGCTGTACCCATCCTTACATATATATTTAGTTATATAAAGAAACGACGTTCTTGAGAACACTCGTTTTTTATAGGTTTTTCTACCTGGTTTACGACAACCACGGGGAAAACCTAGCTGTTGTTTAGGCGTTCCTCCCCGGCGATCTTTTACAAAGAAGTGGGGTCAGGAACTTGTGGGGTTAACTTTTAGACTTCTCACCCGGCGGGTGCACCTGAGCAGGGTGGGATAAAACGACTTAGGTCTCTTATAGTTAACCAATCCATTTGAGTGATACTCTGTGTATCGCTGCCTTTACTCTTACGGCAATTGAAGGATCAGTGAGGTTTAACCAAATCGATTTCCACACCCGGCGGGTGCCCCTAAGTAAAGGAACTAAGGAATTTATAAACAAATTCAATTTCGATTAACCTTAATTGGGTGATACTTTCAGTATCGCCGCCTTCTATTTTTACGACGATCGTTTGGGACAATTCGTTAAAAAATCAGATCTCGTATATTCCTGCCCTGGGCTATTCTACTAAAATATTTCAAGGGCCGGCGTCTTTATGAGGGGGGGCTTTGTTACAAAATTGAATCTTGAGACAGTCTCCACCTCCTACAGACTATAAGTGCCATACTGGACCATTATATCAGAGGGTATTCTTCATGTTCTGTAGCTAAGAAGATTTGTTTAGCCTCTTTACACCCAGCCGCGTGGCGAGATGTGTTAGCTGTGTCTTTGCATCCCGTTACCCGGCGGGTTATTAACACTTGTATGCGAACACTTGGGTTAACCTTATGAGCATTAATTCCTGGAAATTTTTCTTTATTTTTCCAGAGCTGAGCTCCGGCGGACCAATACAGACCCGGCGGTAGTTCCTCACACCAGTCTCTGTCATGGCTAATGTGACCCCAGTTTTTGCCCTGTGCATTACCCCTACTTGCACGGGTATCCCAATTTTTGCACATACCCTTTGCATAAGGTGTGTTAGATGTCTAGACCGTTCAAGGGGTCTCTGGGTTACACTTAATTGTTCATTTTGCTCCCAATTAGCCAATAAAGTCCTGTGTGACAATGACAAGACCGCGGCGGTAGCGTTGAGAGAGGTCAGACAACAAATGTCGGCCTACACTACCATTGTCGCACATAAGTCACTTCAATGTGACAACGTCCCACTTTGGGATAAGTTGCTGTCAGAGCACCCTCCCCCTAAACGTACCTCTAGAGTAAGGGGTTTTAAGCCGACAGAGACTAGCCAGGGTTCTGTATCGTCTGTGGATACGTTTAAACGCCCGAGAGAGCCTACTCCCCCGGCAGCCACCTCCTCGTCGCAGGCGAGATCGAGGTCAAGGTCACCCCTCAGACAACGGTCTTCAAGTCGGGCCTCTTCCCCGGCTAGTAAGAAGTGCAAGACTGAAGCTTCCCCCAGTGGCCATGGTGGTGATTCTTCCAAACCTAGGTCTAGTTCGCAGTCACACCGTAGCCACAAATCCTCCAAAAAGGATTCCCATAAGAAGTCCTCTCGACATTCTACTAAGTCTAGTGCATCTCATCGTACCTCTACACCTGACAATGTTTCTGTTACAGCCTCAGAATATAGTGAAGCGCCTGTCCCTAAACAAGATTTACCTATTGATATTTTAACCCTAGAAATGGAAAGTTCAGGATATTCAATAATTGAGAATGTTTCAGACTCTCAAGAGAGCGTAGGCCAGAGCCTCGGTGTTTGGCGGTTTGCTCAGCCAGGTGCTGACCATCCACGTCCGACTCATACGAGTCACACAGTAGCCGATGTCCACAGGGACGCGGCGACCCCATCCTCTATCCCTGATTTATCTTGGAAACAAGGTGCCCCTGCCTCGGCGGGGTCTTCTCAGGAGGATCGGGAGGAACAAGATGAAGTGTCATTAATTTCAGATAGGGAAGGACAAGGGTCAGGCTCAGGCCTGGACGCCGCCCATGATAATACTAATTCACCTGAAAGTTCTGCACCTAACCAGTTTGTTACAGCACAAGAAATTGATGGGTTACTTACTCATGCTCTATCAAAATTCTTTAATCAACAACGAGAAAACCCCACAATGGACTTGGGGGCTCCCTTGACAGGTTCTGCGGTACGGCCTCTGATAACGTCAATCGATTTATCTAAGATTCCTAACCCTCCTACTCTGTCACCGGCAGGGAGCTCTAAGCCAGCTACGGCGGCATTCACTACGTCAAATGTCAGGGTCATTACGGATGTTAATCCACCCCCTATAGACAAAGCGCCTCTTAGAAAGGTAGCTATGCCCCTGCTTTATGGGCCAGACGAGTCATGGGTCCCTTTGAACCCCTCTAAGCCAGAGCTTGCCCAGCCTACCTTGTCAGGGGAACTCCCGGTACCACGTGAGTGGTTTATCCAGGGAAATAAGTCTAAGAAATTAAGGGCATTGGATGCCTTGGGTAATGTTTTGGACGTAAATATCAAGGCTATACCTAGTTATTATCATCAGGATTATTTTGTTTATGCATCTAAGCCTGCTTTACCCCCTGCCTCAGCTTCAAAACTTTTTTCAGACTGGTCTAAGCTGGATGGGTTTAATGATATTAAGGCTCTGTCGGCTATTACTCCTGAACTAGATTTACAGACCGTCACAGACGAGACAGCTAATCCAGTGTTGAAGGTGGGACAGTTGGGACCAGGACCTTGGGTGGATTGGGAGGTAGAGGCTCAAAACTTTGCAACCACTTTCACTTCTAAATCTTCCCACCAGATCCCTCAGGATACACATTCATGGTTCTCAATGCCGGTAGGTTCTGCCGGCGGAGTTCCGTCAGCTTTATTTTCTTTTTTAGCTGCCCCTAAGATTAATCTTTGTGAACTAAAGGAACCATTCATTACCCCTACCCCTTCTCACCTAGACAGAGAATTTAGGCTAAGGGGAAAAGCTTTCCGCCTGTTTTCACAGTACATAGTTTCTCAACAGGTGGCTAAGTCTTTACTCAGGTCTACTCAGGCAATCGCAGACGCGGATGCTCGAAGATCAGTAGAATTATCCCGGCGTCTGATTCTTCAGTCGTCAATTCAATCCTTAGGTGACATACGCACAGCCTTACTTGAGGCGGTGCGAGCACGACAGGATCTTAGGATGTCATTAGTTCGCAAGCTGCCTGATCGCATTGCTAACCAGGTGGTAATGTCCCCAGTACTTACACTTTCTTTAATGTCCCCTGATGTATGGCGAACAGTGTTTAACATGGCACAGGCCGTGAAGCACAGTCCCGCACAGGCTAAGAAACCCGCATTTAACTTCCCCAAACCTAAGCCTCCTACTAAAGCTCAGCCAGGGGGTTCTAAGCCGTTTCTTCCGCCTAAGTCCTCCCAATCCCCCCTGGGTCAGTTCAGGCATAGACAGAGAGGGTTTTCAGGACAGAGGGGACGCGGCCAGTATAAGCCGGGGCAGGGCCAGTCTTCGGCCCACACCAGCCAGCCGGCGAAGCGTCCAACACCACCAAACCCACCATCAAAAAACTAAAGTCTTTCATTAGAGGTGGAGTTGCTGGTCCAGGAGATGATTGCCAAGAATGTCATCATCCCGGTACCCCCAGATTACCCTGTATTCACGTCAAAACTGTTTTTGGTTCCCAAACGGGACAGTGTTCAGATGAGGCCGGTCGTAGACCTGTCGTATCTGAATCTTCACATTTACAACGAGTCTTTCAGAATGTTAACAGTTCATCAAATCAGGCTAACACTTCCGCCGGGTGGCTGGATGTGTTCCCTAGACCTGACAGACGCCTATTGGCACGTGTCGGTCAACAAAAGATTTCAAAGGTTTCTGGCCTTGAGGATCAGGCACCAAAATTTTGTTTTTCAGAGGATGCCGTTCGGTTTGAACCTAGCACCTCGATTATTCACGAAACTAGTCCGGCAAGCCCTGATGCCATTGTTAAAACAGGGAATCAGAGTGTTGTGGTATCTAGACGACTGGCTGGTGGTGGCAGAGACACAACAATTATGCATAAAACATGTCAATATCATTTTAAATCATGTCAAAACTCTAGGCTTCAAGGTAAATCTGGTAAAGTCAAACCTTGTTCCCTCAAGAGTAATTCAGTGGATAGGGCTGGTCTGGGACACCGCCGCTCTCACTCTGAGTCAGAGTGTGGACAATCGCAACAGGTTTCGCAGGAAACTGTTCAGGTTTCTTCACAGTCTGACTACGACACGAAGAGTCTGGGAGTCTCTGGTCGGCTCTCTCAACTGGATTCAGCTAACTGTCAAGTTGGGCCGGTTGAAAGTAAAACGATTAATATTGGAAGGCAACAAATATTTCCCACTCTTACCGGCGGGAAAATTATGGCCCATACCAAAATTAATCCACACCTTACTAGCGGTCTGGGCGAAGAGGGAAACATTGCACTCAATCATGTCATGGACCTCTCCTCCTCCAACGGTATGGGTAGACACGGATGCGTCAGGCACCATAGGGTGGGGATTTCAGTCAAATCAGGGGCACCAGGGTCAGGGACTTTGGTCCCACTTAGAAATCTCTCACATAAATGTCAAAGAGTTACTAGTCCCCTTGTATTTCCTTCAGGCTCACGGCCCGGCGTTACGGGGCAAGTCAGTGGCCTTCAGAATGGACAATCTGAATGCAGTTCACTGTATTCAGAAACAAGGGTCAACGAGGTCAAGGAAGTTGCTACTCGTGTCGGAAGAGATTTTTGTTCTAGCCACCAGTCTAGATATTTATCTTCACGCATCTTATCTCCCAGGCGTAGCGAACGTCTGGGCAGACGCTCTGTCCCGGAGACAGAGCACGACAGTAGAATGGGAGCTCAAGCAACCCATTTTCGACCTAATGATTGCGGAGCTCTCCCATCCACAAGTGGATCTTTTTGCGTCCGAGGAGACTCACAAGCTCCCTCTATACCTCACCCGCCGGACGATAACGCCGGCAGGGGGGCCAGACGCCCTAGTGACAGACTGGAACAGATGGAGCTCCATCTATCTGTTTCCGCCGCCAGATGCGTCACTAATGTGCCACGTAGTGAACAAACTACGAGTTTATCGAGGCTTAGTCTCGCTAATCGCGCCCCTGTGGCCAGCGCAGGTGTGGTGCCAGCAGTTAATAATGTGGTGCCCGGACCCGGTATCGCTCCCGGTCGGGTACTTCCACTTAGACACGATTGGCAACCTAGAGACCTCGCTGACTTTTGCATTATGGACATTCAGGAGGCCAAGTGGCTAGCACCATACGGTAGGGATGTGACCAATAAATTGCTCAATCAATATACTCAGTCTACTAAGCGACAATATCAATCTCATTGGAAAGCTTTTACTTCTTGGATTGTTAGAACGGAACAAACTGTATCCTCAGTGGCATTGGTTTTTAATTACTTGAACTATCTGTTTGAGCAGAAACGTTTTTCTGTGGTTACTTTGAAGAATCACTTAACTGCGATTAGAGTGCCCTTTTTCGACCTTACAGGTCTATCCATACCGGTGGCGGAGGAAACAGGATTTATGAGAGCGTGTTTTAAACTCCGCCCACCTCCCCGTCAGCTCATGCCTACTTGGTCTCTGGACAAAGCTTTGTCTTTACTTCATTCTCGTCTGTATCAAAATACTGCAGACTTTGCTTTAATCTTAAAGAAGGCAGTTTTCCTTTTGGCTTTGGCCACCGGAAACAGAGTGTCTGAGCTGGCGGCGATGAGCAACACACCTAATTGTCTTAGGTTTGGTAGACTTAATGATTCAATTTCCATTGCACCCTCCCCGGCGTTTGTAGCCAAGAATGAGCATAGTGCACACGTGTTTTCTGAATTCACGGTGCCGGCGTTAAAAAGGGGAAAGGTGCATCATAATTTATGTCCAGTGCAAGCTCTAACCAAATATTTAAGAATAGCTCCTCATAACCCCCAAGGTGCTTTATGGGTAGCGAGTACGGGTAAACGCTTACTTAAACGGCGATTAGCCTCTCTTCTGGTAGAAGTCATTAAAGAGAGTAATCCCGGCGTTGTGGGTAGGGCCCACGATTTACGCAAGTGGGCGGCCTCTTTACGTTTCCTGAAAAACTTTTCAGTTGAAGATATTGCGTCCACACAGTTGTGGGCGTCTAATCATACGTTTCTCTCTAGATACTTGTCAGTTGCTCTAGACAAACCTTCCTTACCATGTATAGCTTTAAGGCAGAGGGTCTAGGTGGCCCTGCAGTCACTTATGTTTATTTTCAAGGAAGGGGGGGGGGGGGGGGGTGCAGTCAGTTGACATAGGACACCCTAGACCCCGCCGGAGTATGAGAGCTGTGATACAATTTAAGGTTGAAATGTGATATGAAAATTTCTCTGCGAGAATTTGTGCTAGTACAAAGTTTAGTACAAGACAACGGTGTTGTTATAGTAGTTTTAGCTGCGAAAGCAATGTAACATTAGTTCAATGGAGTTCATTAGCAATTGATCTCCACATGTATTTTGGGGTTTATGATGTGCACATATAAACTTATAACTTATTATTTTTGTCACCACTCGTTGAGTGGGGTGCCTTTTGTATTTACCTAATTGTATTTACCTAATTGTAGTTTACAGGAGTTGAGCTAAGCTCGTGTTGTCCCGTCTCTCAGTCTACTTTTTATCCAATTTTTTCTTGAAAATATGGATGTTCCTTGCCCCTACCACCTCCTCCTCCAGCCCATTCCATTTGTCAATACATCTATAGGGGAAGCTAAACTTCCTGATATCGTTCTTGCAGGTAGGTCTTTTTACTTTGTAGCTGTGGCCTCTAGTTATTCCTGTATCCATAATTAATATATCCTCCCTATCCAGCCTCTCCAGCCCCCGGGTACATTTGTACATCATTATCATGTCTCCCCTCTCTCTCCTCTCTTTTAGACTCGGAAGATTTAATTTGTCTAGCCTCCCTTCATATGGCAGTTCTCTGAGACTTGGAACCAATCTAGTGACTGCTCTCTGGATTCTTTCTAACTTGTGAATATGCTTCTTTAGATGCGGGGACCACACCACTGCTGCATACTCCAATCTTGGTCTAATCATACTCTTCATAATTTTCGCTACCATGGTCTCATCCAAATAGTTCAGAGCAACTTTCATATTCCCGGCCATTGCATACATTCCGCTAAAGAGCTTGTTAATATGTTTCTCTGGCGACAAATTATCTTGTATAATCAACCCTAAATCTTTTTCTTTTTCGGCCTTGCTAATTTTATTATCTCCCATCCTGTACTCCCAATTTGGTCTATTCACACTTCTTCCCATATTTAACACATGACATTTACTTATATTAAATTTCATTTTCCACTTGGTGCTCCATTCGTATATTTTATCTAAATCCCCTTGCAGCTCCTCACAACTACTTTTATTTGTTATTTGTCTCATAATTTTTACGTCATCTGCAAACATTGACATGTAAGAGTTTATGCCTATCGGCAGGTCATTCACGTACATAAGGAACATGAGAGGTGCCAACACAGATCCCTGCGGCACACCACTCTCAACTTTCCGCCACGATGAGTAAGTTCCTCTAATGTTGGTCCTCATTTCCCTATCTGTTAAATAGCTCTCCATCCATTTCAGCAAACTCCCCCTGACACATCCTAGCGTCTCAAGCTTAGATAACAATCTCTTATGTGGTACCTTATCGAATGCTTTGGAAAGGTCTAAGTAGACGCAGTCCACCCATCCGCCTCTTTCTTGGAGTACATCTATCACCCTACTGTAATAACATAGCAAACTGGTAACACAAGATGTCCCTTCTCTGAATCCAAATTGCTTTGGGGTTATTATTTTCTTTCTCTCCAACATTTTCATCCATCTCTTCCTAATTAGCTTTTCACAAATCTTGCATACAATACTAGTAAGTGAAACTGGTCTATAGTTTAAAGGGTCCTCAGGGTTTCCATTCTTGTATATCGGAATGATATTAGCTCTTTTCCATTCAACAGGAACCTGTCCTTTATCTAAGGAAGCTTGAATTATGTCCCTCACTGGCTCCACTAATTGCTCTGCACACTCCTTTAAAACCCAGGCAGACACTTCATCCGGTCCCATAGCTTTCCTTACTTCAAGTCCTCTCATCGCAGATAACAGCTCATCTCTAGTTATTTCAATCTTACTAAGACCACTCTCCAGTACTCCCGCCTGTGGTTCGTCAAAACCTTCCTCTCTAGTAAAAACTGACCCCAATTTGTTATTCATTACCTCACACATGTCCGATACATTTTCATACGTCCTAGCATCAACTCTTAATTTAGTAATTTGTTTCTTTACCTTCAACTTACTGTTTATATATTTATAAAATAATCTAGGGTCACTTTCACATTTATTTACTATGTTCTTCTCATAGTTCATTTTAACTTGCCTAATTATGTTAACATATCTATTCCTCTCATGTTTTTATTTATTCCGATTACTCTCAGTGTTCCTTCTTCTTAATCTAGCCCAAGCTGCATCACGCCTACCCAAAGCTCTTTTGCATTTCAAATTAAACCAATCTTTCTGCTTAGTAAAATTTCCAGTTTTATATCTTGGGACAAACATATTGGTTCCTACTCTATAAATTTCGAGGAATCTACTATATTTACCTTGTACGTCCCGTTCCTTCAAAATAAGATCCCAATCTACTCCCTCTAAATATCTTTTCAAGGATACATAATCAGCTTTACTATAATTTAATCTGTCATTTATGTAGCTATTGTCTAATCTATTGGCATTACTCGAGGTCAACTTCCATTTTAGTAATAGGTGATCACTTTTACCTACAGGACATAGATAGTTTATATCACTAATTTCGTGAGGATCTTTTGTAAAAATCAGATCGAGTTTAGAAGGTTCGTTATTACCCCTCATTCTTGTATTTTCCTTCACATGTTGTGTAAGTACATTTTCCGTAACCAACTCCACTAGCCGACTTCCCCAAGATCTCTGATTTGGCCCTGCATCTCCCGATTCCCAATCAACCTCACTACAGTTGAAATCTCCTACCAAGATCAATCGATTCTTCCTTAAAAGCAATCTTCTCAACGACTGAATCATATCCTCTACCATCTCCTCAAACTCCAACTCCCTCCATGCTCTGGTCTTTGGTGGCATGTAAGCTACTGCTATGTCTAGCTTTTTTCCTTCTATATCATTGAGTTCAACTGCCATTATTTCTGCCTTGTCATTATTTAACTCCACGTGCTTTGCTGTCATAGGGTTCTTAACTAATACTGCCACTCCACCTCCCCTTTTACCCTTTCTATCATTTCTCCATATATTATATCCTTCACTAAACACTATGTTGCTGTCAAAGTCCTGGTTCAGCTTTGTCTCTGTCAAACAGACTATCTGTGGTTGATCTTTTCTTAATATATTATCTAACTCTACCTTTTTACTGTTTATTCCATCTATATTAGTGTAGTAGCACAGTATATTTGAATCCACCTCCTTGTTTCTCTTCCCTCTCTGCCTCCTACCAGGTTCACCTCCTCCTCCTCCATCCCTTCCCTGACCCAGTTCCACCTCCCCCACTAATTCTATTCTCCTCCCCCTCTCTCTCCCTCTGTTCCACCCTCTCCACCACATCCTGGCTCTCTCCGGTCCCCTGCTCCCTGCATTATCTCTCGCTCCGTCTCCTTGCTTTGACTTCGTACTTGTCTCTCTGTCTCTTTCCCTATCACTCCTCTTACTTTCGGTTCTTGGTGGCTCCTGATGTACCACTTCCTTACTTGCCCTTCCCTTATTCTCCAAAAAAAATTTCTTCTTTTGCTCTTCAGACAACTTTCCATTCTCTTCATCAGCCTTAGCTTGGAGTTCCCTTAACTGTTCTCGTTCTTCTACACTTAGGTCCTTTTTTACCCTTATATGATTCAGCTCTGTCGAATTTAATTTCCAGCTCACATTGGCTACTGCTTCTGCTGTTGATCTAAACTTTAGTTCCACTCTTAGTGGTCTCATCTCGCCCTTCTTATATATTCCTAACCTTCTCACCTCCTCCAGTTCTTTTACCCATCCATAACCCTCGTCTAAGTAATCCAGTATCCCCTTGACTTTCACAACATCCCTTTCCTTTCTTACCTTCATATCTGCCAGGTGCTCTTCCACATCTCCAAAGATTACTACACACTTACCTCTATCTATTGTCTCTCTCACTACCTTCTCTTTCTTCTTTAAAACTTGCACTACATTTTTTTCAAACTCTTTCTTTTCCTTTTCTCTCTCTTCCTTCTGCTCCTTCACAATTTCTTCAAGGGCTACCATCGTGGCACTCTCTACCCTTGTCCACTCATTTTTTACCTCACTAATTCCTTTTACTTCCTCACTCAGGTGGCCCTCATATTCCTTAAGCTGAGCCTTGAGTGCCACATTTTCCGACGCTAACTCGTCTACTCTGGCCATCACTGCCTCTAGGCTGTCACTTACTGGCCTAGGCCTATCCACCCCGCTAGTAACGCCACACATATCGGACAAAACTTCTACTTTAGCCCCTAACTCCTTCCTCCAATTTTCCATCACTCCCCTCCATCTCACAAGACCCATTAATTGTTTTTTCATACTTGCCAACTGATCATCCTTGTCCTCGGTGATAAAGCCTTCAAATTCATAATCCTCCTCATCCCCAGCTAGGCTTTCACGCCTTCCCGCCATCGCGAGGTGGTCGTCTGCCAGCCTAAAAACAACAATCGCCCCACTATCCCATCTCACTCCAGGAACTGTTTTACTTAATCCATATTTTCAATTACTTGGAATATCCAATTAAATCTGAATTGCTCATAAAACACCTAATTACTTATTGAAATGCACATATAAATTTCCGGGACAACACTTAGACACTCCTATCAACTTCACACAAGGTAACTCATTATCGGGGAGCAGCTGCGAGGTGTTGACAGCTCGGAGGTCGGCGGAGGTGTAACTACAGATCTGTGTTCAGAATCTTCAGGGTTACCTATTTTTGTCAGGCAGGCTTCTTTGAAGCACGCACCTGCCTGAACCCCCTTTTTCTTGTATATTTCCGGCCTACGCCGTATTAAATACATTTTTCAAAAGTAAGAATACTATGTGGTTGTTTTTATTATCTGCTTTTCTAGAGTTATGATATGATTACGAATGTCCCCCTCCAGTCTTATTCGCCAGTCATGTTCGTCAATGATGGAGGGGCCACTAATAAATTATAGGTTTGACTCCTGTAAGGAGATAAAGAAAACCTAATATTTAGTAGTGGCCCCGTAATCAACGACTGGGGCCCTCCCGACCGTCCCCTTCCCATTCGTTGATGTATTAAGGATTTTGGTTTACTTGATATGTCAGTGAAGGAGGAATGACGCCTGATTCAGCGTCTGGTCAGAAATCCACACAAGTACATCCACGATATGATGGAAAGCTTATTGGATAGT
This sequence comes from Paralithodes platypus, assembly GCA_032716605.1. Classification (NCBI taxonomy): domain Eukaryota; kingdom Metazoa; phylum Arthropoda; class Malacostraca; order Decapoda; family Lithodidae; genus Paralithodes; species Paralithodes platypus. Next base: position 29,614,181 of record CM064528.1, read on the forward strand.
TATTCTTATTTTCTTTTTGTTTTTATTTTTTACGAAGTTTTTTCGTAGTGAGAACCCAATTCATAATGACTGAAGCCATGAGTGAGGTCGCGTGCGCTCATGATGAAGGCTCCTCAGTTTTTAAATGCTCTGCGCGGTAGATTCAAACTACGGCGGATTAGTGTTTGAAGAGGATGCCTTATGTAATAGGCATGTTCGTCAATGATTACGGGGCCACTACTAAATATTAGGTTTTCTTTATCTCCTTACAGGAGTCAAACCTATAATAGAGTTTAGGCTATTTTGCCACTGCTGGTGATTGTTAAATGTGTGTTGTATATGAGCCTTCTTTTGATGCATTGATTTTTGTTCTTTTTTCTTTCTCTTTTCGAGCGCTAGTGAATTCTTCGGAAAAATTGGCGCTTATGAGAAATAAGTAACATGCTTATTATTATTAGGTAAGCTAATAATATATATAGTGTCACTTTCACTTGTTCATATTGTTATGAAGGCACTTATTACTTATGTCTGTCTCTTTCACTTATACTTAGTTTTATTATTATAGTGTCACTTTCACTGGACTAGGATAATTGAGTGTCATTTTCACTTATTTATTGTTAGAGGTAAGCTATAATATATATTTTAGTGTCACTTTCACTTGTTCATATTGTTATGAAGGCACTTAATATTAGTTATTTGTGTCTCTTTCACTTTAATTCTTTATTTTATGTTATTATTAGCCTACATTTTAGTGTCACAGGCACTTCAATATTGGACTAGAGTGTGAAAGTCGTTGAAGCACCGTCCAGCGCACAGTGCCACTTCACACTCTAGGCATTCCCATGTGGTTTTTGTTACTTTATGGGGTCTGCGAGTTGTGTGGCTGCACACATGGCACCTCTTCTGACTTCTAACTCTACCACCTGGAGTTTTGAAAGGAAGGGGGTTGAGCTGGTGCTTCCTGAAGAAGTCGGCACACCCCGTTCTGTCCAGCTGGCCTGGTCCTTGTAGTGGTCTCCCAGGTTCCGCATATTTAGCCAGGAGCTCAAGTATCACCTGCTTGTGGAACTTCCGCAGGGACTTGTACTTCTTGGCTCCGGGAGTCCACAGACGGTAGATGTTGTAGGCATTGAGGGCCGACATATCTACCGTATGCAGAATAAACTTCTTATACCACCTGCAAGATGTTCGCAGGCAGTCGATGAAGCCCATCTGCATGTCGGACTTTTTGATGAGACGCATATTGATATTGTAGTCCAAAACAGCAGCTGGTTTCTGGACGGGGTTTTTGGTCTTCCTGTCCACCTTCCCTGTGGCGACCATCTCAGCTTTGTGGCATGTAGTGAGGAGGTTGACCTTCCGCTGGTCATGCCAGTGGATAGAGAGGATGGGGCCACTCTTCTTGTGGTAGATGTCTGTCTTCTTGGTCGGGTACACTGGCATGCCCTTCCTCTTTGCCTTGACTGTGCCGACAGTTCCGGTCTTGCCGCAGCCTCTTGCGGTCATGGAGGTACTTGGTGAGGATTGGCGACGTATAATAATTGTCTGTGTACAGGATGTGGTTCTTGTGGAAGTGTTTCTCCATCATCTTCTGTACAACAGCGCCGCCAAAACCAATGTCGGGGTCAGTCACGATTTCGCCACCACTGCCGCTGTAGACCACAAAGTCCAGCACATATATCCCGTCTTGCAGTCGCAGAGGACGAAGAGCTTGATGCCGAAGCGGTGTCTCTTGGACGGGATATACTGTCTGAAATGCAGCCTACCACGGAACAGGACCAGAGACTCATCGAGGCACATCTTCTGCAATGGAATCAGGTAGGTGGTTGCCGATGACGTATCATGTCATACAGCTTCCTGATTTTCCATAGTGGGTCGGGAAGGTGGACTGCCATGTTGTTGGTGAGGTGGAGATAGGAGAGGATATCAAAGTACCTGTCTCTGGACATGTACTTGCCAAATACTGGAGTCGTGATGAGGTCGTCAGTGATCCAATAGTCTGCCAGAGCGTGCTTCCTGATATGTGTCATCAGCATAGTCAGTGCCAAGAACACATACAGTTCTGCCACAGTGACAGCTCTCCATGCCACCATCTTGGCACTGGTCTTCCTGCCAAGAAAGTTGGCACAGATCTCATGATGGTTGTTGGTTTCCTCGACGAGGTATTTCATGACCTCATTGTCATAGAAGCCACAGAAAAGTTCACTGGGGGTTGCATTTGAGCCACACGGATATGCTGGTGACACCCCGGAACCAATCTGCTGCTCGTCAAAGGCAGGACAATCTGGCTCAAAATCTGCCCCATCTGTCCACACAAACAAGTTGGATGAGCGCGCACGTGCAGGCGCAGCAGGCACACGCCCAGGCACACGCCCTTGCCCACGCGGACGCCCTGCACGCCCACGCCCACGCCCACGCCCAGGGGCAGCGGCGTCGGCAGGCTGAGCCACACGCCCACGACCTCGCCCTTGAACTCGTCGTGTCGGGACTTCCTCCTCTTCCACATCCTCTTCGTCGTCCTCCTCCTCCTCAGGCGATGTCAGGTCATCTGGGGCAATGTTGGGGTCGTCAGCATTTTCTTCGGGAGATAATTCCGGTGAAGAAGTGACCGGGCGTCGACGGCGTGGGGGACGGGAGGCTGCAGGAGGTTGAACAATGGGAGCCTCAGCCTCGGGAGTTGGGCTCCTTTTGCGGCGAGCCGAGGGCTTCTCCGCAGCAAATAATGCTCTATGATGTGGGGCCTGTGGTGGCACACTGTGGGAGGACAATGCCGCCCTACTAGTACCACTTGTAGAGGCCCTTTGCACATCGTGAGGGAGAGATGAAGCCGAGGGCTGTGGGTAACCCGCGCGGCGTCCCGGGTCAAGGCGTCGGGACAAAGGAATTCAGGTGGTTGCAGACCAGGGTCGGCGTCACTATCACTATCTTCGCCTTCCCTAGCTTTTTCTGCTGCCCTGGGTGCTTTCTTGACTGCACTTTTCACTAAAGATTGTTTGTAAAAGTATTTACCCACTTTCAAGGGCGTACGGGCAGGCAAAGGGGAAGGTCCCGGGCTAGGGCTAGGGCTAGGCCTAGGCTGACCACGCAAAGATGGCGACGGGGTAGGCCTAGGCTCTAGCACACTCGGAAGTTCGACTGCACCTTCCTGCAACACTTCCACATCAGGATCATCACTACTATCTCCTCCCTCAAACAAGTCAACATTGTCATCATCCCCAAACCCCACAAAATCATCGTCTTCACTCGCACTTATAAACTGTTCTTTATCAATCAAGCTTTCGCCACTGCTTTCTTCAATGGCAAAAAGTTCTCTCTCTATCGCACTATCACTCAACAATACCTTTCCTTTCTTGCGTTGAGCATTTTTCTTGCTTGCAACAGGCGTAAATGTAGCAAGCGGGGTAGCACTGGGGTGCGCAGGAGGTTGCACAGAATCGGACGCGTCGGAATTAATTATTTCGCTATAACTCGCCATGGCGGGCACGTACGAACTGATAACGGTAGTAGTTGAGGCTTGGTGGCGCTGCGATCGCCCCTGCAAAGGAAATTTTCGCCGCGCGAATTTCAAAGCACGCTTTCATGCATAGGGATTTTAAAAGGTCACCCGGGCTCCGGCCCATCTGCCGCAGCGTCATTTTAAAATGCTGCCCGGGCCAGAAGGGTTAAAGTAGATGTGACAGGGATAATACTAGCACAAGTAAGAGGGAGCGATATGTTAGTTGGAGCAGTAACCCTGGCCGTCTCTAAGGGTCTCACAACAGACATTGTCGGTGGAGCTTCTGGTACGTTTGGAGGAACTTCCGGTGACGTCGCTGGACTCTGAAAGTTTTGCAAGAAGTTATGTAAAATTGTCTGTAAATCGTCTTTCGTCACAAACTCTTTTTGTGACTCCTTAGACGTTACTGAGTCTACCTCTGATACACTAGTTAAGCGTTCGGGTTGAGCAGAGGATAATGGTTCTACTTCCTCCTGCTCTTCGCCTACCACTTCCATCTCTTCCGGGTGTTGGCGTACCTCGGAGAGTAAATGCTGTTCAAAACCTTTCCATGACAAGTCTGGGACGGATGAAGGTACCGGGTCGTGATGTGCAATGTTCTTCTCACTGTCCCTTATCCCCACCGGGCATTGTCTTTGTGTATCTGATTGCACTGGCTTTAGGTGCCGCCAAACATTATGACCGTCTGGTTCTACCCTAGCCTTTGATCTATGGCTCACACTTTCACCGTAACGGCCACCCGCTGGGTAACCCCCATATTGGTCCGCCAAGACCTTTGATGAAACCCTCCTAGCATGACTAAACTGAGTATCTACCCGAGGTATAGACAAATCTTGTCTGAGAGACAGAGACACTGTGTTTATCACTTGAACCGTCCCTGGGAGTTGACTCAATGTCCTCTGTCCCCACCTCTGAACTGCCAGATTGGATGTGAGACACGGTAGAGGTAGGGGCGGAGGATGGAGGACGAGACCCCGGCAATTGCCGGTGTCCCGAGCACGTCGACTCCGTACGGGATTTCTGTTGAAGACCCTTCCTGCCTGAACTCTGTGCGATAGTCGTCACCGGTTCAGTTTTCCTATTTTTATGTCGTGACCTTGAAGCACTTTATGACTTCGAAGATTGTTTGAGAGGCGATCTAGATCTCGATCTGGGGTGATCATCTCGTGGAGATACTGACCGCGCCCTCTCGGGTCGGCCCGGGGGGTGGGGGTTGCCTTAGTAGTAATTGATTCACTGCTATCACTGTTACTAACAATTTCTTTTGATATAACTTTTGGTTAAATTTAGACGTAGTGCCGGACCGGGAAGGAGTTTTAGTAACTTGTGATTTAATAATCAAATGGTCCCAAAGAGTTTCATCATCGCAATGAAGAGCTTTGTGAGCAACGTCTTTTGTATAACTATAAAAAGTAGCTTTGATTTCTAATAAGGCTACTTGGCAAGAGGGGTCACGATGATCAAGTAACCCACTCCGAAGGTCTGAACAAATCCCGCACTTTTTAAATAACCAGACGCCTCTGGATCGGTCCAAGCACTTAACACACTTTACGCAAAGTTTATGGTTAAAGACTGGGATGCACAAACAAGTTGGAGTTGAACACAGTGTTACTAAAGGCATGATGGCTATGACCCTCCTCCCCCCCCCCCCCCCCCACCCCCCCCGCCTGGATCAGACCCCACTACCTGGGTCCTGTGCTGAGGTCGCTGTGTTACTAAAGGCATGATGGCTACGACCCTCCTCCCCCCCCCCCCGCCTGGATCGGCCCCCACTACCTGGGTCCTGTGCTGAGGTCGCTGTGTTATGATCTATAAAAGAAATTTCCAAGAATCAATGCTCATAAGGATAAACTGAGACATTCACACATTATATACCTCAAATACGCCAGAAAACTAGATGTAGCACCACTTGCTACTCTAATTTACCGCCGTATCCTTATTTAACCCTTCCCGCCCGGGCTCGCCTTCCTAATGACAGCATTGAGATCCGGGTGATCTGGCCGAAAAACTTCTTTAATAGGCTACCCGTATCTTTGTTATTTAAACTGCTAGAGAATTCCCACGCATCTCTAAATGTAGGTGTGTTTCGTATCTGTAGACTGGCGTTGAGTAGAGCTCTCTAGGTCAACTGGTTCAGTTGTGATGACGATTTCCATGGAGAGAGTTTCGATGTAATGTTACCAATATCAGACACTTTTCAACACTAAATCTGTTCCTGCAGACAACACAATAACAAACTCCGAATCTTCTTCTTGTTTTCGGAGGTGCGGTGACGCAACGACAGGCTTTGTTTACATACGTCGGACGCACGGCTTTCAAAACACGCTTAATAGGCTTTCAAGCTTACGGATTTTAAAATGACACCCGGGCTCCTGCCCATCTGCCGCGGTGTCATTTTAAAATGCTGCCCGGGCGGGAAGGGTTAAAAGATCTCTGACCTTTTCTATGAAGGTAATATAACAGCTTATTTATGACACTTTGTATCACTGACCCATAATAATAATAATAATAATAAGCATGTTACTTATTTCTCATAAGCGCCAATTTTTCCGAAGAATTCACTAGCGCTCGAAAAGAGAAAGAAAAAAGAACAAAAATCATTGCATCAAAAGAAGGCTCATATACAACACACATTTAACAATCACTAGCAGTGGCAAAATAGCCTAAACTCTATAGCCATCTGTCATGACACCTCTCTCAAGATCATAGCTTCTCTCAAAGAGAAAAGTCTTAAGTTGTCTCTTGAAGCATTCAACAGAACTCAGTTGTCTCATGGACAGCGGCAACCTGTTATACAACCTCGGAGCCATGTAGGAGAATGACCTCTCAAAGAAAGAAGACTGCTGGAAAGCCCTTGGTTCATCAAGACGAAAAGGGTCATTGTCATGACGCACAACTACACCATGGTGTGCCGGTGGGCGCCTGAGCAGCTCCGCAAGGTACCCAGGCTCACCAAATTTGAGAACCTTAAAAGTCACCAAACACAACTTAAATTCTATTCTTGCTCTTACTGGCAGCCAGTGCAGTTCTATGTGAAGAGATGTAGTAGGAGTTCTAGGTGGAACACCAAAAATTAGTCTTGCGGCCCTGTTAAGAACAGACTGAACTTTCTTCAAAATATAATTTGGAAGACCCACCAACAGGGCATTGCAATAATCAACACGAGAGAAGACCAATGAGTGAACCAACGTCAGGAGGCAACGTCTGGTTATAAACGGCTTCACCAAATAGAGATTTCTGATGTGCAAGTAACAACTTTTAACTATCTGGTTTACATGCTCTTTGAAATCTAATCGGGAGTTCACATATACACCCAGATTTCGAACAGAGTTGGCCGGTCGCAGCTGAGATCCACCCACATTGATGGAGAGGGCACCTACCATATCATCAGCTCTTCTATTTCCTCGGATGATGAGAATATCAGTTTTACCATCATTTAGTTTAAGTTTTCTCGCTCTCATCCACTTCTTGATATCAGACATCAACAATTCCATCTTACTCCGTATATCAACTATATTTGTGATTCTCACATAAATCTGGGTGTCATCTGCATAAAAGTGAAAGGTGACATTATGTGCACGAAGCAGAAGAGACAAACTGCTAATATAAATTATAAATAGGATAGGACCCAAAACTGATCCCTGCGGAACACCATACTGCAGGGGTGTCGAGTCCGAGACCACTTGATTTACCATCACACTCTGGGATCTACCTGACAAGTACGACCCAAGAAGCAAGAGAGCGGAGTCACGCACACCACAATCATAAAGATCACTCAATAACAACTCGTGATCCACTGTGTCAAAAGCCGCAGAGAGATCAAGCAAGACCAATAGTGAGGCCACACCATTGCAAATGTTCTCAACTAGATCATTATGTACTCTAATCAATGCTGTTTCAGTTGAATGATGCTGTCGGTAAGCAGACTGAAAAATTGGGATAGTTTCATTCTGCTGAAGTAGTGGTTGTAATTGGTCAAGTATTGCACGCTCTAATATCTTTGATATGAAGGACAGGTTGGAGACAGGACGATAGTTCAACATGTTCTCAACATCAAGTCCAGGTTTCTTTAGAGTAGGTCGGAGTAGTGCATGCTTTTCAGAATGTGGGAAGCTACCTTCAGAGAAGCACTTATTAATTATTTTGGAAATAAACTCAACTGTGTGATCATAAACTCTTGGTAGCTTGGAAACATTTATGGGATCCAACGGGCAAAATGTTTTATTGAGGTTTCTTATGTAGGACGAGATCATGTCCACCTCTACTGAGTGAAAGGATGAGAGGACATTATTAGGAATGTGTCGGGGTTGGAGTACAACTGAAAGTTCTTCACCAACAGAAGCATCATCCAATTCCTGTCTTATGCGAGTTATCTTGCCAGCAAAAAATGCCACAAAGTTGGCAGCCAACTCGGCATCAGGTACAGAAGGTCTTAAGCTGACTCTTGTTTTTCCAAGTAAACTGTTTACAATTGAAGCCAACCTCCTCTGGTCGTTACCACACGAGTCAACTTTTCCCTGATAATACACTTTCTTTTCATCTTTGATTTTGTAGACCACAGCTCTTCTGGCTGACAGGTATTGCAACCATGTAGAGTCTGTTTTATTTTTCCGCCATTCACGTTCAGCTCTTCTACGCGCTCTTCTAAGAAATTTAACTCGAGTGCTATACCAGGGCGAATCATCTCGTACTATGATTTTCTTCTCTACTTCTGGACAGTGATGATCGAACACTAATTTAAGTGCATTTCCATGTACCTCCACCAGCTCATCTGAAGTAAGGTTGGAAGTATCAATACTTCCCAAGTACTGTTTTACTTCACTGCTAGCCAAATTTAGGTCTGCATTTTTATAATTTCTAAATCTGATTACTTTTTCATGTGTGAGTGGCTTAGGGAAATCAAAGCTGAAAGTAATCAAAGCATGATCAGAGGTATTAGGGTCAGCATTCTCAACATCAACATCCAGAACACCACCACAACCCACAGGAGAGAAAACCAAGTCAAGGGTGTGTCCTAAGATATGAGTTGGGTGGGACACATGGTTTACAAAATTGTTCTGATCAGTCAACTCAAGGAACTCAGGAGAGAATGGCTTCAGATGAGGGCTGTCAACCCAGTAATTAAAATCTCCACACATCAAAAGTCTTCCAGTTTTAGCAGAAAATTCCTCGAGAAACTGCCCAAACTCTTCCATAAAACCCCTATCTGTGCCACGATGGCCAGGCCTATAGACAACTGCCATTCTTAGAATTTGTTGATGGAGTTTTATTTCCACTTCCAACAGTTCATAATAAAGAGGGGCTGGGTTATGGCTTATTTGCAAGATATTCACCAGAGATGTGGAGTAGACAACTGCCACTCCACCACCCGGATGATCTCCCCTAGGCCTAGGAACATTTTTTATGGAATGGGTTTTAGGCAATGCCGCCTGGATAATATTCAGATCTGACTCGAACAACCAGGTCTCAGTGAGACATAATACATCAAGGTTACGTTCATCCAAGATCTCGCAAATATGATCCATTTTGTTACGCAAGGAACGAACATTCAACAGACCCAGTTTCAACCGGCTCCCATGTGCATTTTTCAGTTTTTTGAACCTACAAAATCGGTGTTCTCAATAACTTTATTTCTCTGAGCTGTCATTAAAGGACAATTTCTACTCGAGGCGAAATGATTTGGCGGCTCCGTAACTGATGTGGAGCTCATACAATTTATACATTTGGGGGAAGTCTTGTTGGTGCAGTCTTTTGAGTTATGAGTACCAGCACAGAAGTTGCATTTTGGATCCTCATTTTTCCGATAACACCTGTCACTGGTATGACCAAAGCCCTGGCAATGGTAACATTGTGTTACCCAGAAGCGATCGTATGCACGACATCTCACAAGTCCAACATACACAGAATTGCCATCATCCACAATGGAAGAGCGTATTTCAGGTGACATTTTTACTACCGCAATCTTAGTGTGTGCATCACTCTTTTGCTTAGTGAATAGCAAATTCATAGCTAAGCCATCGTCGACCAGGGACTTTATTCTTGGGTTCTTGTTGAGGATGCTGGGAATGATCTCATTATCCTCAGCATCATTAGCAATGCCTACCAGAGTCATTTTTGGCATCATCTTCTTTGGTTCGGAGACACTGAAGGCACTGTCCACCCCCAAATACTGATTGATGGCCCTTCCTGCATCTTCTTTGGCTTTCTTGGATGGAAGTCGTACCACCAGTACACCTGACTCAGTTCTAGTTAACTTGTTAACCGGAACCGAAGCCAAAGCAGTCTCGATTGCCTTTGTATCTGGTGGGCTTACTGGCTCGGAGGATCGGTCTTTTGGCTTCACTACCAGGACCTGATGGTCCCAGACAGTTTTTTTCTTTCCACCATCTACCACCTCAGTGGTGCGTTTGGTCGGCTCCTTTTTGGTCTCCGCTGTTTCCCTCACTACCTTTTCCTTGCTCTTCAAAACCTGCACTACATTCTTCTCAAACTCTCTTTTCTCTTTTTCTCTCTCTTCCACCTGCTCCTTCATGATTTCTTCCAATGCATCTACCTTAGCATTCCCCACCCTTGTCCACTCATCTTTCTCCTCACTTATTACTCCCTTTACTTTCTCACTTAAATGGCCCTCATACTCCTTTAGCTGCTCCTTGAGTGCCATGTTCTCTGCCTCCAGCTCATATACTTTCCTTATCACTGCATCTAGGTTAGCAATTAATGGCCCATCTGCAGTTGCTACTGAACTGGCTCCACATATTTCTGTCAGTGACTCCACCTTCACACCTATATCTCTCCTCCAATTCTCCATAACTCCCTTCCATCTTAACAGACCCATCATCTGTCTCTTCACTACAGTCAATTGATCCTCCACTTCACCACCCTCTGCCAGAAATCCCTCAAACTCATAGCTCTCTTCATCTCCCAATAAACTCTGCCTCCGTTTGCCTTGGCCGGCCATTGTTTATATTTATGTAGCCTACAATTAAAAATATACAAAACACTTAATAAAATTTAGAGTAAAATTAAACTACTACCTGGGATAAACCCAGGTAGCGCCGCCCCCGTTTGTGTCACCCTATCTTGAAAAAAGAATAAATGGAAAAAATAAATAGAAATGGGTGTTTGCGAGGTCACCACGAGCAGGTTGGGTACGACTTGATTACCTTCCAAAGAAGGTAACCCAACCGAGGTGTCGCAAGTACTAGGCAAAGATGAAATGTGAAAACTTTAACCGTGTTTTGGGCCTTCAGCAGTAGCAGATACGTCACTCGGAAAACTAAACCTCATTGGTTACGATACTGCCACTGCGCAAAGCTAGTTATTATTCCTATTGAATATGTAATGTTAACTATCGGATCGTCTTATATGACTAGAGTGATAGTTTTTTAACCCCACTAGACCTTTCTGCCGTGATGACGGATTCAAGGTCGTTCTCCGCCGCGTGAGGATATCTGTATAGGTGAGTCCTTCCGGCTGAGCCAAAACACCCCTTTTGGAAGCCTTCTCTTCCGCCGGGGAATATAGTGGTACTACTGACCACACCGGGTTTATTCAATCTATTCCCTGCCCGCCGAGGCGAGCCTCCGGTACCAATTTCCAATAATTGATCGCCGGAGGGAAACACCAACCCTTTCAGAGTGCTAACTTGTCAGACCAAGAAAAAAGCTCTCAAACCAACACATAAAATTACGCCAGGACGTCTCCTGACACCTTGCAATCATGTATAATATCACCACATACATACATAATAGATACATAAAATGTTAAGACTGAGTGCTCCACACATACGTGCAGTTTCAGTCTCTTGTCCTAATGGCGGCGTTCCAGGTAACCCTGTTAAGGGCTGCTTCACTTGTCAAGTTTTTGGATTTGAGATCGGCACGTATAGTCCGATCCCAGGTCTTCCTCGGTCCACCCCTTGGTGCAGCTCCCTCCACAATCACAGACCTGCATCTTTTCACCCAATTTTGTTCATCCATTCTCTCCACATGTCCATACCATCCCAGTCTACTTGTACGCATCACCTCGCTAATACTCTTTATACCTAAACGTCTCCTCAGCTCATCATTTGTTATTCTATCCTGCAGCCTGGCCCCACACATCCATCTCCCATTCTGTTGACATCCTCTACTTTAACGGCCCATGTTTCTGAGGCATACGTCATTGCATTTCTAACACATGAGGCATACCGTCATTCGGGGTGACTTCGGACCTAATTGACCTAATTTTAAGCCTAACTCAATAGGTAAAGCCTTAATAATGCAATCTTTTGCATCTATATGTATAGCTTAGAAACGTAGAATAATCTTGTGTACAGTGGAAAAATTATAGGCCTTTGGCTTAATTATAACTAATATTTATAATGGTGTCCGAAGTCATCATCGATATGAGGTGACTTCGGACTGGGGTAAGGTGACTTCGGACATTAATGTTTTCTCCTTTAAATCTGAGTGTGTGTATTGAACGACGGCTTCGGACAATGCAGAGGCGACTTCGGACACAAGACGGAGTTTTTAAAAATAATACAAACTGAAATGCTTACATTTGTAGCCCTTAGAGTAGCATATACATTAGATTCCAAGTTTCTGTGCATTTTAGCACCTTCATATAAATTGTTATGTATTCTCAATAACAAAGCAATTATATTATTATCACTAATGCATTCAGGTACACACCGTATGTATAGGCACTTTTCTAATACAACAAAAATACAATTAATTCATTCAAATTACACATAATGACCCTTGAAAACGTATTTCACACTTGTGACCAACCTTCTAAAAAAATAATACTGATATCATTAAAGCTTAGCAATAATCTTAATGACTGCATATTAAAGGAATACTAATGGCACACAGCCGACTAGATGCCATCTTGGCTAATTAATGGCCCGAAATACTAATTAACCCTTTCAGGGTATATACTGTACCTTAAACTAATCATAATATGAAATAAAAAGGACCTTACAAAAATATAACTTGTATCACATTATTGCCTCTTTCCTTATTCATCCCCCCTCTCTCACTTGGCCCCGCCCTCTACCACCTCTCGCTCTCGATATCGATCTCTCTCCCACCCTTCTGGCCCCGCCCTCCCCTGGCCCCACCCTTCTCCTGGCCCCCGCCCTCTCCAACCCTTCTCCCGGCCCCACCCTCCCCTGGCCCCGCCCTCCCCTGGCCCCCCCCCCCCCCCCCCTTCTCCCTCCCCCCCCCCTCCCTTGCCCCCCCCCCTACCCCCCCTCCCTCTCTCTCTCGCTTTCTCTCCCACCATTCTCTTGCCCCACCCTCTCTCGCTTTCTCTCCCACCCTCTCTCTCTCACTTTCTCTCCCCCTGCTCGCTCGCTTCTCTCTCCTCTCTATAGCTCTTCAACCCTCTCTATTTCTCTCTCTCTCTATTTTTTGGCCATTATTTACATCAACACTGAACAGCATTCTGCACTTCTTGTCTAGTATTGGTTCTGGCAGGATTTGTACTATCTCACCCTTGTCTATATCACTGTAATCAACAACTGGGTTAATGAAGACGTTACTTGTGCCCTTCACATGCTTTAGAAACGAACATGTATTTCTGGTAGAACCTTTACTATGACTGCAATATAATGTTGATGTTTCTTCTTACCATCAAACGGAACTTTAACAATAACCAGCAGGTTTACTATGTTTCCCTTTATATAGTCATGTAAGGTGCTCTTACTTAACTTCCACTTTTTAGCAGCCTCACGTACACTCATGTTCTTCTTTTGTATATCATATTTTGCTTTCTTTAATTTGTCTTGACATACATGACTGTTGTATTTCCTTTTCTCGTTGTGTGGCTTTGGTTTATATATCCGTGGCATTTTTACTCCTGTGAATGAAAAGCAATGTAATATGATACTCTTACCTAACCTTACACAGCAAACAATCACTAAATCATGTCAACATCTGACACCTTACTCAGTCTTAAGCATCCTTTAATTGGCGTTACTCAAACGGGAGCAAGATGACAGATGATAAGACATAAGAAAATGGGAGTCTGCAAAAGCCGATCGGCCATACAGGCAGATCCCTGTGATGACATGATTCGACAGATGCTCGCTATGTATGGCTAGGTAAGGTACCATACACTTAGGTACTAATTGTTGTTCATATTGGGACCTTGTAACTAATATTAGATGTCGATGTCACCTCATGTCCGAAATAACCCCAAACTATGTCCGAAAACACCCCAATAATATGGAAAACAAAAAAAGTAAATTGTTAGGGCTATAGGCTGTGTATTATGAACTTTGGGAAAGAGTTACTGTGTGTATGGTCTCACAGATAATTGTAGAACATTCTGGTGTAGGTTAATTGTCTTCCTCACATCCCATTAATTATGCTCAGTAGAAGTTTGACACACTTACAAACATGTTTCTTTGTTACATATTCACAAATATTTACCACAAATTAAATTAATTAATTTAAATTATTAGTTCATCCTACATATAGTTACAACATTCCTCTTGAATGCTACACATCTATTTTTCAAAACCAAACTCCTCTTCTCTCTATTTTTATTTGTTTTAATTTTTATCCAAAATGTCCGAAGTTGTCCACTTGTCCGAAGCCACCCCAGATGACGGTACACCTTTCCCTTCAGGGGGAGAGGCATTCTTTTCATGGTCAGAATTGGCAGCAGTTCTCTGAACTTCCCCCAGCCACATCTAAGGAAGGAAAACGGGACGATCCAGGGAATTACACACCAATTAGTTTGACGAGTGTTTGTGGAAAAGTCCTAGAGAAAATTGTTAGAGAGGAGATAATGAAACATTTAGACAACAGTTGGGTGATTACGAATGCACAACATGGATTTGTGAAAGGGAGATTGTGTCAAGCCCAATTAGCCTACTGTCTGTGGCGGAAGAATGGACCAAGCGGATTGAAGAAATACGGGTTTGACAACCCGAAGGGAAGGAAGGAAATCTAACTATTTAGTAATGGTTCCGTAGTCAATGACGTGAGAGCCTTATACTGTATATATACATGAGTATGTAGTCGATTCCGAATCAATAAGGGAGTTTGAAAGTAATCTTGATAAAGCATGGGGAAGACAAGATTTGAAGTTTGATTATAAAACAAAAATACAGAATAGTAAAAATGTTGCGTCTGCTACCGCCGCCGCCAACACCGTGATGTGGCGGCGTCTACGCCGTGGGGCCACCTCCCGAGGCTGCCAACCGCGGATGGCTGCCGACCCTCCACGGCCGAAGACAAAATCAACGACCAGTGGAGGAAAACCGGATGCCGGCCGCGGGGAGCAGTTTCGGGAGCCAAACCGTCACAACCATCCCCTGCCCCCTCCCTGGGGGCACGGGTCCTTGGAGCGGCTTCGGTCGCGCCGGGAATTTCCACACCTCTCACACCACACACACACATCACACAGTTTTTCCTACACCGAGAAATGACTCTCCGGCTGTCATTTCTCGAAGACTTCTTCTAGCCGGAGACATTGAGAGCAACCCAGGACCCACGTACACATACATATGTCCAACTTGCTCAAAACCCATCACTTCGAGTCGCCATACTAAGGGTTCAGTTCTCTGCAATTCATGCGGGAACTGGACCCACTTCACCTGCACAACACTTGCCTCCAAGAAACACTACACAAACACCTGGACCTGTTCCTCATGCCCCTCCCTCTCCCAGTCAAATCCCTCACCTAAAATCCGTCCACCTCTCCTCCCCAGCCCACCTAACCTTCCCATATCATCCACTCCCCCCCCTAAAACCCGTCCACCTCTCCTCCCTAACCCACCTAACCTTCCCATACCATCCACATCCTCAACTCAACACACCACACCCCATCCTAATCCATTCCAACCCCCATCTCCTGCTCCCCAATCCCCACCCCCACCTCACCCATCCCAACCCCCAGCCCCTCCCTCACCCCCACCCCATCCTCGTGCAGCAGCACCCAACATACATCGTGCACATAACATTAACATTCTTCAACTGAACATAGATGGCATCAACACAAAGAAACACGAACTCTCACACTTCATCAAACAACACAACATACACATTGCCATCTTACAAGAAACAAAACTCCGCACAACACAAAAAACACCCACATTTCATAATTTCACCACCATCAGACAAGACCGGGCTGTCGGCGGGGGCGGTGGACTCATCACCCTGGTACACAAAGAAATATCATACATAGTAACCAGTGTACAAACCAAATCCCTCCTCCCCCCAAATGATAACACAACAGAAATACAATCAATTAAAATACACACTGGCAACAACTCCAACATAACCATCATAAACACATACATCCCTCCCCAAACATCCCCTACAGTACCAAATGAATACAGACCACACTTACAACACATCACAAACACCCCACACATCCCACACATCATCCTGGGTGGTGACTTCAACGCCAAGACGTCGGCCTGGTTTGTCGACAACCCCGACACAGACAGAGGGCTGGTACTACAAAACCAAACCGATAACCTCATCATCCTTAACGACATCCATCAACATACCCATATTCCTCACCAAGCCCTCTATAACCCATCATCTCCTGACATCACCTTTTGCTCCCCAGAACTCGCCCCCACAACATCCTGGAGGGTGGTCAGAACCTTAGGCTCTGACCACCTCCCGATCATTATCACCACCAAAACCAGACTCACCCCAGCTAGCCACAAACACACATACACCAATTATAAAAGAGCTAACTGGGAAGCATTCACAAATGAGACAGAACAACACTTCACAACTCTAAACAGTACACCCATCACTAACATCAACAATGCTGTACACATACTCAATAAAACGATCCAAAACGCTGACAAGAAACACATTCCAAGAGGTAACAGGAAAAGACAACCCCAA
Source organism: Paralithodes platypus (assembly GCA_032716605.1). Taxonomy (NCBI): domain Eukaryota; kingdom Metazoa; phylum Arthropoda; class Malacostraca; order Decapoda; family Lithodidae; genus Paralithodes; species Paralithodes platypus. The sequence continues at coordinate 29,630,519 of CM064528.1, forward strand.
CTTCACACCAGAAATTCAAAACCTCATCAGACAACGCGACATACTGAAACACTCCCCAGCACCCCACACACAAGACATCACACAACAAATTCAAGCACTCAACACCCAAACTAACGACAAAATACAAGAACAACAAAAACTAAATTGGAATAACTTCCTACAAACACTTGATCACAAAACAAACCCCAAAAAACTCTACAAAACACTAAACAGCATCACACTTTCCAACAGCAACACAACACAATCACATGCTGCAATCACAACAACAGACTCTACTCCTTCATGTAAACAACAAGCAAACACTCTCATCAATCACTTTTCACATGTCAGCCACCTAAAACCTCACAAAGACGACCGACGTGTCATCCGACGTAAGAGACAATTCCCCACAGACCCTGACTATACACCCTTCACCAATCACCAGACAAAGCATATCATCAACAATCTCAAGCACTCACCCGCCTGTGGCCTAGACAACATAAGCAACATACACCTCAGACACCTGGGACCACAAGGCATACAAGCACTCACTAACATATCAAACTACAGCTATTCACACAACACAATACCAGACATTTGGAAGCATGGTATCATCATCACATTCCCCAAACCCAACAAAGACCCCACGCTACCCTCCTCGCACCGCCCCATCACACTTCTTTACTCCCCCTCCAAAGTCATGGAACGCCTAGTATTACAACTAATTACACCTGACCTACCCCTAGCTCCAACACAACATGGCTTTAGGCCACTGCACTCCACAAACACTCTTCTCACAGACCTTACACAAAGAGCTTTCGACGGCATCAACTCAGCTAGACCACCACACAGATCACTATTAGCCACACTCGACATTAGTAAAGCCTTCGATGCCATCCCCCGCCACAACCTAACAAACAAAATCTACAACACAAACATGCACAACAACACAAAAAGGTGGCTGGCCAACTTCCTAGCAGGCAGATGTGCACACGTATCTTTTGCCAGTCAGTCATCTAAAATCAGAAACTTTCCAAACGGAGTCCCACAAGGATCCGTCCTATCGCCCGCACTCTTCAATCTGTACATGCACGATATAACTACACCCAATACGCCCCAAATAAACTTAGCCTCCTATGCAGATGACATAACACTCACATGCACACACCATGACCCAAAAAGAGCAACAGATCTCCTTCAACCCTATCTCAACACACTACATGGTTGGTGCACTACAAACAGACTTAATCTAGCCCCAGCCAAATCCACCGCAACCCTGCTCACAAGTTGGACAGGGGAACACGAATACATCCCTCAACTCACCATAAACAACACACCCCTAACACATACACACACACCCAAAATCCTAGGAGTAACATATGATACTCATATGACATTCAAACAGCACACCACAAACATTAAAAGAAACTGACACCCAGACTTAACGCCCTCAGGTCACTTGCTCACACAAAATTTGGACACAACAAAGAAACTACCACCACAGTATATAAACAATACATAAGATCAGTGATGGAATACGCAAGCCCAGCCTGGGCTTCTAACCTAGCTGAAACACATCATAAGACCTTACAGACTATTCAAAACAAAGCCCTGAAGATCATTACAGGCTGCACAGCTACTTCACCCACAGATCACCTACATCAAGAAACCAAAATTCTCAAAGTCAAAGACCATCTGGACATGAGAGGCACTCAATTCCTGGCAGCAGCCTCCACGAACCAAGACCACCCTCTAAACTACATGGCAACACACCCACAGACACCAAGAAATATCAAAACAACACCCAGCACACGGTATCACACACAATTATTGTCCTCTCTCCCTCCCTGCCCACCCCGAACCAACTTCCAGAAGCACACCCATACTCATATCTCTCACCGATCCATCCACTCACTCACAGACAACACGCAGCTGCATGCACGACCTCCCGAAATCCATCCTTCCGAATCCTCCCTTCCTCGCGAGGACAGAGTCCACCTGGCCAGGCTGAGATGCGGACACCATCCAGCTCTCCTGAGCTATCAGAAGAGACTGGATGACTCCGTTGTCGACGCCTGCCCGGGATGTAACACAGCACCCGATACCATTAAACACATCATAGAAGACTGCATTTCACACAACCACTTACGCCAACAACACAATCTACACTCAATGAGAGCTCTGTGGGAAAGCCCGATCGTGGCCATGGCCTTTCTCAGGGACTCGGGGCTGTTCGGCCAGGCAGCTTAGGGAACAACAACAACAACAACAACACCGTGAACGACCGCAGCAGTGCAAGTACTGGTACTGAGCTGGATACACAGGCATAGTTTGCCTTTTTCCAGAGGATCTACTGTAAGAAACTGTACTGTAAGAATATATAAGGGCTCCCCGGAGACCCCCGTGAGGGTCCCGGAGAAAGCATAACGCGACCCAAATATATAAAAAGTTCATCCTAGGGTGAAACCCTTTACTTAGTTCCTAGGGAACGTCATTAAAAAAGGTAACCATTAGAAAAAGAAAGAGAATTTTTATGAGTAAAAGATTAGAAACTATGAATGTTGCATTACTAAATTAACTAGCGCGCCGTTATACAGTCCTTCCCTTGCACGCGTCCTCCAGCTGACCACGCTGGGGTCATTCGTCCTTCATAGTACTAAGTTGCGCATGTGCATGGGAAGAGGGAGGAGGGAGGGCCGCTTTACGTCATTGACTACGGAACCTTTACTATATAGTTAGTTTTCCTTCCTTCCCTTCGGGTTGTCAAACCCGTAATTTAGTAATGGTTTTCTCCGTCAATGACGTGAGAGCTTAAGAATACCAAGATCGGTGGTTGGGACATCTCATGCTCAACGTCAAAGACTGGAGAAAACCAAAACTAACGGCTCGCGCATTAGATATAGATAACATTTAGATAAATTTAAGAAAAAAGGAGTAAAGAATAAGGCAGGGTTTCTGAGTAAGCCTTAGGAAGCAAGAGAAAGTTAAAGGAAGGTAAGTGGAAGGATTTAGTAAAACTTAATAAGAGAGCAACTGTATACAGTAGTGTAAACAAATTAAAAGTTGTTTATTTCTATAGATCACAAATAGATTTTTTAAAAGTGAAAACTTTATCGTATTTATTAAACTCAAAAAGATTTTTGTGTATTTACCAAAATCCCTGTATATATGGATGGAGTAATGAAAGAAATACTATCAAAAGCAGTGGATGTTGGTGTATCGCTGAAAAGGGAGGGAATTGAATGGAAGCTACCTATACTGCTGTTTGCGGATGATACAGTTCTGATGAGTGATAATGAATGGGAGTTGCAGGGTCTGGTAAATGAGTTTGGAACAGTGTGCGAAAAACGGAATTTGAAGGTAAATGCGGGGAAGAGCAAGGTTATGGTCTTCGAAAGGGGTGAAGTCACAGAGTGTGAGGTGAAGCTGAACGGTCAGGCTATGGAGATAGTCAACTCTCTTAAGTATCTGGGCAGTGTGTTGAGTAAAGATGGGACTATGGATGAAGAAGTGCGGGAGAGGGTACAACAGGGGAAGAGGGTTGTAGGAATGTTGAAAGCAGTAACAAGAAATAGGGTGGTCAGTATGGAAGTGAAGAAGTCCTTGCATGACAGTGTGGTAATCCCGACACTGACTTACGGAAGCGAAGCATGGACGTTGGTTGAGAGACTCAGACCAAAAGTGAGAGCAGTGGAAATGAATTACTTAAGAAGTGCGTGCGGAGTTGCATTGAGGGATAGACAGACTAATGAGGAAGTAAGAAGGAGGTGTGGTGTGGAGATAGACGTGCTGGAAAGTGTTAAAAGGAATAACTTGAGATGGTTCGGCCATATGGAACGTATGGAAAGCGAGAGAATGACTAAGAGGGTGTACGACAGCGAGGTGGAGGGACAGAGAGGGAGAGGTGGAAGGATGGAGTGAGGAAGTATATGAACGAAGGCAGTGCTTGTTGGGGGGAGGGGCGTCGATTGACTGGGGACAGAGGTGCATGGGGGCGGTTCGTTCGTGGCCACCCCTTCGGGGATCGCGGCGTCAGGCAATAGATAGATAGATAGATAGATAGACCAAAATCCCTTTAGGCAATTAGTTACCTCATTATTATCAACCTTACTTAACCCTAATATTAATCATCACCTGAGAGAGGTTCTCCAGTTCGGAAACACTTCCCCCCCCTTTTCTCAAAACACAATTGTATAAGCCAGGATCTTGGGGAACCTCACTCATAGGAGTAACATAAACCAATTGCATTATTGTAATTAAAACAGACATTAACTTGGCTTATGGAGGAGTTTCATGGCTATGCATGGAACAGTGGGACTCTTCAAATGTACTGACAGGAACAGTACTTGGATAAAATGTGTGGTGGGAGAACCAGACCTTTGTTTGTTTAATATTTTGTGTCAAGTAATTAATAAGAAATCGGACAGACGTGGCCCACTCCCTCACCTCATGAGCCTTTGTTACCGCTGACGGTTCGGCGACTTAGATAACGTCAACTAGAATAGATGCAAGTTGTCTTTGAGATAACCTTGATTTGTCATGTGAATAGGTCCACAAATGAGTAAGGGTGAAGTTCGTTATACTGTATCTAATTATATCATGCCATCACAGGGCATAGAGCAGAGTGTTTATTGTTTTGATTTAGGGCCATAAAATCAAGGAGAGAGAACACATGATCTTCTCATTCATGCTTGGCTGTGAAATCGGGAGCTGGTGCCAGAGAGACCGCGCTCAGATCCTCCTTAAAGTGGAATCAGTTATCAGATCTTGTCATGGCCGCAAGCCCAGATACTCGATGAGCTGTTGCTACAGAAATTAAGAAAATTCATACTTGGCTATGAAATCAGGAGTTGGCGCCAGGGAGACCGCGCTCAGATCCTCCTTAACCCTCCTCTAGCGGGTGCTCTGTGGCCGTTTTGGGCCTTTCTGGGCCGTTCTGACTGCTATATCAACCATCAGTATGAAAGGAACTGTATTGCGCCGAAAACTAGGTGGAAATCGCTACACAATGACGCCACATACAGCTACGTAGCACTCGTGGAGCACTGACAGTGTTACCTCGAAGATGGAAGTTTAGCTGATTTTGCTACCTTGCTCACTTTTAGCGAACTATTGGTTACACTGTCATCCTCACGCGCGGTGGGAGAACTGGAGTTAGTGTGGGCCGGGAGGCCACAGATGTCGGACGTATGGATCATTACTATCCCACCCATTTTCACTCGATTTCCACCCTTTTTTCACCCGTTTTTTGCCAGTTTTTTCAACACGACTTATGTGGTGAGCCGCTTTTTAAGGGTTAACCCCTCCAACCCGGAAGGGCTCTTGAACGCCCATAACAAACTCGGCCCGCGCAACCCGGAAGGGCTCTTGAACGCCCATTGCTTGCGTGAGTGCTTTCGAATGCCGCGCGTAAATTTTTGGTATCGTGGGAGGGTAGGTGGCGCCACCAGGCGTAAACTACGCCACAGCAACAGTATCTACCCCGACGCCATCATGGACAGTACGCCAAATAGTGATTCCGCTGTGTCCGATACCATGCTTCCTATGACGCCCGTGCTAGTTCGTCGCGCCTTACCCCGACGCCATCGCCTAAATGTGTTATCTCCCGGAGGTATTGAGACGACATTGAGACTATATGAGCGTGCTGATGCCAAGTATATTGTTGATGATTTAGTCAGTGACGACTCCAGTCATTATAAGTCGAGTGATTATGGCCATGAGAGTGACAAAGAAGAGCAATTCCTGGGATTTGCGAGAGAACATGACAGTGATGAGAGTGATGAAGGTGATGTACCAGTTGTTGAGGAAGCTGGTTTACCTAAAGACAGTGAACTTGAGAGAGTGAGTGAGTGGGAGAGTTCAAGGTCACTCACCAAATTTCGCATAAGTGACACGACGCCAAGCCCTTCCCCAGGTAAATCGCCTTTCAAGCTACACTATATAAGCAGAAAATACTTGAGAAGGCGGCCGCGGCAGCTAGGGAACAAGCCAAAATACTTGGTGAGGATGAGGCTGTGAGTGAGGGTGAGCGTGGTGACCCTTCTCGCCCGCCATTGTCTCCCTTATCTACCCACGCCACCCAAGATGACCCGGATGCCCCGCATTCTTCCTCACCACCCCCACCACTGCCAAGGGTTGAGGACCCCCCACTTTCGGCCTATTTGCCTCCTAGGTCCCCCGACAGGAGACATACTGCTGCCGAAAAGGGGAAAGGCAGGAAATATACCAAAAAAATTAAGAAAAGTAAGAGAGTTTTGTTCGAGGATCCCGCGGCGTCCACCCCTGCCGGCCCCAGCCATACGCCCCCGCAACTTTCCCCACGGTCCTCCCCATCTCTCCCGCCTTCAACATGTCTTCCTGAAGAAGTCTTTGAGCTTGCATCACCAATACCTGGGCCTAGTGACAGTGAAGCATTGCTTTCTGTCACTCGTCGCAGGCCAAAGAGCCCAGGACCTCGGGGGGACACAGCCTCACCTGCCACTCCTTCCCCACCTCGCCCACCCGCACGCCGCCCACGCATCACTCGTTCCCCGCCAGATTATGTTCCCCGCCACTGATGATGAAGGGCACCTCTCTGAAGACTCTGGCCATGATTACATAGGTCCACCGTCAGGGCAAGATGACCACTCTGATGATGACTATATGGACATCGACCACCCTCGACCCATCCGCTTGGCCCGGCGTCGTGCTGCCTGTCGTGCTGGCCGACGCCCTCGCCGCCCTAGGGCGCGCGCCTCCCGAGTTGGCCGTGGGCGTGCTGGGCCACCAGCTGGAGCTCCTCGTCAGCGTAGACAAGACCCATTCTACGTTTTTCAGTGGCAAGACGTAGTTGATGGGGATGGATACAACCCTGATGTGCCAGCTTTTGATGAGGTACTGGAGGGTTCAGGCATTACCCCCAATTTTCCTGCAGGCCCCAATGCTCCACCACACAAACTATTTGAGGCCTTCTTTGATGAGGTGGTAGGCTATGTTGGCAAAGAGACAAATAAGCAGCACCAATTCCAGGTCCACTTTTTGGGCAAGGTGACCAAGGGCCACATGAGGCAGTGGACCCCAGTGACTCATAAAGAGTTCATGGTGTTCCTGGCACTCACCATGCTAATGCCTCATGTCAAGAAGCATAGGTTGCCTGACTATTGGATCACCAATGATCTGATATCCACCCCTGCCTTCAGGAAATATATGTCTCGCGACCGGTACCTTGATATCCTCGCAGCGCTCCATCTTGTCACCAACCTTGACGTCCACCTCCCAGACAAGCTGTGGAAGATTAGGACGTTGTACGAGATGATGCGAGAACGCTTCACCTCCTACTTCAAGCCCTTCCGCAAGGTCGTCATTGATGAGTCTCTTGTGCTGTTCCGGGGAAAACTCAGCTTCCGGCAGTACATCCCCTCAAAAAGACATCGCTTTGGCATAAAATTCTTTGTGCTGTGCGACTGCCAAACTGGCTATGTCCTGGACTTCCTGGTCTACAGCGGGAAGGAAGGGGACTTGCTTGTGGACCCCCTCATTGGCTTTGGCGGAGCAGTGGTGCAAGCCATGATGGACCGCTACTTTCATAAGAATCACGTCCTCTACACGGACAATTATTACACGTCCCCCACTCTCTCACAGTACCTGCATGAGCGCAAGACGGGGACTGTAGGCACAGTACGAGGGAAAAGGAAGGGCATGCCACCTTTCTCTCCAAAGACCAAAAAAGGTGATGTGTTCAAGAAGAAGTCGGGGCCCATTCTGGCTATCCACTGGCACGACCAGCGGAAGATCAACCTCCTGAGCACCATCCACAAGGGGGAAATGGTGGAGACTGGCAAGGTGGATCGCCGCACCCAGGCCAGGGTGACCAAGCCCGATGCTGTCCTGGACTACAACATCAACATGAGGCTGGTGGACAAGTCCGACATGCAGATAGGCTTCATTGACTGCCTGCGTACCTCGTGCAGATGGTACAAAAAGTTCTTTCTGCATATGGTGGACATGTCAGTTCTGAATGCCTACAATATATACAAGCTTCGGAATGTGAACACACCCATGAAGTTCAATTGCCTGCGGAGGTTCCAAAAGCAGGTGTTGACGGAGCTCCTGGAGAAGTATGCTACGCCACAGAGGGCAGTGGCACATCCTGGGCCCGCCGTTATTGACCGCTTGCAGTGTGCTCAATACTTGATTAGGCACAGGCTTGGTTCCCTGCCTCAGAATGAATCAGGAAGAACGCAGCAGAAGCGGTGCCATGTCTGCTACAACAGCAGGTGAGGCCGAGGTCAGGTAAAAAGTCAACCATGGAGTGTGTGGAGTGCAAGGTGGCACTCTGTGCTTTAGAGTGCTTCTTTGATTACCACTCCAAGCTGGAGTTCTAATAATCATACTGAAAGTGCCAAATAAAATGACAATATGTACACTATATATATAGGCAAAAAGTGGAAGAAAACCAATTTATTGTTATACAAAAGTCATGTATTATGAGAAAATTGATACAAATACAATTACACCATAATAATATGTGAAAGTGACACATATGTATATACCAAGTGACATTCATATGATTAGAACCTATAGAAATATATAAATCAGTGAAAAAAGACACAATAAATTGTATATAAAACGTTTACAAATCATATAACTAAGTGAAAGTGACACAAGACCTAATATTTGATGGCCAAAGTATAATAAACACCTGTGATAACGAATAATCAGTGCCTAATACCAACAATAACCTACCTCAATTACTAATAAAATGTACGGTATCGAGTGAAAATGAGCATTATCAGTGACAGTGACACTCTCTAAAGCATATTTGTCAAAGTGAAAGTGACACAAGACCTAATATTTGATGGCCAAAGTATAATAAACACCTGTGATAACGAATAATCAGTGCCTAATACAACAATAACCTACCTCAATTACTAATAAAATGTACGGTATCGAGTGAAAATTAGCATTATCAGTGACAGTGACACTCTCTAAAGCATATTTGTCAAAGTGAAAGTGACACAAGACCTAATATTTGATGGCCAAAGTATAATAAACACCTGTGATAACAAATAATCAGTGCCTAATACAACAATAACCTACCTCAATTACTAATAAAATGTCTGGTGATATGCTGGTCTATCAGAGTGAGAACTGAGCGATCTCTGCCACACCCATAGCTTACTCTGACTGTTCCTTTTACTTATATATTTTCTAGATCTCAAGTGACGGCGTCTCTTCCGTGGATTGACCTCCCAATCTACCAAGATTGGAAGCCAAAGCATCACATTTTCCCTTTGCCCCTCAACTTTCTCTTCATAATTGCTGAGGGGCACAGGGCCCTGGGTGGGGCTTTGGTTTCCCGGGCGTTTCCTCACCCTCCCCAGCTCCCCGCCATGGAGTGGCTTCGGTCACCCAGGCTTTATTGTGGTCGGCAGGGAGGGTTCTGTGGGGGCGCTCGGTTATGGCCTTGGCCTTGCTCGGGGCCTTGGGGCTGTTCGGCCAGGCAGCTTGGGGAACAGCAACAACAACAACAACAACAACAACAACTAATAAAATGTACGGTATCGAGTGAAAATTAGCATTATCAGTGACAGTGACACTCTCTAAAGCATATTTATCAAAGTGAAAGTGACACAAGACACAATACTTGATAACCAAAGAATAATAAACACCTGTAATAACGAATAATCAGTGCCTAATACAACAATAACCTACCTCAATTACTAATAAAATGTACGGTATCGAGTGAAAATGAGCATTATCAGTGACAGTGACACTCTAAAGCATATTTATCAAAGTGAAAGTGACACAAGACACAATACTTGATGACCAAAGAATAATAAACACCTGTAATAACGAATAATCAGTGCCTAATACAACAATAACCTACCTCAATTACTAATAAAATGTACGGTATCGAGTGAAAATTAGCAATATCAGTGACAGTGATACCCTAATAAACATACTTTATATAATTGGCCTCAAAATAACTATAAAAATATCAAATAAACATCACATTCTCAATATCAAACACTAAAATCGTCTAAGGGAGATAAATACTTTGGCGCGACGAGCGGCTAGGTGCGTCGTAGCCATGGCCGGGGCGACGCGTCCGAACGCGGGAAGAATTTGCCGCCGAAAAGCACTCGTCTTCCCGCGCTCACCATTATGCAACCAGAGGGGCTAGAGACCTCTACTCAACGCCATTCGACAGAGGAAGGTTTGTGGAACATTATTATTTTTTATTCATAACATTACATGCCATATTCATTGAATTACAGAGGAGTTAACATAGCCCAAAGATCGTCAAAACACCCGGTACCACAGCACAGTCGCGAGCTATAGCCCGGGGCTGGAGGGTTAAAATGGAATCAGTTATCAGATATAGCTATGGCCGCAAGCCCAGCTACTCTATGAGCTGTTGCTACAGAAATTAAGAAAACACATTTAGATCATAATTAGTCATATGATGGGTTGACTGTGTAAGGTTTACTGATTAATAGGTTTAACACCTTGTCTAGTGACTACTGTGGGAGAATCTGTCTAGATGGAGCTCGTAACTAAAACAAGTTGTAAGAAAAACTCCTTTCAACTTTTGAGGGGTAAGTCGGAAGCCAGTGAGATCAAAGAACGGCTCTTTAATGGCTGAGAATTGATTGTGTAGTGTGTTAATTGACAGTTGTTTGTCTTCAAAAGAGTAATTGAAGTACTTTAAAAATAAACTGACTGAAGCCATGTGTTGGACAGACTCTACAATCCACGTGGTAAATTGTTTCCAATGTGATTCATACTGTCTAATAGTGGAAGGCGTAAACTGTTTGGTTAACTTGTCGTGAACAGCTTAATCATAAGAGCTCCGCCATTTGATTTTGAAAATATCCATAAAGCTAAATGTAGACAAGTCTGCAGGTTGCCAATCTGCTCTAAGTGGAAACAAGACGTTGGAAATGGTATTGGAATGGGACACTCGAGAGACAGATGAATGAACTACACATGTGTTGACCAGACTGGTGTAATAATGCACACTTGACCCTAAATTAAGTGTATATGTTGCAAAACTTTGGACATTCGTGTGTGTCCGGAGGGGGAAAGAGGTATGTCGATAACCACTTGTACCAAACCTCTGAGAACGCATCTGTTCTGCTCGCCTGGACCTCGTGCCAGCAGGTCAGAAGCAGGAGGAGTTTTGTCGATTGGTGTGAATTAAAGAGATTTACCTGTGGATGGAACGGCTTTATAAAGTTGTTGAATGCCGTCTGAGTGATTGTCTATTCGACTAGGGTACCCTTCCCTCGAGATAAGGTGCCCGCCTACAGATTCGCCTTGCTTGGTAGGTAAACTGCTTGAATTGTGATTGGTAATGAAGAGTAAGGAAAAATATTGTCTCCGACAATCACAGGAGCGTGTGAGATTTCGTTGAACCCTGCCTGTTGATACAAGACACGGCTGATGTGCTCTCCATGTGAAAGGCTATTACTATACTCTGTGTTGGAGTGAAAGGGCATGATTTTTTAGGAAAAATAGAGGGACAACTACACGTAGTTCCTTTGTATTTATGTGATAGAGATTGAGAGAGGTCTAGCGACATTGGGTCTGGCGACCGTCGGACGATTGGTAACTCCAGCTCGGGGCTCCCGCTGTGTCCAAGTCGACCCCTACTGATGGTGGAGTTTCTGACCAGACGGCTGTCGAGGAAGGGGTCTCAGGTCTTATCCAGAAGCATAGAAGTCTGATGATACGCTGAGGGAATGTAATTAGGGTATGAGGTTGATTGACTCGGAAAAGCTCTGTTGTCCAGCCCGATGTAAGGATTCAGGCGAAGTTTGTCCAACGGAACAGGTAGCTGAACCCAATGTATTGACCCTATAAACGACTCCCACAGTCGTTTGGTATTTTTTTTTGCATGTAATGTCTTGCATACTTGTAGTAGTCAAGCATTTGATGTTGTATGTTGTGTGATAGGGTCTCCCAATGGAGGTATACCCAGGGTTCCCACTTTACTAATCAGACGTTGGGCTGCGATATTTGTTGTATTGTTATCATCTCGAAAAAGTGGTTTACAATAAACTTGTTAGGATTGATAATTCTATGACTGGTCTGAACTGTAGGATATCTCGTTTTGGTACTAGAAATAAGTGAGACAGAAAACTTTTGATGTGGGAGGAATGTTCACTCGAATTCCTCACTGAAGCATCGCTTTTATGAGTGTTGGCATATTTACTGGTATGAGACGTTGTATACGTACTTACGAAGGAACGGTCGTCTCTCCCACTCCCAAAACAGACCATTCTTTATTAAATGTCTGGCCCAAGTTCCTTTTGGTCATGCTGTGTAACTGGCCTGGAAAGAACCGGTTGTGCCTTGAGATATAATGTGATGCAAGGCTAAGATGAACTAAGTTAGTTCCTTGAACCGGTATGTGTTCTTGGAAGGTCAGACTGTTGTTGTTGGTATGTCTGAGTCTGTCTAATTTGTTGTCTGTGGATGAATTAACCAGTCTGCCCCGACTACTGTGGCCTGTTGGGTGTCGTTGAGATCTGAATCTAATAAAGTTAACACGAGAGAACCTTAGAGACGGTTATAAAAAGTAGTGCTGATACTTTAGACCAAGTACAGTAAACCCTTGCTATCTCGGACTAATTGGGGGGAGACCCAGTCCGAGATGACCGAAAATCCGAGATGTCCGGAGTCCGGCTTGTGTCCGACCTAACAGAGGATAAAATCCGACCTAACCAATGTCCGTCCGAGACAACAATGAAATCGGAGACTACGGAAAAAATCCGACCTCAAGAGAGACGTCCGCGTCAACCTAGAAAACAAGGACAACCCTATTCGAACCCTATAATCTGTAATAGAAAACACAGTACATGTATTTTAGTTTTACAATATGTATTGTACAGTAGGCTATATTACACTTACCCCTGGGCGGGTGCCCAACCCCGAAAAGGGTTGAAATAGGGGAGCTATCCCCCCGCCAAAGGCGGCTTTCTAGGGCCTTTCCTAGCTGATGCTGAGAGGATTGGGTTCTAGTCATGTGGTGATGGGCTGGTCTATCAGAGTGAGAACTGAGCGATCTCTGCCATACCCATAGCTTACTCTGACTGTTCCTTTTACTTATATATTTTCTAGATCTCAAGTGACGGCGTCTCTTGCGTGGATTGACCTCCTAATCTACCAAGATTGGAAGCCAAAGCATCACATCTTTCCTTTGCCCCTCAACTTTCTCTTCATAATTGCTGAGGGGCACAGGGCCCTGGGTGGGGCTTTTCCGGGCATTTCCGCACCCTCCTCAGCTCCCCGCCATGGAGTGGCTTCGGTCACCCAGGCTTTATTGTGGTCGGCAGGGAGGGTTCTGTGGGGGCGCTCGGTTATGGCCTTGGCCTTGCTCGGGGCCTTGGGGCTGTTCGGCCAGGCAGCTTGGGGAAAAACAACAACAACAACACTTACCCCTTCATAGCTCTTGTCTGTAGTCTTGATGTCCTCCCTCCCCCCTCCCCCCTCCCCAACACTGCATTAATTACTGCAGCATCCCCTTTTCACCCCCCACCTCCATCTCACTGTCCTCCACCCCACTGTCCTTCTCCACCTCACTGTCCTTCTCCACCTCACTGTCCTTCTCCACCCCACTGTCCTTCTCCACCCCACTGTCCTTCTCCACCCCACTGTCCTTCTCCACCCCACTGTCCTTCTCCACCCCACTGTCCTTCTCCACCCCATTGTCCTTCTCCACCTCACTGTCCTTCTCCACCTCACTGTCCTTCTCCACCTCACTGTCCTTCTCCACCCCACTGCCCTTCTCCACCTCACTGTCCTTCTCCACCTCACTGTCCTTCTCCACCCCACTGTCCTTCTCCACCTCACTGTCCTTCTTCACCCCACTGTCCTTCTCCACCTCACTGTCCTTCTCCACCTCACTGTTCTTCTCCATCTCACTGTTCTTCTCCATCTCACTGTTCTTCTCCACCTCACTGTCCTTGACCACCTCACTTCCCTTCTCACTGTCCTTCTTCACCTCACTGTTCTTCTCCACCTCAATGTCGATCGCACTGTTCTTCTCCACCTCACTGTTCTTCACACCCCAACTCTTAGGACCATATCCCTTGCCTGTCATGGAACCCTTACCTTTACCCTTACCCACACTGTCCTTCTCCACCTCACAAACAATGTCAGGTTCAGGTATATCCATGGGCACAGGCGTGCTACTCATTAATTCATCCAAATCCATGTCTAAGTCTGAGAGTGGCACAGTGTCTACAGTGCTCCACGAGGTGCTAGCAACTGAGGAAACACTTGGGAGGGAGGTGGTGCTATCAAGCGACATCCCACTGGTAGCAGACGAAGTACGAGCTCTGGGAGGAGCAGAGGGTACAAAAAAGGAGCTGATTTTCTATTGTTTTTTCCGATTAAGGTGTGCCCTCTGTACAGTATATGGAATTGACCATTACGCAGTGGTTCATATAGGGACTGCAACTTTGGGTCATCTACTTGAGTCACAAACTGAAGAATGGTGTCAAAGGAGTCTAGGGCATGCGAGACTGATATCTTGGCCCCCCCCCTCTGTCTCTTCGTCCGACTCATCCTGGGTCTCTACCTCGGCTACCCCCAACACCTCGGCTGCAATTTGTTCGTCAGTCTTATGCTCGTGTCCAGGTAGGTCTCTGTCCTCTTGCAACCAGTCGTCAACTTCTTCTTCGGGGAGGTCACCCTGGTTACCTTGGTTCAAGAGGTTCCTGAAGTCAGCTGCCCCAAACCCTTCAAAACCCGGATCTTGCACCTTCGGAGTATTTAAGACCTTGGTCCAACCATTCCTCAGTGTGTTGAAAGAAACTTCTCGCCACGCCTCTGCCCAATTGTAGATGCAGTCTTTCAGGGTATACTGCTTCAGTTTTTGTAGAGATTTCTTCCCGCGTGTATCCACATAACCTTCGTCCATCCCATCTTCTATGATGACAAGGCATTGCTCCAGGAACTTCCTCTTGTAACGCCTTTTGCAAGCTTCAATTATTCCTTGGTCCATAGGCTGAATAACACTTGTGGTATTAGGAGGCAGGAACATGGTCTTAATTTTGCCGTTTGCACTCTCCAGTTTCGTGGTACAAGGGTGGGCAGGTGCGTTGTCGAACAACAAGATGGCAACCGCTTCGTCATAGGGTACACCATACACTCGATTCTGGAACGAGCGAACGTCGGGTACAAATCTTTTGTGAAAGAAATCCTCAGTGATTACCTGGTTAAACCAAGCTTTCTTGATCCATAATAGTCGACTGGGAGTTGCTTGGTAATGATGAGGTCCTTAATTACTCTCGGCTTCTGAGATTTGCCGACGATTGTAGGGGTCACACGGTGGCTTGCGTCGGCATTAGCGCAACAAAGCACTGAAATGCGCTCCTTCACAGTTTTGTGGCCAGGTGTGGACGTGATTTCTCGGTGGGCCTGTGTGTTGGAGGGTAGAGAACGCCAATATAAGCCAGTCTCGTCACCGTTATAGAGTTGCCAATGTTGAAGGTGTTCCTCGGTTATAAGGGCGTGGAAGCGATCAGTGAAGGGTTCTATGGCCGAAGTATCGGCGCTTAAAATTTCACCACAAATACTCCTGTTTGTGAGGCCATGGCGGTTTCGGAACCTCCACAACCACCTCTCGCTAGCCTTGAAGTCTGGGTGATGAAGATGCTGTCTGAAGCGTTCTGCTGCATGCTGTATCTCGATGCCTCTCACTGGTACGCCCTCAGCACGAAGTTGTTGGTACCACTTCAGCACTGCGTCGTCGATGTCTTGATAGCTAGCTTGGCCTTGCGAAAGATCTTGGCGGTAGAAGGACCATGAAGCACAGCTGCCCCATGATGCCGGACTTTTTCCTTGTCTCGGATGAAGTCGTAGATTGTCGATCTGCCTAAGCTATACTTCTCCTGAAGTTGCTTGGCTTTCATCCCACTGTCCAGATCCTTTAACATCTGTAGCTTTGTTTCTAGTGATACAGAAGTCACCTTACGCTTAGGCTTATCCTTGGGAGGCATGGTGAACAAAATAATGGCACGCGTCGATGTGTAACACAACAGAGCTTGGTGCGGACTGACGCTCCCAGCCTCCCACGCTCGGTCCCCGGATGTAAGATGGCGTCGGACCTCATTTCTGTTTCTCGGATATTCACCCTTATTGTCCGGTGACGTGAGGTGTCATCCGACACGTCATCCTTTGTCGGACACCGTTACGACACATTTCGGAAATATTCGAGATATCAGAGGACGGTTATGACGGACATTTTCCGAATACTTATATAAAGTCCGACAACGTCAGAGACTGTCGGAACGATGCCGGAAATGTCCGAAATACGGAAGTGCATGTCCGAGAGGCCGTAGCCAGTCCGACTAGTACGGGTTTCCGACTTCTAGAGGTCCGAGATGGCGAGGGTTTACTGTAGTTGTGGGTGTTAATGAATAGATGGAGAGATCAAGATTCTAGTCTTGATGTCTTTGGGCAGAGTTTTTTAGATAGAAAGATACGGAGGTCTTGACGTGCTTTGGACATCATGAAAAGGGCTGTTCTGACATCTCCTACTGTCAGAAGAGTGTTGCAAAGATAGACTTCTCTTATGTGTGATAATGTTGCCCTAGAGTATGTATCATGAATAGAATCTGCCACTCCTCATTAGTGTGAGTGAGTTGTCTGTAAAACAAAAGGTTGGATAATTGCCTATGGGCTGTTTATCTGAGAGTGTAAAGTCATTCCTCAATCTTTTGTTCCTAAGAAATCTATCTATCTATCTATTGCCTGACGCCGTGATCCCCGAAGGGGTGGCCACGAACGAACCGCCCCATGCACCTCTGTCCCCAGTCAGTCGACGCCCCTCCCCCCAACCAGCACCGCCTTCGTTCATGTACTTCCTCACTCCATCCTTCCACCTCTCATTCGGTCTACCTCTCCCTCCCTCCACCTCGCTCTCGTACACCCTCTTAGTCATTCTCTCGCTTTCCATACGTTCCATATGGCCGAACCATCTCAAGTTGTTCCTTTTCACACTTTCTAGCACATCTACCTCCACACCACACCTTACTTCCTCATTAGTCTGTCTATCCCTCCATGTAACTCCGCACGCACTCCTTAAGTAGTTCATTTCCACTGCTCTCACTCTTGGTCTGAGTCTCTCAACCAACGTCCATGCTTCGCTTCCGTAAGTCAGTGTCGGGATTACCACACTGTCATGCAAGGACTTCTTCATTTCCATACTGACCACCCTATTTCTTGTTACTGCTTTTAGCATTCCTACAACCCTCTTCCCCTGTTGTATCCTCTCCCGCACTTCTTCATCCATAGTCCCATCTTTACTCAACACACTGCCCAGATACTTAAAAGAGTTGACGATCGCCATAGCCTGACCGTTCAGCTTCACCTCACACTCTGTGACTTCACCCCTTTCGAAGACCATAACCTTGCTCTTCCCCGCATTTACCTTCAAATTCCATTTTTCGCACACTGTTCCAAACTCATTTACCAGACCCTGCAATTCCCATTCATTATCACTCATCAGAACTGTATCATCCGCAAACAGCAGTATAGGTAGCTTTCACTCAATTCCCTCCCTTTTCAGCGATACACCAACATCCACTGCTCTTGATAGTATTTCTTTCATGACTCTATCCATATATACAGTAAACAACCACGGGGACATCACACACCCCTGTTTCAAACCAACATTCAGGTCAAAGAACTCGCTCTGCTCACTCTCCACACGTACTGCTGCCTTTGCACCCTAAGAAATATCCTCGTCAATTATGAGGACACGGAGTCAAGGATCTGACTCAGCCAAATTGCCAGAATAACCCTGTGTGATTAAGAGGTGTGTGGGGAAATGGTTGATTGAGCCCCGTGAAAGTTATTTCGTAATAAAGGATAGATAAAATTATCTACCTGGAGAATTCTGGTATGTGAATGTGGAACTCCGGCGAAGTAGGCAATGAATAGTTATCTAAGAGGCCCCCTTCCTCAGCCTACTTCCTCTGCAACCCGGACATATAGAGAACGCAGGGAACTCCTACTGACCGGAGGTGTCATTATAAGAGCTCCGGACTAAGTGCTAGCCGACCCAAACTGGGACCGGAACAACCAGTTGTGCAAAGGTAAGATAGCAATTGAATGTATCGGTTCTGTCTGTTTTTTTAAAACAGACCCTAGTCAAACAATTTATTAAAAGGAATGGCTGGTGCTAGGGATACCCAAAACTCTAGCATGTTGTGCTGAGGCGTAAGGAAAACAAGCTAATGAATCATTACTATACTGGTTAAGTAGACCCTAAAGAAGTGTCCTCTGTTATAGTGAGGACTTGGAGAAAATATTACTTGGAAATTGCCAGACGGAAAATTAATTCCAAGTGTTGTCCTTCTTTGTACTTTTTAGTATGAGGACTCGGGGTAAAGAAATTACTCGGTAATGACTGACGGAATAACTCTGTGTTGCTTAATAGGTGCGGGGGTAAAATTTACTAAGCACCTAATAGTCCTCTCGGACTGGTATGAAGGACTCAAGATTCGAACGGAAATAGAGTGAACAAAATCTATTCCGTAATAAATGATAGCGAAAAATATCTAATTGGAAAACCCAAGTATAAGACTTGTGGAACTCCGACAGAGAAGGCAATGTTATAAATATCTAAGAGGTCCCCTCTCTCAGCCTACTCTGCTAAAACCCGGACTCAGAAAGAATGTGGGGATCTCCTAGTGATCGAAGATATGTAAAAGAGCTCCAGACCAAGACACTCGCCGACCCAAAGTGGGACCGGAGGGAGGTTCAATTAATCATTGACCAACTTGAGAGTTGGTCCGGAGCCTAAAATATAAAATGTTTATTGCTGAGTTAAGTAGTCAAGCGTTAGCCTTGAATGATACTGACTATACCATAGTATCCTTATTACATACATACATACAAGTTTAAAGACCGTTTGTCCACAGAAGCTGTGGTTACAGTCTCACGTCCTAAATGGCAGCTTTCCAGGCGGTTCTGTCAAGGGCCGCCTGTGTTGTCAAGTTCTTTATTTTGAGATCGGACCGGAGTACCCGAGCCCACGTCATTCTAGGTCCACCCCTACGCGCAGCTCCCCCCAAGTTCACTGTCTGGCATTTCTTCACTCAGCTCCGATCATCCACTCTCTCCACATGTCCAAACCAACCAAGTCGGCTCGCGCGCATCACCCCACTGACACTCTCAACGCCCAGACGCCTTTTCAACTCCTCGCTCGACACCCTGTCCCCAAGATCAACCCCACACATCCATCCCACCACTCTCCCCTCACCCCGCTCCACTCCACTGACATCCTCCGCCCCAACTGGCCACGTCTCAGAGGCACAGGTCATCGCGCTCCTAACACACGAGGCACACACCCTCCCCCCAAGGTGGGGTGGGAGCCCCCTCATGGTCAGGAGCGGCAACAGCTCCCCAAACTCCCCCCAGCCACCCCCGACCCCAGCAACGGAGCCAGCCTCAGCGCCACCTCCAGCGGAAACCGCATCGCCCAGGCAACAGAACTCCCTCACACACTCCAGCTCCACACTCCAGCTCCACACTGTCGAAATCAACACCGACAGGCGGGCCACTCAACACAAGACCTCCCCTGCACACTCTGCACACCCAAAGTCTATGACTCCCGTCAAAGGTCCCCCAGCTCCACCACATCTCCCGTGCACCCAGCCACCACAGACACAACACCGAACCGAACCACATCCCACCCCCCTCCCACACACCTGCGCATGGACAGTCACCGCCTCCCTACACAGCTCCACGCCCCACTCCACCAATCACGACCTCCGTTTTAACCATGCTAACTCTCAGACCCACACCTGCCACACCTTCCCTCCATCTTTTGAACTTCGCCTCTGCTTCCTGCGCACTATCTGCGATAAGAACTAGATCATCTGCATATAACATCTCCCATGGGAGTCCTGTCCTAAATTCCCTTGACAGAGCCTCCAAGACTAAAACAAACAGTAATGGGCTCAGAACTGAGCCTTGGTGAACTCCAAGTTTCACTGAGAACTCTTCACTCAGGCCCCCGTTTACTCTAACTGCTGCCCGTGACCCCTCATACATTCTCATTATCACACGCACCAACCACTCTTCTACTCCAAGTTTTCTCATAGCCCACTGCACTACCTCCCTGGGCACCCGGTCGAAGGCCTTCTCCAGATCTACAAAAACTAGGTATAACTCCCTGTTTTTCTCTAGGTACCTCTCTTGCATTTGCCTATTGAAGGAGTGATAACCTGGGAATCTTTGTGAATCAAAATTATTGATTTACTACTAGTAGTTATACTTGAATGACATTATCATAGTATCCTTACTGAAGGAGTGATAATTTGGGACTCTTTGTAAATCAAAATTATTGATCTACTAATAGTAGGTAAAACAGTAAAATCTGGGTAAAACAAATGGATGAGAACCAACCGGTTAATCGTGTCCATGTATATACTTGGTCTAAGGAAAGATAGATAATATCTCTTGATTTTGTCCCGCCTTTGGTTGGGAATAAAACTTAATAATAATAATAACAATGATTACAATAGGGGTTCCTCGTAGGGGACGAACCCCTAATAATAATCGTCAGGTTACTTATATAGCGCCCGTTCTCCTCCTTCGAGGGTTCACAAGCGCTTGGCTTTCTTTAGTCTACCATTGACCATTACCCATCCCCCTTGCTCGTGGGGAGATGGTAACCACCGGCTATATCCCTGAAAACTTTTCAATCTGAGAGGGGATTGAACGTGAGACCTGCAAGATGGGTATCAGGCACGCTATCAACTAAGCCAGCCGGATGGCTAAATTATTAATCCTCCTAACCTATATGGCTATGCATGAATGAACAGGTTAACCATGGTATTGAAATACTGTTCTAATAAAAGGTAGGAATAATCTTACAACATTGTACCATAATTTTAGGATTGGAAAGTGTAGTGCACCTTTTGTCCACTCTGAATGAGTATAAACATTATCAGCAATACTGAGTGAATGAAGTTTTACTCGGGACTTTGTTAAAATTTAGTTATCTCTAGTACTATGCTAAGCATAGACAAGTCTTGTAAAAAGTTCTTGAAGGTGATTCTATTAATTACCAATTTGAACTTCGTCATCTAGGACTGTCAACTTGAATAAGGGCGGGTGCCCAACCCCGAAAAGGGTTGAAATAGGGGAGCTATCCCCCCCGCCAAAGGCGGCTTTCTAGGGCCTTTCCTAGCTGATGCTGAGAGGATTGGGTTCTAGTCATGTGGTGATGGGCTGGTCTATCAGAATGAGAACTGAGCAATCTCTGCCATACCCATAGCTTACTCTGACTGTTCCTTTTACTTATATATTTTCTAGATCTCAAGTGACGGTGTCTCTAACGTGGATTGACCTCCCAATCTACCAAGATTGGAAGCCAAGGAGTCACATTTTTCCCTTGCCCCTCAACTTTCTCTTCATAATTGCTGAGGGGCACAGGGCCCTGGGTGGGGCTTTGGTTTCCCGGGCGTTTCCGCACCCTCCTCAAGCTCCCCGCCATGGAGTGGCTTCGGTCACCCAGGCTTTATTGTGGTCGGCGGGGAGGGTTCTGTGGGGGCGCTCGGTTGTGGCCTTGGCCTTGCTCGGGGCCTTGGGGCTGTTCGGCCAGGCAGCTTGGGGAACAACAACAACAACAACAACAACTTGAATAATAATTGAATAGGCCTACCCGGAGTGTGTTAGTAGAACTCGGTAGGCCTATTGGTATAACTCGGTGTCTGGAACCGGAAATAAGTTAATATTGTTTGAATACCCGGAGTTGGTTGATAGAACTCGGTGTCTGGGAACCGGGGTTAATTGACAATATTAGACTACTCGGAGTTTTACTGGTAGAACTCAGTGTCTGGGACCCGGAGTGAAGTCACTATTGTTGAATACCCGGAGTTAGAAGGGTAGGACTCGGTATATAGGAACCGGAGATATGTTCTCGCTAAGGGATACCCGGAGTTATGTTGGTATAACTCGGTGTTTGGGAATCGGAGTTAAGACACTTTTGTTGAATACCCGAAGTTAGAGTGGTATAACTCGGTATATGGAAACCGGAGTATGTATTCTCCTTAACCTAAGACGTGCGCATGGGGGGTATGAGACACCACACGCCTGTGCGCACGTATTTGAGCTGTTCCCATCACTAACATCGTTATTTTACCATAAATAGCATTAATACAGTACTTATCCATATGCGCCTATTTTAGGTTGATTATAAAGGTATTAACCTGTTACAGCAATAAAACAACTGGAAACAGCGTTTGGATGGTCAAAATCGGCGATACAGGCCGGGAGTTACATAATGTATGGCTGAGGCAACCTCCCTCCCCTCCCCTTGTCTGGAGAGACACTGTTACGCAATAGTCTCTCTCGCTCTTTTCCACGCTTGGTAACAGTGATGACAACGCCCTGCTACCAACTCGCTAATGTTAGCACGAAAATAGACCACAGAATAAGGGAATAACAGGGAAAATATGTGATAACTGAAGGAGGGGAGGGAAGTGGGGAAGGAGGGGATGTGGAGGAGTGATATTTGGCATGGCCCAGGGGAAAAAAAAAAAAAAAAAAAAAAAAAAAAAAAAATCAAGTTTTTTTGGGGTGTTTAAAATGGATGTTTTTAGGCCCAGGATCTTAAGAGTCTTCCCGCACTTGCCGGGTTAAGGGTTAGAGTACCCGGAGATACTGTATGGGTAGAAGTTCCTAAGATATGTCCTCGTTGACTGTGGGGACCCGGAGTCAAAGAGATGACCCAGCAATACTAATGGAAGATAACTCCATGTTGAATAAAAGGTACGGGGGGAAAGATTTAAGAAGCACCGAATAGTCCGTGCGGACCTGTGTAGAGGACTCAAGTGTCGATCGGAATTGACTGAATAAAAGTTATTCCGTAAAAATGGTAGATAAAAATATCTACTCGGAGAATCCAGTATATGATAATGGTACTCCGGCGAAGTAGGCATCTAATGAATAGATATCTAAGAGGCCCCCTTCCTCAGCCTACTCGCTTCAACCCGGACTCAGAGAGAATGCGGGAATCTCCCAGTGACCGGCGATTTAAATAAGAGTCCCGGACTAATCACTAGCCGACCCAAGGAGGGACCGGAGTGAGGCTCAAAAAATCATTGACCAAGCTGATGGCAGGTTCGGAGCCTAAAATAACAGCATTATTTGGTGCGGGGGGAATGGTTTAAAAGGCACCATAAGTTATACTGTAAAAAGTGGTAGATAAAAACATCCACTCGGAGAATCCTATAATACAAATATGGAACTTCGGCGAAGTAGGCAATGAATAGATATTTAAGAGGCCCCCTTCCTCAGCCTACACCGCATCAACCCGGACTCAGAGAGAACGCGGGGATCTCCTAGTGATCGGAGATGTAATATAAGAGCTCCGGACTAAGCCCTAGCCGACCCAAAGTGAGACCGGAGTGAGGCTCAATAAATCATAATTACTCTGAAAAGTGTCTACGGTGGCTCGTATCATGAAAACAATTGTAGACAAAAACTTCATAATAGAATATACAGTAATATCACCAAATCTGCAACAAAGACAGAAAACCTGATAGGTATAGTGACTAAGAAGATGTAGCTACAAAATAATAATAACAATAACGTGTCATAAATGTTAAAATAAAAACTCTTCGTAAGAGAACTTATGAACAATACATAAGAAAAACGCTCAAAGGAGCCAAGATATAAAAAAAATAACGAATTTCGAAACATCTAGAATGTCGGAGTGAAACATAAAAATATCGGGAGACAATCAAGTCGGCATTAAAGTTTGGACTGAAAGTGCGACGTTAATGGAAAATAGTTAAGTTATCAGACAAAATGTATAGTGATAAGAAAGAATTATCGTTAAAGACGTAAAGTCGAATTCAACGATAAACAGAATGTTGAAAAGGAGAAATAGTTAGAATTATAATACTCAAATTTTAAGAGTAGGCTACTGGAAAATCGGCGATGGTGAATAGGCCTAGGCCTATTCACGAAGTCTGGTGACCGCTAGATAAAAGCTAAAGGAGCCTAGAAAATGAAAGATAGGCATTCTAACTAATAAAATAAAAAAAATAATCGATATTACATAATAATTTCTGGATAAGAAGAAATAGTTCTATCTACAGTATCTATCTATTGCCTGACGCCGTGATCCCCGAAGGGGTGGCCACGAACGAACCGCCCCCATGCACCTCTGTCCCCAGTCAGTCGACGCCCCGCCCCCCAACCAGCACCGCCTTCGTTCATGTAGTTCCTCACTCCATCCTTCCACCTCATATTCGGTCTACCTCTCCCCCTCTGTCCCTCCACCTCGCTCTCGTACACCCTCTTAGTCATTCTCTCGCTTTCCATACGTTCCATATGGCCGAACCATCTCAAGTTGTTCCTTTTCACACTTTCCAGCACATCTACCTCCACACCACACCTCCTTCTTACTTCCTCATTAGTCTGTCTATCCCTCCATGTAACTCCGCACGCACTCCTTAAGTAATTCATTTCCACTGCTCTCACTCTTGGTCTGAGTCTCTCAACCAACGTCCATGCTTCGCTTCCATAAGTCAGTGTCGGGATTACCACACTGTCATGCAAGGACTTCTTCACTTCCATACTGACCACCCTATTTCTTGTTACTGCTTTTAGCGTTCCTACAACCCTCTTCCCCTGTTGTACCCTCTCCCGCACCTCTTCATCCATTGTCCCATCTTTACTCAACACACTGCCCAGATACTTAAAAGAGTTGACGATCTCCATAGCCTGACCGTTCAGCTTCACCTCACACTCTGTGACTTCACCCCTTTCGAAGACCATAACCTTGCTCTTCCCCGTATTTACCTTCAAATTCCATTTTTCGCACACTGTTCCAAACTCATTTACCAGACCCTGCAACTCCCATTCATTATCACTCATCAGAACTGTATCATCCGCAAACAGCAGTATAGGTAGCTTCCACTCAATTCCCTCCCTTTTCAGCGATACACCAACATCCACTGCTCTTGATAGTATTTCTTTCATAACTCCATCCATATATACAGTAAACAACCACGGGGACATCACACACCCCTGTTTCAAACCAACATTCAGGTCAAAGAACTCGCTCTGCTCACTCTCCACACGTACTGCCGCCTTTGCACCCTCATACATGCTCTTCACTGCTTTCAGCAACTTGCCCTCTACTCCGTATATTCTAAGTACTTTCCACAAACCTTCTCTATCCACTCTGTCATAGGCCTTCTCCAAGTCCATAAAGGCAACATACACCTTTTGTTTCTTCTCCAGATACTTCTCCACAACACAATTCAGGGTAAAAATCTGATCTACACATCCTCTTCCCTTCCTAAAACCTCCCTGCTCGTCGCCTATCCATTTCTCCGTTTTCACTCTCACTCTCTCAATCACTACCCTACTGTATACCTTCCCTACTACGCTTAGAAGACATATTCCTCGGTGGTTACCACACACTCCTCTTTCCCCTTTGCCCTTATATAGGGGGACTATTATGCCAGTCTTCCAGTCATCGGGTGCACTCCCCTTCTCCCATGCTAGTTTGCACATTTTCCATACCCATTCTATCACTATCTCACCACCATACCTCAACATTTCCCCACACACTCCATCTGTTCCTGGTGCTTTCCCCAACTTCACTCTTTTCATGGCTTCCCACACTTCTGACCTCCTGATCCCCACCTCCTCCTCCACTACTTCTCTTCTTCTCCCTCCCATACCATATCCAGCTATGTTTGCTGGCTCTTCATTCCTTTCATTTAGCAACTCACTGAAGTACTCCCTCCATCTTTCGACTCTCTCTTGCTTCTCGGCTAGCATTCTCCCATTCTTATCTTTCACACCCTTACTGTTTCCCTTGCTACCTTCCCTAACTTTCTTGACTTCTTTCCAGAACAGTTTCTTACTCTCCCTCCATTTTACACTCAGATTCCTTCCAAATTCCTCATCTACTCTTCTCTTACTTTCCTTCACTACTCTCTTCACCACCCTCTTACTCTCCACGTACCTCGCTCGTTTCTGTCTCTCGGAATCTTCATTCCCTCTACTACCCAACCACTCTCTATATGCTTTCTTCTTTTCTTCCACAGCTATTCTTACCTCTTCTGTCCACCATGCTGTACCTTTCACTCCCCTCCCTCTTCTCCTCACTCCACACACCTCCTCACATGCTGCACAGATCTCATCCTTAAACACCTTGCTCATCTCCTCCACTTCCTCCATAACTTCCAGGTCGAACCCACCTAGTCGTCTTTCCACTGCTCTCCTGTACTCCTCCCTGACTTCCTCCTCCTGCAACCTCTCCACCCTCCTCACCATTCCACCCTCCTCTCGCCTCCCTCCCGCTCTCCTCACCCACTTCTTTTGTATCCTAACCTTAGCTACCACTACATAATGATCAGACAGACCCCCTCCAATACCCCTATATACCCTAGCATCCATCACAGATTTCTTCATTCGTTCATCCACACATACATAATCAATCAATGACTTTCGTTCCACCACTGTCTTATCCTTCATCGTCAACATCCGTTTCCACGTGTACCTGTGGATCATTCTGTGTCGGAAGAAGGTGTTGGCTATCCACAGCCTCCTCCCCACACATACGTCCACAAGTGCACTACCATTCCCATTCACCTCTGATGGTACCCCCCACCCTCCCACCACTCCCTCAACTTTCCTATCACCCACCTTACCATTCATATCCCCAATCAGAAATATTCTTTCGTTCTTGTCAAACTTCTCCAGGCACGCCTCCACATTCATCCAGAACTCCTCTTTCTTTCTTTCAAGTATATCCTCTGTCGGGGCATACACGCATACAATCACCCACGTTTGTATTCCTACTTTCATTCTTACCCACACAATCCTTGAACCCACAGACCCATACTCTCTTACACATTCCTTCCATTTGCTACTTACAAGAAATAGTTGGAGTTAAATAAATGAATATCGCGATAGCATAAAGTCCGCATTAAAAGGTGGATCGAAAAAGCGACGTCATTGTAAAATAGTTAGGCTATCAGCAAAAATGCGTAGAAACAAAAAGGAAAACTCGTAATGGCGCAAAAGAGAATTTTAATGATTAACAGTAATGTGATAAGTAGGAATACTTAGAATGATAAAACTCGAATCTAGTATTGGAAAAATTCATATAATAAATAGGCCTAGGCCTATTCATGAATCTGGTGACCGCTAGACAAAAGCTAACGGAGCCTAGAATAACTGAAATACGAGGCATTCTAACTAACATAGCCTAATTAACATCACGGAATAATATAAGAAAGAAAAAGGGAGGAATAAACAATAGCAAAATATATAATAATAATGGTTATGACATTTGGCGCGTCCCGCGGGAGAATCTCACCTCTCTCTGAAAAATGCTCAATACAAAATACATATCTATGACGCCTCCTTAAGTATATAAAGTAACATATACTTCCCAGAAGAGGCAGCAGGAAACGTCCGAAGATGAAAAGTAGCACATCCAGAGAGCACAAAACTAGCACAACCTCCCACGCGGGACGCGACCACACGAAGGACGAATGAACCCAGCGTGGTCAGCTGGAGGATGCGTGCAAGGGATGGACTGTATAACGGCGCGCTAGTTAATTTAGTAATGCAACATTCATAGTTTCTAATCTTTTACTCATAAAAATTTTCTTTCTTTTTCTAATGGTTACCTTTTTTAATGACGTTCCCTAGGAACTAAGTAAAGGGTTTCACCCTAGGATGTACTTTTTATATATTTGGGTCGCGTTATGCTTTCTCCGGGACCCTCACGGGGGTCTCCGGGGAGCCCTTATATATATAAGGCTCTCACGTCATTGACGGAGAGAACCATTACTAAATAGAAGTCTTTTGACTGTGTTTACATGGATTATAGAAAGGCCTTTGACTCGGTTCCTCACTTAAGACTCTTGAAGAAATTGGAGAATTATGGTATCACTGGCCAAGTACATAGGTGGGTGCAGAGTTTTCTCCAGGGTAAGAGACAAAGAGTGAGAGTGGGTGAGGCCTTGTCAGGATGGAGAGAGGTGACGTCAGGAGTCCCACAGGGCTCAGTGTTGGGTCCGACTCTGTTTGTCAAATTCATAAATGATTTGCCAGGGGTGGTGGACTTCTTGGTTGCGCTCTTTGCTCTTTGCTGTTTAGGACTGTGCAGTGTGAGGAAGATCGCCGGAAGCTGCAACAGGATTTGGATCAGTTATACAGGTGGTCGAAGAAGTGGCAGTTGCCCTTTAATGAGGAAAAATGCAAAGTCATGCACTATGGAAGGGCGAATCCAAAATATGAGTATAAAATTGGGGGATCAATAGTTACTACAGTGGTGGAAGAAAAAGATCTTGGTGTGACTTTTGATCCATTGCTTACATTTAGTGTCAATGCGAGTAAAACGGCATCCGGAGCTAATGCAAGATTGGGCCTCATCAACAAGCACTTCGGGCACCTAGAAGCTGAGCCATTCCTGATACTGTACAAGACCATAGTTAGACCGAAGCTTGAATACTGTATGCCTGTGGCCCAACCAATGTATAAGAAGGAAGGACTGAGGATAGAAAAGGTGCAGCGAAGAGCGACGAGACTAGTGAGTGGGATGAAAAACAAAGAGTACTCTGAGAGGCTCAAGGAACTCAAACTCCCATCACTTGAGTTCAGGAGGAAGAGGGCTAACTTGCTGCAGACGTACAGAATTGTAAATGGGGTGGACAGACTGGAGAGGGAGAGGTTTTTTAACGTAGTAGGGAAGTACGAACAAGGGGGCACTCTCAGAAGTTTCAGAAAAAATTCTGCAGGAGTCTTGCAAGAACAAAGGCATTTTACCAGAGGGTGGTGGATGACTGGAATGGACTGCCAGAAGCGGTTGTGTCGAGTGGGACTGTTAACCAGTTTAAGAGTCAGTTAGGAAGATGGTGGATAGATGACCTGCTGCTCTACTTGGAGCCACAACATCCTCATATCACCAATCACTCATCCATTGCCAGCTTTAGTGAAGGAGAGAGACACCAGCCTCAGCGCTGAAAAACTCTAGGATGCAGCAGCCGGCGGATTCCTGGGTGATGCTATGTAACTAATGTAACTAACTATGTAACTAATTCTAGCGACAGTGGCAGCCTCGGCCCCACCACCGGCAGAGATGGTATCTCCTAGGTAACAAAACTTGTCCACCAGCTCCAATTACTCATTTCCAAAATTCACAGCCACAGGATCATCACTTAACACAAGCTCGCCTTTGCACACTACGCACTCAAATTTATCAATTTCTGACATATCCTTCGGCAGGGGTCCCTTTATTCTACTACAGCGCTTACTCCCATGGTGCACCCAGCATCGACAGATGCTACATCGAATCGAGTTAGCGGCCACACCCTTTCCACACACTGCACATGGGTATGCACCGCTCTTTTCCACATTGCCTCGTCTCAATCTACAATGCATAACCTTGGTTTTGTTAATATTGACTCTTAAACCCTTGCTCGCCATACCCTCTCCATCTTCTGAATTTGGCCTCAGCATCTTGCATATTGTCAGCTATCAGGACTAAATCGTCTGCATAAAACAGTTCCAACGGGAGTCCGCCTCTAAAAACTAGACAGTGCCTCCAGGACCATAATAAAGAGGAGGGGGCTTAACACTGAACTCTGATGAACTCCAACATGGACTGCGAACTCATCACTTAGTACACCCTTCACCCTCACCGCACTTCGCGAATCCTCATACATCTTCATTATCACACACACCAGCCACTCTTCCACACCAAGTTTCCTCATAGCCCACTGCACAACGTCTCTAGGCACCCTGTCAAAGGCCTTCTCCAGGTCTACAAACACAAAGTAAAGATCCCTGCCTTTTAGTAAGTATCTTTCCTGTATCTGCCTGACTATGAAGATAGCATCGGTTGTACCACGTCCTGGCATAAAACCAAACTGCATATCATCAATGGAGATGCTCTGCCTGATCAAACCCTCAAAGACTCTCTCACAGACCTTCATGATTTGGTCAAGCATTTTCAGGCCCCTATAATTACCTCTATCTAGCGCATCCCCTTCTCCTTTGTATATATTTACTATTACACTTTTGTGCCAATCCTCGAGGATTTTCTCATCTTTAATAATGGTGTTTATCAACTCAGTGACTAAGTTGACACCAGTCTCCCCTGAGGCTTTTATCATCTCAGCGACAATGTCAGAGCACCCTGGAGCTTTACCGTCCTTCATTTTATTGATTGCGTCGCTTACTACAGCTGGTGCTATCAGAGGAAGGGGTCCAGATATTGGTTTTTCGATACTAAGCTTTTCCTTATCCCATTCAAACTCTACATTTAGCAATCGTTCATAGTGTGCCTTCCATGCTTCTCTGATTTCATTTTCTGCGTACACAATCTTTCCATTATCGTTTCTAACACAATGTTCACCTATAATATCCCTATTGTAATTTTTAACTCGCCTAGCTAGGTTGAAGATCCCATTGGGATTGTAAGTGTTACACACTTGTTCGAGGACCAGGTCCTTAACCCGGGAACTGCGGGGAGACTCTTAAGAGTTCCCCCGGCGGACTGCGGGGAGACTCTTTAGAGTCAGAGAAAAAAAAAAATCAACTTTTGACATCGGAAAAAAAAAAAAAAAATTGTATTTTTTTATTTTTGTTTGGCCCCTGGGCCATGCACAATCTCAGTCCTCTACCTCCCCTCCTTCCCCACTTTCCTCCTCTCCTTCAGTTATCACCTATTTTCCCTGTTATTCCCTTATTCTGAGGTATATTTTCGTGCTAACATTAGAAATCCGGTTGCAGGGTGTGGTCATCACTGATAGCAAGTGAATGCAAGAGAGAGAGAGAGAGTATCGATCGACTGTGTCTCAGTGGCCTTGGGGGAAATTGGCGGGAAAGCAGCTTGCCTCACCCATACATTATACAACTCGCGGGCTATATCTCCGATTTTGACCATCCAAACGCTGTTTTCACTCGTTTTATTGTTGTTTCAGGTAAATACCTTTATAATCAACCCATAATAGGCGCATATGGATAAGTAAGGTGTCTAATTACCCCCATGCGCACTTCAGAGGTTAATGCCTTTTTTAGCATTGTAAGTAACTCTTTTGGCAGTTCATTTAGCTGCCTGGAGTTCCTCCTTGCTGCCTCCCTTCTTCCTCCCTTCTTCCATGCTTTGAAGCATCAACATTTCTCTTTCACAGCATGTTCTACCTCATCGTTCCACCACCAGGAGGTCTTATTCCTGGGGTGACCCTTTGTTTTCCCACAGACTTTGTCAGTGGCAGCGATAAGGCTATGTTTAAGAAAATTCCATTGACTATTTACATCGTTAGGCCTAGCTTCCTTATTTCTATTAATTTCCTCCAGTTCACTATGAAACCTATCCCTAACTTCCTTGTTCTTCAGAAACCACACTTTCCTTTTGGGCATGTATACCTTCTTGCGCTTAGGAGGGAGAAGGTGACCTACAGTATATGATGGAGAAGGTCACATCTTATGGCTACACTTATTATTTGATTCAGTAATTGATAATACATCCTAGCCATAGAAAATTACCCCTACCAATTAGGGTAGCCACGAGGCCTAGGGCAAGCAGCACGACATCACGCGATACTCTTACCTCCAGCGACGACACAGCAACCAGCTACCACATGTCGCCCCGAGCCAAAGGGGAAAAAGCAGAACCGCACTCCAGAAACTTCCACACCACGTGGGGCAACTCTTAAACCAGAGCGTCTGCATCATGATAACAATACCCGCTACTCCATCTTAGTGATGGCCCAGTAACAGAGCCCCGCATATACACAGCCTCCTAAATAGCTAGTAAAGGCAAAGCTAAAAGCTGAAAAAAATAATATAAACAAAGGTGAGCGTGCCCGAAGGGGACCGCATGGACGCCTAACACTGTACCCTATTTTAACACACTCCTGTAGACGTGCCAATGGGGACGCCCGTCCTAACTAATCTAAACCTATTCTAGAACATCTCAGATAAATACAAATGAGCAAAAGACTCAATTAGAGACGAAAGAATGCAGAATGAAGAGAGGACGGGAGACGCGTCCACTCAACACGATCACAGGGAGAGGAAGGACGTAATGGCGCTGGGCAGGTCAGCGTCTCGGATCCACACGGGAAGACGTCCACAAGTTTGGGAAGCTTGATTATAGCATTTCTTATGTTAATTTTTATTTTTTACGAAGTTTTTTCGTAGTGAGTACCCAATCATAAGGACGATTCCATGAGAGAATTAGCGTACACTTATGATGTGGCCTCTTATCTCCCTGTGGCGGTTGTTTCAAACGAGCTGACGCAAGGGCTTGAAAGAGTGCTATTATGTCGTAGGCATATCGTCAATGATTGAGGGACCACTAATAAATATGAGAACTATGGGAAGAGGATTGGGTTTAGTAGGAAAGAATGGTAGAGATTGAGAGTTGAATCAGTTGCTGTTCGCTGATGACACAGCGTTGGTGGCGGATTCTGAGGAGAAACTGCAGCGGGTAGTCAAAGAGTTTGGTGTGATTTGTGGGAGGAAACTGAAGGTGAACGTCAATAAAAGTAAAGCAATGGTGTGTAATAGGGGTGATCGTAGGGTGAAACTAGATGTGAGGCTGGATGGGGAAATATTGGAACAAGTAGAGTGTTTTAAATATCTAGGAGGAACGATAAGCAGCAGTGGAGGTATGGAAATGGAGGTAAAACTGAGAGTGTGTGAAGGAAGGAAGGTTTTCGGAGCAATGGGAAGTACTGTATTTATTAGTGGCCCCTCCATCATTGACGAACATGCCTATTACATAAGGCATCCTCTTCAAACACTAATCCGCCGTAGTTTGAATCTACCGCGCAGAGCATTTAAAAAACTGAGGAGCCTTCATCATGAGCGCACGCGGCCTCACTCATGGCTTCAGTCATTATGAATTGGGTTCT
This sequence comes from Paralithodes platypus, assembly GCA_032716605.1. NCBI lineage: Eukaryota > Metazoa > Arthropoda > Malacostraca > Decapoda > Lithodidae > Paralithodes > Paralithodes platypus. Next base: position 29,663,407 of record CM064528.1, read on the forward strand.
CACTACGAAAAAACTTCGTAAAAAATAAAAACAAAAAGAAAATAAGAATAACTATCCAATAAGCTTTCCATCATATCGTGGATGTACTTGTGTGGATCTTTGACCAGACGCTGATTCAGGCGTCATTCTTCCTTCTCTGCTCTGCGCTCGCCCCGCCCGGACGTGTCTCCCCACGCTCCGCTGGTTCCGCATTTGCTGCGTCCCTAGTGAGTTTTTTCTCATTTGTTTACTCCGGGATGTATTGAGTAAGGTTAGGATATGCGTAGCAGGAGTGTCCTGGGCTGGTTGCCCGCAGTGCAGTGTATTTTGGGTCGTGTGTTTGGGGCATCTATTTCGGATGTACCCTCGTGGTCCTGTTTTGGACGTGTGAACTTTTTCACGATTAGTTAGCTTGTGATGCAGGCGGCTTTCATTACGCGCTTTTGCTGCCTTCTATCTTTCTGATGAGGTAGCGTTTGTTTTGCTGACGTTCCCAGCGTATTTTTCTTCACTTAGTGAAGTATTTTCTGGGTCCCGAGTCAGTCTTCCCTTTGCCGGGAGTAATTGCTACAGTGGTGCATTGGCGGTGTTTCCTGTTGTGATATTTCCAGTGCTTTTGTTTATATTTCAACGTGTTTTGTGCCGTCTGCCTAGGCCTAGCCAGCCGCTCGTAGCTTTGCCACATGTACAAGTGTTATTGATTTATTTATATAAATATGTCCTACTGTGTCATGTGTATCCTGGTTTAGTTGTGTATTGGCTAATTCCACGGACTATGTTTGTTTCCTGGATTAGTTGTGTATTGGCTAATTCCACGGATTATGTTTGTGGGCCCTAGGTTAGTTGTGTTTTGGCTATCTCTCGGGTCCTATGTGCGTTCAGATGGTTTCTGAACGGGGTGGGTTACTTTCCGGCGGGTTTTTCTCGGTTACACCTTGAAAACCCCGGCCGAGAGCCGAGTTTTGGCCACGCGTGGTTTCAAAAACAGGCTTGTGTCCCCGGCGAGTAGGTGTCTGTGGCTCTCCAGGACTGCGTCTCTGTGGTGGTGCCTGTTTCAGGCTCCCTATGATTCCCGGCGGAATGGCTGTACCCATCTAACATTGTTCATGCGGACATATGTTATGAAGTTTTTCTACCCGGTTTTACAAACCAAAGGAAAATACCTAGCTGTTGTTGTGGGCTTTCCTCCCCGGCGATCTTTTACAAAGAAGTGGGGATAGGAACTTATGGGGTTAACGTTTAAACATCAGATCTCACCCGGCGGGTGCACCTTGGTCGGGTGGGATGAACGAATTGGTAATTCAGTTTAGTTAACCGGTCCATTTTAGTGATACTATATGTATCGCCGCCTTCACACATACGGCGATCGAAGGCTCAATTAGGGTTAACATATTTTTTATAAGTTTTTCACACCCGGCGGGTGCTCCTGGGAGGAGGAAATAAGGAATTTACAATTCAATTTAGTTAACCAATTAATTGAGAGATACGTTAATGTATCGCCGCCTTCAACATACGGCGATCTATGTGACAATTCATTAGAAGTCAGATCTCGTATCAGCCTACCCAGTGTTAATCTGCTAGATAATTCAGGGGCCAGCATCTTTGTGGGGGGTTGTTTTCCAAAATTGAATCTTGAAACAGTCACCACCAGAAAGACTATGTTTATAAAGGCCATACTGGTCTTTTATATTATGTCAGAGGGTATTCTTAACTTTCTTAAGACATGTCTAGATATTCGGAAATCTTTATAGAACCCCGCCGCGTAACGAGCTGTGATCGTTGTGACATTACGTCTCGTTACCCGGCGGGTTATTAACACTTGTGTGCGAACATGTTGGGTTAACCTTATGAGCATTAATTCCTGGAAATTTTCTTTTTTTCCAGGCCTGGGCTCCGGCGGACCTATACAGAACCTGCAGTAGTTTTCCCACCAGTCTCTGTCATGGCTACCTTTGCCCCAGTTTTTGCTTTATGCATTACTCCAACCTGTGCCGGTATCCCTCTTTTTGCGCACACTCTTTGTATCAAGTGTATTAAATGTCTAGACCGTTCAAGGGGTCTGTGGGTGATGCGCAACTGTTCCTTTTGCTCCCAACTCAGTGTAAAAGTACTACAAGATAATGATAAGACCGCAGCGGTCGCCTTACGAGAAGTTAAGCAACAAATGGCAGCTTATACTACGATTGTGGCTCATAAGTCACTTCAATGTGATAACGTCCCTCTTAGGGATAGGCTTCTTATTGAGCACCCTCCCCCTAAACGTTCCTCTCGAGTAACTAGTCGTAAGCCGGCAGAGACTGGACAGGGTTCTGTGTCATCTCCTGCCCCTGCTACTTCGAAACGTCAACGTGAGCCTACACCCCCGGCGGCAGCCTCCTCGTCTCGGGAGAGATCTAGGTCTAGGTCACCACTCAGACACCAGCCACCCAGTCTTGCCTCTTCACCATCGAGTAAGAAGAGTAAGACGGAGAGTTCCACCAGTGGTCACGGCGATAAATCCTCCAAATCAAAGAGTAGTTCACGGTCACACCGCAGCCATAAATCCTCGAAAAAGGATTCCCATGATAGAAAGGCCTCCCGACATTCGCCGGTTTCTAGTACTTCTCGTCATACCTCTACCCCAGACAAAGCTAGTGTTTGGTCTCAGGGGTCCAGTGTAGTGCCTGTACCTAAAGAAAATTTACCCATTAGCATTTTAACCCTGGATTTGGAGAGTTCAGGGAGCTCAGTGGTTGAGAGTGTTTCAGACTCCCAAGGGAGTGTAGGCCAAGGCCTAGGTGTTTGGCGATATTCTCGACCAGTGCCTGACCACCCACTTCTGGCTCAAACTAGTCACACAGTGGCTGACGTCCACCGGGATGCGGCGATCCCATCCTCTATTCCTGATTTATCTTGGCAACAAGATGGTACCCCAGCTTCGGCGGAATCTTCTCAGGAGGAACAGGATGATAAAGACGAGGTTTCAATTATATCGGATATGGAAGTGCAAGAGTCGGGTTCAGGCTTAGACGCTGCACAAGATCTTATTGATTCACCATTGAGTACATCATCAAATAACTTTATCACAGCACAGGAAATTGATGGGCTACTAGTTAATGCTTTATCTAAATCTTTTGGCCAACAGCAGGAAACTCCCACAGTGGACTTGGGAGCTCCCACGACAAGCTCTACGGTACGGCCTCTGATGACTTCTATTGCTTTGACTCAGATCCCTCACCGTCCCTCTATGTCACCATCGGTGGTCACTAGGCCTGCTACGGCGGCATTGACCACTTAGAATGTAAGGGTTATCACGGATGTCAATCCGCCCCCGTTAGACAAAGCGCCTCTCAGAAAGGTAGCTATGCCCTTGCTTTACGGCCCAGACGAGTCATGGGTCCTTTTGACCCCCACTAAGCCAGAGCTCGCCCAACCTACCTTGTCAGGGGAACTTCCGTTGCCGCACGAGTGGGTCATCCAGGGCAATAAATCTAAGAAATTAAGGGCCTTGGATACTTTGGGGAATGTACTAGATGTCAATATCAAGGCTATACCTAGTTAGTATCACCAGGACTATTTTGTTTATACGGCTAAGCCTGCTTTACCCTCTGCCTCAGCTTCAAAATTGTTTTCTGACTGGTCTAAGCATGATGGGTTTAATGACATTAAGACACTGTCAGCTCTCACTCCAGAACTCGATTTGCAAACCGTCACAGACGCAGCCGCTAATCCAGTCTTGAAGGTGGGGCAGTTGGGTCCAGGACCTTGGGTGGAATGGGAGACAGAGGCTCAAAACTTTGCGACCACATTTACTTCCAAAACTTCCCACCAGATCCCTCAAGATACTCATTCTTGGTTCTCCATGCCAGTGTGTTCTGCCGGCGGAGTCCCTTCAGCTTTGTTTGCTTTCTTAGCTGCCCCTAAAATTAATCTTTGTGAACTAAAAGACCCTTTCACTACCCCTACCCCAACTCACCTAGACCGAGAATTTAGGCTGCGGGGGAAAGCTTTTCGCCTGTTCTCCCAATACATAGTGTCACAACAGGTAGCAAAGTCATTGCTCCGGCCCACTCAGGCAATCGCAGACGCGGATGCCAGACGATCGGTTGAATTGTCCCGGCGACCTCTTCTTCAGTCGTCAATCCAATCATTGGGTGACATACGCACAGCCTTGCTTGAGGCGGTACGAGCGAGACAAGATCTCAGAATGTCCTTGGTCCGGACGCTTCCTGATCGCATTGCGAATCAGGTGGTCATGTCACCAGTGCTCACTCCCTCTTTAATGTCCCCTGAAGTGTGGCGAACAGTTTTTAATATGGCTCAGGCCTTTAAACATAGTCCCACCCCTTCTAAGAAATCCGCCTTTAACTTCCCCAAACCCAGGCCAGTCGCTAAGGCTCAGCCGGGGGGATCTAAGCCCTTTCTTCCACCTAAGTCCTCCTCCCCTCAAGGTCAGTACAGGCATAGACAGGGTAGGTTTTCAGGTCAGAGAGGACGCGGCTATAATAGGCCAGGTCAGGGCCCGTCTTCTGCCAACGCCAGCCAGCCGGCGAAGCGTCCACCACCACCAACTCCACCACCATAAAAAAACTAAAGTCTCTCTCACTCCCGGTGCCAGTCTTAAGGCCGGTGGATCCGAGGGTAGTACAGCCGGCGAACCCTTGTCTGCTAACTGGGTCGTTCCGAACGTGTCACCAAGCATGGCCGTTAAACACTTGGGCACGGATGGTGGCACGCAAAGGCATCACTTGGCAGTGGCTCCGGCGACCTCGCTTACGTCAGCCGACAACGGCGAATCTAGTTTCTTTAGAGGTGGAGTCACTGGTCCAGGAAATGATTGCCAAGAATGTCATCATCCCGGTCCCTCCAAATTACCCTGTATTCACGTCCAAGCTATTTTTGGTTCTCAAAAGGGACAGTGTTCAGATGAGACCGGTCGTAGACCTGTCGTATCTGAACCTTCACATTCACAACGAGTCATTCCGAATGTTAACAGTACACCAAATCAGGCTAACACTTCCGCCGGGAGGTTGGATGTGTTCCCTAGACCTGACAGACGCTTATTGGCACGTATCGGTAAACAAAAGATTTCAAAGTTTCTGGCCTTACGGATCAGGCATCAAAATTTTTTTTTTTCAGAGGATGCCATTCGGTTTGAACCTGGCACCTCGATTATTCACAAAATTAGTCCGGCAAGCCCTGATGCCATTGTTAAAGCAAGGAATCAGAGTTTTGTGGTACCTAGACGACTGGCTGGTGGTGGCAGAGACAGAGCAATTATGCATCAAACATGTCAACATAATTTTAAATCATGTCAAAACTCTAGGGTTCAAGGTAAATCTGGTAAAGTCAAATCTTGTTCCCTCACGAGTAGTTCAGTGGATAGGGCTGGTTTGGGACACAGCTGCTCTCACTCTGAGTCAGAGTGTGGACAATCGAAACAGGTTTCGCAGGAAACTGTTCATGTTTCTTCACAGTCTGACTACGACACGGAGGATCTGGGAGTCTCTGGTCGGCTCTCTCAACTGGATTCAACTAACTGTAATGTTGGGCCGGTTGAAAGTAAAACGTTTAATATTGGAGGGCAACAAATATTTCCCACTCTTACCGGCGGGAAAATTATGGCCCATACCAAAATTAATCCACACCTTACTAGCGGTCTGGGCGAAGAGGGAAATGTTGCAATCAGTAATGGCATGGACCTCTCCTCCGCCAACGGTATGGGTAGACACGGATGCGTCAGGCACAATAGGTTGGGGTTTTCAATCAAACCAGGGGCTTTGGTCCCACTTAGAAATCTCCCACATCAATGTCAAAGAATTACTAGTCCCCTTGTATTTCCTTCAGGCTCACGGCTCTACTTTACGGGGCAAGTCGGTGGCCTTCAGAATGGACAATCTGAATGCAGTTCACTGTATTCAGAAACAGGGGTCAACGAGATCACGGAAGTTGCTAAACGTGTCGGAAGAGATTTTTACTCTAGCCAACAGGCTAGACATTTATCTTCACGCATCTTATCTCCCAGGCGTAGCAAACGTCTGGGCAGACGCTCTGTCCCGGAGACAGAGCACGACAGTAGAGTGGGAGCTCAAGCAACCCATTTTCAACCTAATGATTGCAGAGCTCTACCATCCACAAGTGGATCTGTTTGCATCCGAGGAGACTCACAAACTCCCTCTATACCTCACCCGCCGGACGAAAACGCCGGCAGGGGGGCCAGACGCCCTAGTGACAGACTGGAACAGATGGAGCTCCATCTATCTGTTTCCGCCGCCAGACGCGTCACTAATGTGCCACGTAGTGAACAAACTACGAGATTATCGAGGCTTAGTCTCGCTAATCGCGCCCCTGTGGCCGGCGCAGTTATGGTACCAGCAATTAAAGACGTGGTGCCCGCACCCGGTGTCGCTCCCGATCGAGTATTTCCACTTAGACACGATTGGCAACCTAGCGACCTCGCTGACTTTTGCATTATGGACATTCAAGAGGCCAAGTGGCTAGCACCATATGGTAGAGATGTGACCAATAAATTAATAAATTAATATACTCAGTTTACGAAACGACAGTATCAATCACATTGGCAAGCCTTTACTTCTTGGATCATTAGAACAGAACAGACTGTGCCCTCAGTAGCATTAGTTTTTAATTATTTGAAATATCTGTTTGAGCAGAAACGGTTATCTGTGGTAACGTTAAAAAATCACTTAACTGCGATTAGAGTGCCCTTTTTAGACCTTACAGGTCTCTCCATACCGGTAGCGGAGGAAACAGGTTTTATGAGAGCATGTTTTAAACTCCGCCCACCTCCCCGTCAGCTCATGCCTACTTGGTCTCTGGACAAGGCATTGTCTTTACTTCACTCTCGTCTGTACCAAAATACTGCAGATTTTGCATTACTCTTAAAAAAGGCTGTATTCCTTTTGGCTTTGGCCACCGGGAACAGAGTGTCTGAGCTGGCGGCGATGAGCAACACACCTAATTGCCTTAGGTTTGGTAGACTTAATGAATGTATTCACATTGCACCTTCCCCAGGATTTGTAGCCAAGAATGAGCACAGTGCACACATGTTTTCAGAGTTCACTGTGCCGGCGTTAAAAAGGGGAAAGGTGCACCATAATCTATGTCCAGTGCAAGCTCTAACCAAATATTTGAGAGTGGCTCCTCTAAACCCCCAAGGTGCTTTGTGGGTAGCGAGTACGGGTAAACGCTTACTGAAACGGAGATTGGCTTCTCTTCTGGTCGAAGTCATTAAAGAGAGTAATCCCGGCGTTGTGGGTAGGGCCCACGATTTACGCAAATGGGCAGCCTCTTTACGTTTCCTGAAGAACTTTTCAGTAGAAGATATTACGTCCACACATTTGTGGGCTTCTAATCATACGTTTTTGACTAGATACTTGTCAGTTGCTCTAGACAAACCTTCCTTACCATGTATAGCTTTAAGGCAGAGGGTCTAGGTGGCCCTTCAGTCACTATAGTTTACTTTCAAGGAAAAAAGGGGGGGGGGGGTGCAGTCAGTGTAACATAGGACACCCTAGACCCCGCCGGAATGTAAGAGCTGTGATACATACTGTGATTATTGCAATGCCCTGTTGGTGGGTCTTCCAAATTATATTTTGAAGAAAGTTCAGTCTGTTCTTAACAGGGCCGCAAGACTAATTTTTGGTGTTCCACCTAGAACTCCTACTACATCTCTTCACATAGAACTGCACTGGCTGCCAGTAAGAGCAAGAATAGAATTTAAGTTGTGTTTGGTGACTTTTAAGGTTCTCAAATTTGGTGAGCCTAGGTACCTTGCGGAGCTGCTCAGGCACCCACCGGCACACCATGGTGTAGTTGTGCGTCATGACAATGACCCTTTTCGTCTTGATGAACCAAGGGCTTTCCAGCAGTCTTCTTTCTTTGAGAGGTCATTCTCCTACATGGCTCCGAGGTTGTATAACAGGTTGCCGCTGTCCATGAGACAACTGAGTTCTGTTGAATGCTTCAAGAGACAACTTAAGACTTTTCTCTTTGAGAGAAGCTATGATCTTGAGAGAGGTGTCATGACAGATGGCTATAGAGTTTAGGCTATTTTGCCACTGCTAGTGATTGTTAAATGTGTGTTGTATATGAGCCTTCTTTTGATGCATTGATTTTTGTTCTTTTTTCTTTCTCTTTTCGAGCGCTAGTGAATTCTTCGGAAAAATTGGCGCTTATGAGAAATAAGTAACATGCTTATTATTATTATTATTACAAATTATGAATAATGTGATATGAAAATTTCTCTATTCTATTCAGGGCGAGAAATTGTGCTAGTACAATGTTAGTACAAACAACAGGGTTGTTATAGTAGTTTTAGCTGTGAAAGCAATTTAGTATTAAACAGTGGAGATATTTTGCAAAATATTTCCACGGATATTATGGGATTATATGTGCACATGTAAACTTATAACTTATTATTTTTGTCACCACTCGTTGAGTGGGGTGCCTTTGTAACTACAGATCTGTTCACAGAAATCTCCAGAGTTACCCTTTTTGTCAAGCAGGCTTCTTTGAATCACGCACCTGCTTGAACCCCTTTTGTGTATATATATGGGCTGCGCCATGTTTAAATATATTTTTCAAAGTAAGAATACTATGTGGTTGTTTGATTATCTGCTTTTCTAGAGTTATGATATGATTACGAATGTCCCCCTCCAGTCTTAGAAATCAGGCATGTTCGTCAATGATGGAGGGACCACTAATAAATTATAGGTTTGACTCCTCTAAGGAGATAAAGAAAACCTAATATTTAGTAGTGGCCCCGTAATCATTGACGACTGGGGCCCTCCCGACCATCCCCTTCCCATTCGTTGATGTATTAAGGATTTTGGTTTACTTGATGTGTCAGTGAAGGAAGAATGACGCCTGAATCAGCGTCTGGTCAAAGATCCACACAAGTACATCCACGATATAATGGAAAGCTTATTGGATAGTTATTCTTATTTTCTTTTTGTTTTTATTTTTTACGAAGTTTTTTCGTAGTGAGAACCCAATTCATAATGACTGAAGCCATGAGTGAGGTCGCGTGCGCTCATGATGAAGGCTCCTCAGTTTTTTAAATGCTCTGCGTGGTAGATTCAAACTACGGCGGATTAGTGTTTGAAGAGGATGCCTTATGTAATAGGCATGTTCGTCAATGATTACGGGGCCACATACTAAATATTAGGTTTTCTTTATCTCCTTACAGGAGTCAAACCTATAATGTGGAAGGTGAGAAATCCCGGAATGGATGTAAAAAGTGCAATGTATCAAGGAATTGTTGTGCCAACAGTGATGTATGGGGCTGAGACATGGGCTCTGAAGAAAAAGGAGAGAAGAAAGCTGGGTGTGATGGAGATGAGCTGCTTGAATGTGTGGAATTACTCGAAGAGACAGATTGAGGAATGAAGAGATACGTAGGAGAGTGGGGCAACAGGAAAATTTGTCGGCCAGAGTGGACAGAAGGTTGCTGAGCTGGTATGGTCATGTTGAACGAATGGAATATGAAGGGCTTACAAAGAGAATATGTGAGTCAGATACAAGGGGAGATAGAAGGGCAGGAAGACCCCCATTGAGATGGAGAGACTGTGTAAGACAAGCTTTGGATGATAGAGGAATGACTATAGATCAGGCAAGGGAAGTGGTAATAAACAGGAATGAATGGATAATGCTTGTGAATAGATGAGTGAACACGTGGTCATTTGGGGAAAGGGTCGGGCGCAAGTTGGATTAGATAATAGTCCATCAGGCGCCTGGCCCGGGGAGACGGTTTATATGAAGGGTGCGCCTGGAAGTGTGGTGGGCGGGCTTGTGGTGGTAGGGCTTCGCTGCATGTCTGCCTGCTGAGATCGGAACCTCTCCGGGTGGTCGGGGGCCGGGGGAGTGCTGGAGGGACCTTGGTGACCCTGGTCTTTGGGTCTTCTGGATGACCTAGATGTGTGTGAATTTGTATTTTGTTTTAGTGTATTCATTGTTTTCTGTTTGGTTGTCGCTATTTGGGCTCTGTCTTGAGTTGGCCACTCCCCCCCCCAAAACAAAAATAGGAAAAATGGGGATTGGGCCTGAATATATACATACATACATACATTTTTTTTTCTTCTATGTGAATGAGGGAGACAAAAGGCATAACTGCCTGCAGCGAGTGCCTCCCCCAGATTTCAAAGAGTGATAGGGCCAAAATCAAGGGACGTTCGAGCTAAAATGCCTGGACACACAGAGTTTGAAGCAATTTAAGTCATAGGAAGAGGGAAAGACTGTTTCTGGGAGAGAGTTCCAGAGCTCAGCAGTTGAATAGAAGAAAGTCTGAGAATAGCGTTTCACTCTTGGGTTGGAGAGTTGCACAGAGTAGGGGTGGGACTGTGTTGCAAGGCGGGTACTACGCACCCTACGTAGAGGAGGTGGTATACACTGGGAAACCTCCAGGGAACACTAATTATTGTAGTAGCGATAGAATAGCGAGAGAGATGCAACATTGCGGCGAAGAGAGAGAGATTACAGAGAATTGGTGAGTGGACGAGAGTTAATGATACGAAAAGCTTTCCTTTCTACTTTATCTAGGAGTGTGGTGTGAGAGGATCCTCCCCACACATGTGAACAGTAGTCCATACAAGGACGCACTGTGCCCCTGTACAGAGCAAGTAGCTGCGCAGGGGTAAAGAACCCCTTGAGGCGGTTGAGCACACCCAGCTTCTGGGAGGCTGCCTTAGCGAGACTGGTAGTATGGTCTTTCCAAGTGAGAGCAGAAGAAAAAGAGACACCGAGAACATTGAGGGAAGATGAAGGGTTGATTTTTGTATTGAAGAATAAGGGATAGTCATCTGGAGGTTCCTGACGGGTAGTAAGATGGATAAATTGAGTTTTGGAAGCATTAAATGTAACAAGATTTTCTCTACCCCAATTGGGAAATAGAAGCTAGATCAGAAGATAAGCATTTAATGGCTTCATTACGTTTACTTTTGAGGGACTGCTGGCTGGGGCGTTCTGGAAACTAATTGAGTGGTGTAAAGTAGAGTCGTCTGCATATGAATGGATGGGACTAGATGTACAGTTGAGAAGATCATTTATGAAAATTAGAAAGAGAATAGGAGATAGGACAGAACCCTGAGGAACACCGGAGTTGATAGGATGAGGAATTGAGCATTGGCCGTCCTCAACCGCAGCTATGGAACGGCCGGAAAGGAAATTAGAGACAAAGGCACAGATGGAGGGACAGAAACCGAAGGAGGGCAGTTTGGAAATTATAGATTTGTGCCAGACTCTATCGAATGCCTTCGATATGTCTAGTGCAACAGAAAAAGTCTCACCGAAGTCCCGAAAGTTGGATGACCAAGAGTTAGTAAGATATGAAAGAAGATCACCAGTAGAGCGACCCTTAAGGAAGCCATACTGGCGATCTGAGAGCAGATTATGAGAATAGACATGCTTAAGAAATTTGGAAGCAAGGATAGTTTCAAAATTTTAGAGATACATGAGATGAGAGCAATTGGACAGTAGTTGGAGGGTTGAGAGTGGTCACCCTTCTTTGGGACAGGTTGAATGAGAGCAAACTTCCAGCAAGAAGGAAAGACGTTAGAGGAGAGACAGAGACGAAAGAGTTTGCCTAGGCAGGGGGGTCAGCACGGAAGCACAGTTTTTAAGTACAACAGGAGGAACACCGTCCGGACCGTACGCCTTCTTAGTATTAAGCCCAGAGAGGGTAGAAAGTACATCTTTATAAGAGATTAGGATATTAGGCATAATTAGGAGGGAGGGGGGTGGAGAGGGAGGAATAGCACCGGAATCATCCAAGGTAGAGTTTCTGGCAAAAGTTTGAGTAAAGAGTTCAGCTATATCAGAGGAAGAAGTGATGGTTGTGCCATCAGAGGTTGTGCCATGTGAGTGAGAGAGACAAAAGCCAGAACTGCCTGTGACGAGTGCCTCCCCTAGAGTTGAAAGTGTGACAGGGCCAAAATCAAGGGACTTAAGAGCCAAAATGCCTGGACACACAGAGTTTGAAGTAATTTATGTCATAGGATGAGGGAAAGACAGATTCTGTGAGAGAGTTCCAGAGGTCAGCTGTTGAATAGAAGAAAGATTGAGAATAACATTTCACTCTTGGGTTGGAGAGTTGCACAGAGTAGGGTTGGGATTGTGTTACAAGACGGGTGATACTACATTTACGAAGAGGGGGTGGTATAGGCCTACTCACTGATTATTGTAATAGCGGTAGAATAGTGAGAGAGATGCAACATTGTGGCGAAGTGAGAGAGACTGCAGAGAATTGGTGAGTGGACGTGAGTTAATGAGACAGAAGGCTTTCTTTTCTACTTTGTCGAAGTGCTGTGTGAGAGGATCCTCCCCACACGTGTGAACAAAACTCAATAATTATGTGGACGCACTGTGCCCCTGTACAGAATAAGAAGCTGCGTAGGGGTGAAATGACAACCGGGCGGGAAGGGTTAATGACAAATACGACCCTTATTATGTTTTCAGGGACAGTACAGTACATAGTAATTAATATTAACACAATAATTAAAAGGCACAGGCTTCAATTCATCCTAAAATTACTTAATACCGAGTGAGAGAACATTGTAAACTGGACACAAATCCCGTCCAACTCGGAAATTGTCGAGATATACAGGGACATCTCCGAGAGGCCTATGCCATTCCGAGAAGTGCGGGTTTCTGAGTAAAAAGAGTCCGAAATATCGGGGGTTTACTGTATTGTAAGATATATATGGACCCCAGTATGGTCCCCTCTGTACTGTGTGAGTCTGGAGTAAAGCATTATTATTACTATTCTTATTATTAGTACAGTACAGTATTACTCACCAATGAAGTAGGTAGGCTAAAATCGGGAATCTCAAGATATATCTTTGATCTCGTGACCTAACTGTTACTCGTATCTCCAAAAATAAATGGCCTAACCTAGGTTTTAATAATGATATCAGGAGACAGAACTTACTGTTGTTATCTTGCGATAGGTGAAACCTAGAACTCTCTACACCAAGTGGTTCAGTTATAATGGTGTAAGTACCAATGAGAAGATTTGCCATCTTGCCGCATTTAGAGTAACGTCGGAATCTCGTGACGAAACTATTGATTATTGCTTATGGATCATTAATTATAATTGACTATATTAAATACTGATTATTGAGTTTATTAATTATTTCACCATTGTAACCATTCTTTTAAGGGGACCGACCGGTTATTTACTAACTTCCAGGCCTTACTTCCAATCTAAATGCAATTTGGTACAGGTGTATGTGACCATAAAACTAGGTGCTTTTTTCTTACAATTTAGGTAAAAAAAAAAGTTGAAAACTATAGCACTACTACGACCCATTCTACTCCTACAGAAATCCCTATATCACGTGCTGTATGTGATCAAACAACTCACAATAGGTGTGTCTGTAGTTGCTATAAAGAACATTTTATATATTTTGTGTATTTTTGGATTTTGGTGATTATGAATTAAGGTGAAATTATTTTGTAGAATTTTACGACTGTGACAACATGCTGCAACCAAACAAAGTTGGCTAGAGTAAATTGGCTTGATAGGACTTGTAGTGTTTTTAACCCGTACAGCCCCAGCGACGCGTCTGACGCGTCGGCGATGTATGTAACGCACAGCCCCAGAGACGCGTCTGACGCGTCACACTAATTGCGCCGACCGTAACCTCAGGTGTAGCCACTCAAGAGGGCTCAGATTTGTATGGGAACTGTGTACGTATCCCACGCAACCGTGCCGATGGTTGAAAACGCTCAAAGTCCACGTGCGTGCGCGTGAGCGCGCAATAACCTGGTTTTTTGGGGTAATTGCCTTCAATTTTTTACTCTTGTAAAATACGTTTTCGGGGGCTCTGTAGGACCATTCTTTAAGCTTTTTGAGCGGTTTTTCGTGGTTTTTCCTTCATTCCTAACCCATTCGCTATTGTTTCTGGAATAAAACCATTTTTTGAAAACCGGCCGGGTTCTGGTGAACAAACATTACAAAACTAGCTGGGGCTCCACGGGTTAATTACCTTTCCAATGGAATATACACTATTCCTATAGGCCCAATACAAATTTTAGAGTAACATCCGAAAGTGCGACAATATAGGTTCTGAGAAAAACATGTGAAAGTCTAAGGTAATTAGGTGAACATTTTTACTCTTGTTTTTTAGATTTACAATATTTTAGGCAGGAACATGGCAAAGTAGAAGATAAAGCGTATGGGAGGTTGTAGAGTAGCTTACGCTCTTTCGATTTATATAGGTATGCTCCTCGTACGACCAGTAGTTACTGAGCATGTTAACACCTTATTGGCGGCCTAGGCGGTCTATTTGACCGGGGTTGTTTAGGGTTGTTTACGTGATCATTTTCATGCCTAAATAATATCCAGAGCGTAAAACAAGTATCTATCCCTGAAAGGGCGTAAACAGAGCTTTCCAATGACACCCGAACCATCCTTGTACGACCACTGGTTCTCTTGCAACGATCGTGCAACACGAGTGCAAAACCCTATAATTAGGTAATTTCCTTACATAATTCCCTGTGTAGCGAGTGAGGGAGGGGGGAAGAAGGTGGGATACAGTTCAGTATGTCCACCGCGGTGGTGGGGAGCGGTCATAGGGTTGCTACGCTCGTCCCACCGCTCAGCTCTCTCTCTCAGCAACATTACGTGCTGAAAATGGCAGTCGACATAAGTTGTGCACCGCCACATAGTCCATATTTATTTCACTCGACATAAGTTGCGCGCCGCCAGTTAACCCAGTGAGACCCAGCGTCGCACGTGATGCGTCGGCAGTGTTTGATCACCAACTCCCAGCGACACATCACGTGCGTCCGACATATTAAAATCAGTTACGTGGCTCGTAAGGTAGGAAATGGCGGAAGAATAGGAGGGGGAGGTAGCGTAGCGTAGGGGAGGTGTGGTGGAGTGGTCATGCCACTGGATTGGTAATCCAATGGACCCGGGTTCAAATCCCGATATGTCAATGGGAAGATATTATTGGGATTGAATTTGTGCTGTACCTAGTATCAGTGCATTACCACAAAGCCCACCGAAATGCCAAAAAAATACCCTCATTGTTCCCTGATTAAATAACACTGTATGAATATTCCCATATTCAAAATATGTTACAGGGGGACAATGCCTAGTGAGTTCACTGCTCAATAGGTGGCATTCTGAGAGTGAGGGTCTGAGTCTGGAGGGTGAGACGGTGAAGCACTTGAGCGAAGCAACCAGCCGCTTCAGAGATGGAGCTGCTTTGAGCCATGATGGATGCTTCACATGTCTCACTCCCCAGGCTGGAACAAGACCTCACGGGCTTCACCGTGTTGAGCGGTGGAATGTACAGGCTCTCAGCCTATGCCCGAGAGGGAGTAGTTGGAATATAGAAAAAAAAAAAAAAAAAAAAAAAAAAAAAAAAATGTGTGTGGGAGCCGGGCCGGTAGGTGTGAGCGGGCCAAGACAGCCGCGCGGCTGGTGGTGGTGGGCTTAGTGGGGATACTTTACACCCTTAGTTCACCGCCACTTTGAACCTTCATTACTCCGGTCGTATGGGAGCTAGAGGCTTGAGATTTATGTGAGACACTCCTTAGGATGTATGCCGTACAATGCCATACTCAGTTTTCACCCTAGTGCTCCCGGGCGGGTGGTCATGCGGGGGAGACGAACTTTCGACCCCCCCCCCCCCCCCCCCCGCCCCCCAAATGACCAAGGTGAGTTTTTTTGTTTTTTTTCTTCATTTCTCACCATTCTCTTCCAAAATAGGCTCAACACATTTTTTTGAGGCCCCCCCCCCAAAAAAAAATATCCGAGGTGATTTTTTTTTTTTTTTTTTTTATTTTCATTTCTCATCCTTGTCTTCCATTTTAGCAAACAAAAATAAGAAGTGAAAATGGCTTGGGACTGGGGTGAACAAAATATTATAACTAGCCGGGGCTCAACGGGTTAAGGGTTAATTTCAAAGTTCGCTATATAACGTTTTTAGAATTACAGGAAAAGTTTGGAAAACATAAAAAATGGGTTTTCACTAATAACATTTCACTGGCTTATGAAGGGATGTTGACTCTTGTTGAGTAAACACCTATTGGTATTTTCAGGATTTCGAGTTTTTTAAGCCTAAATTAACCAGTCGGTCCCCTTAAGGGGACCGGCCGCTTTTTAATAGGGGGTGACACTGAACTTCGTCCGATTTCAATGAGATTTCGCACACGTATAACAAGGATTTGTTGTTGTTTGTGTTTAATTCTACGTCAATTAGTTCCTGAATTAGGGTGGAAATTAGCTCGAAAATTGAAACTAAATTCTGAAGTCGAATAGTTCGAAACTCAAGCCCTGTATAATATTTTCAGAGGGATTAGACAACTCAGGACAGGTGGTTACAACTCTTTTTTAATGATTTTGTACTCGGTGGTTAGCTACCTATGCCAAGGGGCTGTGTCTCAAATGCAAAAAAAAAGAGACAATAGCTTTATAGAGCATTCCACGCACTTTCCAATGGTATATAAAACATTCCTAGAGGCCCAATAATACATGTATTATTAGATCCCAAAGTGCGACAAAACAGGTGTTGAGAAAAACACATTTTAATACTTAACCTAACAAGTGCGCATGGGGGTAATTAGACACCTCTCCCTGTGCGCATGTATTTGAGGTGTTTCCGTCACTAAAATATTCATTGTACCATTAATAGCATTAATACTTATCCATACGCGCCTATTATGGGTTGATTATAAAGGTATTAACCTGAAACAACAATAAAACGAGTGAAAACAGCGTTTGGATGGTCAAAATCGGAGATATATATAGCCCGCGAGTTGTATAATGTATGGGTGAGGCAAGCTGCTTTCCCGCCAATTTCCCACAAGGCCACTGAGACACAGTCGATCGATACTCTCTCTCTTGCACTCGCTTGCCATCAGTGATGACAACGCCCTGCTTGCAACTCGCTAATGTTAGCACGAAAATATACCTCAGAATAAGGGAATAACAGGGAAAATAGGTGATAACTGAAGGAGAGGAGGAAAGTGGGGAAGGAGGGGAGGTAGAGGACTGAGATTTTGCATGGCCCAGGGGCCAATTTTTTTTTTTTTTTTTTTTTTTTTTTTTTTTTTTTCCGATGTCAAAAGTTGATTTTTTTTTTCTCTGACTCTTAACCCGTGGAGCCCCGGCTAGTTTTGTAATGTTTGCGCACCAGAACCCGGCCGGTTTTCAATTTTTTTTTTTATTCCAGAAACAATAGCGAATGGGTTAGGAATGAAGGAAAAACCACAAAAAAACGCTCAAAAAGCTTAAAAAATGGTCCTACAGAGCCCCCGAAAACGGATTTTACAAGAGTAAAAAATTGAAGGCAATTATCCCAAAAAAAAAGGTAATTGCGCGCTCGCGTGCACGCACGTGGACTTTGAGAGTTTTCAACCATCGGCACGGTTGCGTGGGATACGTACACAGTTCCCATACAAATCTGAGCCCTCTTGAGTGGCTACACCTGAGCGTTACGGTCGGCGCAATTAGGGTGACGCGTCAGGCGCGTCTCTGGGCCTGTGCGTTACATACATCGCCGATGCGTCAGACGCGTCGCTGGGGCTGTACGGGTTAAGAGTCTTCCCGCAGTCCGCCGGGGGAACTCTTAACCTGACAAGCGCGATATAGACCTAGGTGGTAGGGTAGTTATTTGTGCATTTCTAGCCCTGGATTCTGACAGAATTCGTTATATTTACAATATAAAGCATTATTTGTTTTCGGTATGCTTTTATTTTACATATATGATGTATATATGAACCTTCAAGAGTGCTAAAATAAGTGGGAAAAGCATTTGGGTGGTGAAAAACGAAGATATTGGCCACCCGGTCATAATCTCAGGCGAGAGAGAGCCACAGGCAGCCCTCCCCTCTCGCTGTCTGGGAGTCAACTGAGACGAGCGGGGCGGTGTGTGCCGGTGTCTGGGTGTTGCATAACGATCTTTTATGCAACCCACTTGTGCTACATTATCGCGGGAGAGAAAAATAACCGATAAATGATGATAATAAGTGGATAAATAGGTGATAATTGAGGAGGGGGGGGAGGGGGGAATAAGGTGGGGAAGGAGGGGAGGGGGAGGGGTGAGAAACACATGGATGAGTACTAGAGGGGAATTATCTCACCTAGAGACAAAATCCTTTGTTTTGATAGGCCCTTTTTTTTTTTTGGAAGGCTTTTTTTATGGTCTTGCTTCCGTGAGGCCTATCGCGTTCCCTATAGGAAGCCTTCCGTGAGGCCTATCGCGCTTGCCGGGTTAAGAGTCTCCCTGCAGTTCCCGGGTTAATGGTATTTCCAGGATTTCGAGCTTTTTAAGCTTAAAAACCGGCCGGTCCCCTTAACCCCTTACGAACGGGGATGTTTGTAACTTCTACTATCTGCCTGGCGGGCATATTTACCCTAAACAAGCTTCATTCCATGCTCTTTTTCATGCATAAACAAGAGCCAGAGCGTAATACAATTATGTATCCGTGAAAGGGCGATAATAGAGCTTTCCAATGACACCTGAATCATCTTTGTACGACCACGGGTTATGCTGTAGCGATCGCGCAATACAAGGGGAAAAACCCTAAAATACGGTAATTTCCCGAGTTTTTTCCTGGTCTCGCGAGGCCGTGGGTGTGGAATGTTGCGGAGGTAGTGTCAGGCGCGGCACTGGGTCCGTGCTGAACTGTCAGAGCCCGCCTATCGTCCTCCCAACACGTGGACTCTCTCTCAGAGCCGATAATGTGCTCAACATCCCTTCCGACATATGTCGGGCACCGCAGGGGTGGCCATGATTCTCTCATACGACATATGTCGGGCCCCGCGGATTGAGTGTTAAGTCACTCTCTACTGCTAGCATGTACTGTATATTATACCAATATTGATTCGAACTACAGAAAATCATTAATCAATCCCGAGTCAGCTTACTGAGTGTGTGTGTTTTTGTTTTGTGTTATTTCGTGGGTAGCTCGGTATGAAAACAACTCTTTCTCTTACATAGTTTTAAGTGGTTTTAGGACAAATTCAAGCTCGTGCCTTATAACTATTGTGTATTGTTAACTAGAATGCCTAGGTATCTTTTAATGTCTGTATTTGTTAGCTATACTGTAATAAGTTTTAACCTTTTATAGCCTACTTAATTAACCCTTCCACCTCGGTTGGCATCTTATACTCCTTACACGACTTCCACCGCGGACCTCGGTAGGCCTCTTATACTCCCGCGCATGAATTACTGTATGTAATTTTAAACATTGCGCGCTATTTTGTTTTGTTTAGAGGGCGACTGCAGCACACCCACGCTCGCACTATGACTCAACGTCAGTTTTTATCGATCTGCCATCATGCCATTAATTTGACTTTATATTGTCCCTGTCCAAATTTTGGTTTGTTTAGTTTGCAAGTTTTACATTTTAATCATGGATACATTGGAAAACAATGTAAAGCATGCGTCCGATTCTGTGCCTAACTCTGCCGCGGCTCAACCACCTCGTACGCCTAAGAATAATTAGAAGAAAGTGAAAACGAATTACATTCTAAGTCCTGGTGGTGGTTTGAGAGTGCAGAAGTGAATTAGATTATAAAGATTTGTCCGATATTGAAGAACTTGAAAGTGATGTTGAAGAAATTTTTTGGGATGAAAACGATGGTGAGGAAGAAGTTCATGAAGATGCACATGAATTCCCTGGTTTTGAGAGTGATAGTGACGATGATGAAGATGAGTGTAGTGCCAGGGAAAGTGAAAATAGTGATGATGAGAGTGAAAAATGTCCTGTGAGGGAGCTGGGAATTGAATAACAAGTAATATTATGATAATAATAAATAATATCGTACTAGTAAGTGCAAGTGACACCTAAAATCGTGTACCGTACACCCATAAACGCCACAAATACAAACTGATATGCAATAATGCATAGCAAGCAATAATAATATAGCAATAGATAATAACTATAAAACTTTCAAATTGCCACTGGTGCGACAAGTAACTTAGTGCGTACTAGCCGGGGCCGAGGCGACGCGTCCGAACATGGCCTGAATGTTAAGCGTCAACTCGTCATCTACACAACACCATAACAACATTGTCAGGCAATGTAGCAATGTCAGGTCCACGCCTAGATAACGACAACAGTAAGTTTTCCATTTTCCCATTGAGTTTGACACTTCTGCTTCTTATCTAGTAAGGTGTAAAGATTGAGTGATATTGGCTAAAGGCCCGAGTGAGGGGTATAGGCGCGTACTATGACAGCCGTAGGCGGAGGGTTAATGCCTGGGCCGATTTGTGCCATTGTTTTGAGGGTGCCGTTGTTTTAAATGCCGAATAGACGAGGGTCTACCGTACATACATACATACAATTTGTTTTTATTGTTTTTCAAGGGCCAAGAATTACGAGCTACGTCCAGCCTTGTACAACGTGAAGAATGAGTCGTCTCTGTCACTGGCTGGTGCGGTGGCTGGGAGCGAGGCGGGGGGTGAGCGGCCGGCGGAGCAACAACCAACACCAACACCACAACCAACACCACAACACCCCCCGGATCTACCCCCTAGGTTACCTGGCACAACCTCCCCTTCACCGCAACAGGTATGTATACTCTTACAAACACACACAACCAAAACCAACATCACAACACCCCTCGGATCTACCCCCTAGGTTACCTACCTATCACATCCTCCCGCCTCATCGCAACAAGTACGCAGACATGTACACATTCACAGGCCGTAGCGTGGTTGGTAGAGCACTCGCCTGCAAACAGTAAGGTCAAGGGTTCGAGTCTCGGGCCAGCCAGTGTGCTATTAGCAGATACCACTGCCGTGGTGGGTGGTGCGGTCTAGCAATCTGTGGCAAGTGTTTACTGAAGTCTCTGATTCATCATGGCACCCACCTTAGCCCAGCTATTGAACAGTGGTGGTAATAAATTGCATCATCATCATCATCATCATCACAACACTTCTTTTATATTACTGTTTGTACCATGAATATTATTCAGAATACTGTAAATCTTTGCTTAATCACAATAAATAAAGTATTCATATGTTGTACCTTAATTTAATGCAAGTATTGTTTCTTTTGTGTCCATCAGGCGTCTCTGATCGTAGCCCGACAGAACAACCTCTCCATGCACTCTAGATCTCAAAACGGACTCGGGGACTATTCCAACGAAGAGGCCGGTGGGTACAGATTTTCAAGGGAGTTGTTGACCTCTTCTGTATATGATAGCATCTTTTTCTTATTACCAAGGCTAATTATAAACAAGTGTATTTGGTTTAGAAAAGACCTGGAAGAATTGAAAGGGTGCCAACTACTTCAGTTATCCCTTTGACACTCACAACTCTTTTCCTAAACTTAATAAAATTGTCCAATAATAGTCAAAATAAATGGAAAAATGTGTCCTTGTATACTGAAAGGTTTATCTAACAGTTTGACTGTTTCCGGCTATTAGGAAGTTCAAGTTGGTAACATCGGCATTTAAGGGGGGTCACTGGCTTTTTTTTATGTTTTTCTCCTTTTCTCTCTTTCCCTGGCTTGTATCCATTAGGCCCCATTCAGCCAACTGTTTTAAGACGTTTATCCCCAACCAGGTGTCGATTTCTTCCTGGCGAGCGATAGCGAGCCAGCATTGTATGGAGAAATCCGGCTTTGCCAGAGAAATTTTTCTATCGAAAAATGTACAAATTTAGCTTGCTATCAAAAACAAAAATATATATATGCTGGCTCGCTACCGCTCGCCAGGAAAATATTGACACCTGGATGGGGGTAAACGTCTTAAAACAGTAGGGTGAATGGGGCCGAATGGATAAAAGCCAAAGAGAGAGGGAGAGAATAAAAAAAGCGAGGTGGGCTCCCTTAACCCCTTCATTCAGGTGACATTTTTGCATTCTATTCTAGGAACTATCTGACAATTTTATTCAAGTCTGCAGACATATTTATTTACCATAGCTTAGGAAGGACCAGGACCTACTGTAGTTGTCAAGGAATGAATAACTACCGGGTAGCTTAATCATCCCTCTAACTCTGACATGTTCTTCCAAATTTGAATTTAATTGTCGTCAGGTGGCTAAAATATAATAAAAGTGGTGTCATTTGATTGAGAGAGTTAATATTATTTGGTAGAGATTCCTCTACTTCTCTGCTTCATTGAGTTACAGCTTGTAGAAAGGGAAAGTAGAGAGTAGAGCATGGCACTTTTCAATTATTTAGAACTAGTTTTGCATGAAGATAATATTGGTTGAATATTTTTAAACATTTATAGAATTCATTTTACACATATGTAAAAAAATAATGTTATTGTTTATAATCCTTCTTGAAGGCTGGTTGTTGTTGTTGTTCCCCAAGCTGCCTGGCCGAACAGCCCCAAGGCCCCGAGCAAGGCCAAGGCCATAACCGAGCGCCCCCACAGAACCCTCCCTGCCGACCACAATAAAGCCTGGATGACCGAAGCCACTCCATGGCGGGGAGCTGAGGAGGGTGCGGAAACGCCCGGGAAACCAAAGCCCCACCCAGGGCCCTGTGCCCCTCGGCAATTATGAAGAGAAAGTTGAGGGGCAAAGGAAAAATGTGGCGCTTTGGCTTCCAATCTTGGTAGATTGGGAGGTCAATCCACGGAAGAGACGCCGTCACTTGAGATCTAGAAAATATATAAGTAAAAGGAACAGTCAGAGTAAGCTATGGGTATGGCAGAGATTGCTCAGTTCTCACTCTGATAGACCAGCCCATCACCACATGACTAGAACCCAGTCCTCTCAGCATCAGCTAGGAAAGGCGCTAGAAAGCCGCCTTTGGCGGGGGGATAGCTCCCCTATTTCAACCCCTTTTGGGGTTGGGCACCCGCCCAGGCTGGTAAAGAGAGACGTCTCTAGATTCCAATCCTGGGATAATCGCATGCTTTCATTAATTTCATTTGACATGTTATTGGTGTTAAGAACGATGTTAAAAATTATACCAAATATTTTACTGGCTCTGCTGGGTTTTCCTGAACTGGAGTAAAACAACATAAACACAATATATTACAACTAGGCAAAATATAACACAGGGGTAAGTTCAATAAGGTTTTATTAATACAAAAAGGCAGCAGTAAACGTGAACACAAATTCTTATTCCGAATATCATCATTAGCATCAGCCATTAGGAGTCCATTGTTGGACAAAGGCCTCCCTCAACCTTTTCCATGACTCCCGAGACTTTGCCAGCCGTTGCCAAGTTATTTCAGCATTTTTTTCTATCTCATCTCTCCACCTCTTATCTGGTCTTTTCCTTCTCTGGGGGTCCAGTCAGTTAATCTTTAGCTCCACCTATTATCCTCTCTTCTTGCTATATGTCCTGCCCATCTCCATTTCTGCTCTTTACTCATTTCTAGAATATCTTTGACTTTGGTTTGCTCTCTTACCCACGATGCTCTCTTCCTATCTCTAAGAGTTATTCCTGGCATTGATCTTTCCATTACTCTCTGTGGCTGTGCACTCCTAAGCTTATTCTCCATTGTTTTTATTAGTTTCCAAGTTTCAGATACATAAATCATAGTTGGTAGCACACATTGGTTATAAGCTTTACGCTTAAGGCATATTTTTAGTGTACTTTTCATGATGTTCTTCTGTTTGCCGAATGCTTTCCATCCTAGAGTGATTCGCCTTACTATTTCATGTTCATTGTCTTTTGTTAGTTTCATTACTTGGCCAAGATCATTGTATTCTACTTCCTGTAGCATTTTGTTATCAATCCTAATTATTCTACGTTGAGCCTGAACACTACTATACATAACTTTGGTTTTACCCCTGTTAATTTTTAGACCTACTTTGAGACTTTCTTTATTGAGATCATCAAGCATATCTTAGGGCTTTTCTGCTTTATCTGAAATTATGACAATGGCATCTGCAAATCTGAGATGTTTAAGGTATTCCCTGTCTACATAAATTCCCTTTGATTCCCATGAAATTTCTTTAAAGATCCTTTCACGGCAAGCTGTGAACAGCTTGGGCGAGATAATGTCTACCTGCCTCATTCCTTTCTCAATTTTTATCTACTTTGTATCTGTGTAATCAGACCATAGCAGTGCCTTTTGCATATATATACTGTAAGAGTTTTATATACGTTTAATTTATTCCTTGTTCATGTAGTGAGTTTGCTATAATGTAGTTGTTATGTCTACCGAATCGAAGGCCTTTTCATAGTCTACAAAAGCTAAACAAAGAGGTATATTATACTCTGAGGTTTTCTCTATTAACTGGTTTATTTATTGTATGCAAGTGATTCATGGTTGAATATCCACTTCTAAATTCTGCCTGTTCCCGAGATTGATTTTCATCTAAAATTTTATCTAACCTATTTGTGAGAATTATGTTGAACAACTTGTTAATAACTGATAACAAACTAATGGGACGGTAGTTGCCGAGATCTTTTTTATCGCCACTTTTGTGAAGTAGAGTTACTATTGTATTGCACCAAGCTTCTGGAACTTCCTGCTTACATAAACATTGGGTGAATAGCTGAGCTAATTTACACTGGACCTTACCTCCTGCATCCTTCAAAAGATTGCTTGTTATCCCATTATCTGGAGCTTTTCCCCTTTTCATTTGGTATAGGGCAGACCTTACTTCATCTACAGATATATGTGGGACTTTGATTGTAGGGAACGATCGCTTATTGAGATAGGACAGATACAAACAAACACGAGGCAAATATGAAGTCCAAGGGGACTTTGTTGGGACAGGACAAAGAAGGCTGATTGTAAGACCGGTAGTATTTATAATTGAGTTGCACGGATGGGGGACAAATTTGGGAAAGAAAATAGGTCCTTGGTAGGGGAATCGCCGTCGGAGATCCTTAGCGCTCGACGCATACAGACAAGGTTCACCACTGTCTACTAAAATGGAGATGGTAGGCAATGAGCGGAAGGCACCAGTGCTAAGAAGCAAGCCTTGATGGTGGAGTGAGTCCAGCAACCACAGAGTGCCTTCCAAGGCAGCACCATATATAGGGCTGCCATAATCATGAAAAGAGAGGACAATAGCCTTGTACAACATCAACATTGTAGACCGACTAGCTCCCCAAGTAGTGTGGGACAATTTCTGTAGGATGTTAAGAGCACAGTGACATCTTGATTTAACATAGGAGATGTGAGCTTTCCAGCTCAGATGAAGGTCAAAGATTAACCCAAGAAACTTTACCTCAGAACATACACAGAGACTTATTCGACAACTGTAAATCGACTATCTGGTCCCGCATCCAACGTTTATCATTATATAATAACATGGCTTTTGTTTTGTCAGGAGGAAATAGGAACGCGACTGAAGTGGCCCTGGAATTCACCCTCAAGATCGTAAAATTTATGACACTTTGGGCATGTCAAAGATTTCTAGAGGCATAATAGACAGCTAAGTCATTAAACACCAAGTGGTATATGCAGAGTAATGTCATTGATGGCAATAGCAAAAAGTGTGCTGCTGAGGATGCTACCCTGGGGAATACCACATTGAAGCAGAAAGTCACCAGAGACAATGCCATCCGCACAAACACGGAAACTCTGACAGGAAATTGAAGATAAATATAGGGAGACTGCCTCTGATACCTGCAGTGTGGAGGGTACTGAGGACAAGGTGATGCCATGTAGTAAGCTTTCGTGTTGTCAAAGAAAACAGCAACGTCAGAGATTTACGGGAGAATCCATCCCGTATGTAGGACTGCAAATGAGCCAGGGATCTAGGGTGGAGTGATTTGGTTGGGAAGCAAATTGGAAGGGTGTTAAGATATGAAAAAGATCAAGCAGAAGCCATAGCAGTCGGGAATTCACTATGTTTTCCATCAACTTACACATGCAACTAGTCAGGGAGATAGGGTGGTAATTAGTTGGCAAACCAGGATCCTTACTAGGCTTCACAAATGGAAGAACCACTCTATGACGCCATGAATCTGGGATGATGCCAGAAGTGCACAGGTGATTATAGAATTGTAATTGGTAAGATCTGGCAGTTGGAGCCAGCATTTTAAGTAATTCAAAACTAGCACTGTCAGGGCCTGGTGCAGAATTATTGCAGGAGGAAAGTGCAGCATCCATTCCTTTCATTGTGAAAGGAAAGTTATACAGATACGAGACACTAGAATAAAAAAAAACAGAGGCCGTCTTTCAGCAGCAACTTTCCTCCCTTAAAAGGCTGCTTCCAGACTATCGTTGCTACTGACAGAAGCGAGATGGCGACCAAGGACATTAGCAATATCCTGGGGATCATTAATACACTGCCCATCCACAAGCAAAGCATGTCTAGGAGAGTGGAAGTGAGTGCCATTAATTCTCCCAAATTTATGCCACACATTGCGAATGGAAGACTTAGTAGAAGAGATTAGATCTATCTAGCTATTGCTGGACGCCTTACTCCATTTACGAGGGTGGCCATACACAGAATGCCCCCAAGCGAACCTACAGTATTCCCTGTGAGAGGTACAACCCGAGCCAGTTTAGTGAAGGACTTACAGGATTGACCACTCAATTTAGGATCCGTCCGACTCCGTTGCCCTCTGTGTATCTTGTTAGCACTATTTTTCTACAGTGGTGTTTGGCTAATCCATCCACTAACCTGCCTTACCCTTAGGTAAGTAGTACGTATTTGTATCAGGTTTACTCCCCTAGACAGGTTGCCAACCAAGGCTGACGAGTCCCATCCACCCGGATTTGTATAAGGTTGTCTCCTCTAGATGAGTTGCCGACCAAGGCTAACGAGTCCCATCCACCCGGTATTAGATATGAGATTAGATATGTTCGAGATATAGTCCCGCCAAGATTCTGACTTAACTCTTATTACTTCCTTCCGAAACTTGGCTGTCAGCCTGTTATAAAGAGATTAAAGGACAAGGGTGCCAAACAAGATAGTAATCAAGGAAGCAAGGGTACTCTGGGTGAACGGACGAGTCTCCGACAAACGACGGGAGCATGTATTGAATGCGTGAAGCCTACGACCAATGGAACGCTTCTGGCGAATCAAGTCTTGGAGGTAATCACTCCACCAAGGAACCCGCCACTTCACAGGATGGGTTGATGAGACAGGAATTGATTTATCGGCTGAAGATTTGATGAAGGCAATAAAGTGGTCATTCAGAGGAATACATCTAGGCTAGTGTGGAGTTGGAACGCCCCGCCAATCAGCCCTTGAGAATATATATATGGGGTGTGTTGGAGTTGAATGAAAACTAAGGCTGTAATGAGAATGGGGAAGTGAGATCACTAGAGTGGGAATCATCCAATACAAGCCAGCTGAAACTGTCCACCACAGTAGATGAGCACAGGGCGACGTCCATGGATGAGAAAGTTTTATGAGTAACAGAGAAATTGGTAGGAGATGACTCTTCGTTAAGACAGTACAGTACAACGAGTGGTCTAAGAGTTGTGCAACTAGGGATCCAGGAACATCAGCTACAGAACATTTAGAATGCTACAATTAATGCTATTGCCAGTAGGTTAACCGGTTTTGGTAGGGCTTGTGTTATGCGGTTACAAAATACTGTATGGCGATTAACTGCGAGAAATACTAAGCTTTACTCACTATAATTAGGCCAGAAATTTCGACACACAACCTCTTATGACTCAAAAATGACTTGAACAAAAGACAGATATTTTTACCATTTAGACAAAGGTTGCTCTAGCCCCTTTTGCATTTCAAGAGGTTATGGGTCAATATTTCTGTTTTAGTTATACAGTAGTAAATACTGTACACCGTACCTACTTTTGATAATATTGTTTGGAAGTACAGTAGCCAGAATATATTACAGAAAGTTTTCATCTGCTTTGGAGAGTAAAAGAGTACTGGCAGGGGATATTGTTCAGCTTAGGAATAATAAAGCATATCAAAGTCAAGGAACTACAGTTTAAGACCCTCTTTGTATGAAAGTTTTTGCTCGTGCGAGAGCAACTTACATTGGCAAATTGCGTGGCCTTCAGGCCCTTCACACAAATATATATTTTTGCGCATAAGAGGCTTGTTGGATGCTCCAGCACCAAAGCCAATGAGTGGGTTCTCTTGTGTGGGTTAACTCCTTCTGTACCGGCGACGTCTTATTAATTTTATTTTAGCTATATTTAGACGATTTTGTGCAATATAAGAAAGAGTTGAGATAGTTCCAAGCCTGTTAACTGCTGGAGTTAACGAATAAACTGGAGTTAAACTGAATAAAATTGTCTAATTTAAAATGTAAAACTTTCAAACAAAGTCAAACCAAAACTGGGACAAAGACAATATAAAGTCAAAACAACATATCAAAATCGCTATGTGGAAACAACACTTACTAAAATAAAATTTATGAAATGAAAGAACACAATCCACCACATAGGGTGTACATTACTACATGAGCAAGTTAATCTGGTTCCCAAGCAAACTAATCGCACACATAACAACGCACTATCGTCACGTTCAGGGAATTAGTCAATTTGGGAAGTCCGGGACGTTCTGGCAAATATTACTAAACTCTGCATGAATAAAAGAAACTACAATTAGTGTTAACATTTTATATTAAAATCAAATTTGCAACTTGACAAGACATTAACAATAGTACAAAATAAAAATTAATAAGATATATATAATATATTATAAAAAATACATATACTGTACAGCACTCACTAACGATAGTGCTATCGGGTAGGTACCTGTAAGCATAGCATGCCTCAAGTGACCCCTATCAATAACTACCCTACAAATAACCTACATTTATCGTACAAATAAACTAAGGAAATCGCAAAAGTAAGCAATTGATACTATCGACAATGAATAGATATAATATAAAAACAAATAATTACGAAATATGAAATAGTAACAACAGATTTAAACAAAGAGTACTCTTTTAACAAGAACAATCAATTAAAAAAATCATCATCAATATTAATAATAGAAAAAGATAAACAATAAATACAAACAGACACAAAGTAAGCAGAGGTTATACAAGAAACTTCACGGTAAAAATGCTTGATTATAATTATTTATGTCAAATTTTAGAATAGTCACAGTAATTGACCCTAAAAATATTAAATTTATGTAACAATTTACTTGCCTCATAAATAATAGGACGACACCGGTACAGAAGGAGTTAAGCACGCTCATTTGAATTACCTAACAGCCACATGCATGATTGTAATATTTTGGTTGTGATGCTATTTGGCAGTTCATGCAATAGGTGAATGGGCACGTAATGGGAGATTTCCTTCACCATAGTTGTGTGAAGGGTCCCATTCAACTCTACAGATTTCTACCTCGCTTGAAAATGCCACACACGGGACAAAACTTTTGTTTGAAGGGGACCTTAAACATAAGTTGGAACTCAATATCTCTTTCCCTCTTTATAATTAATACAGGAAAGGGGAAGGAAGTCACTTCCCCATTTTTACTATTATTGGCTTAAGGGATTATGAAGTCCGATTTTCAAAGGTTCGATTGTGTCATTGTTTTATGTTTTTCATTTATTTATTTGCTGGTCATTTATCAGGTTATTTTTAATTGTTTGCATAATTCAATTGTTACGTTTCGCCATTAATATTATTTTCTCGTCTTTCTCTATTTTCTTTGTGTTCTTATACAGATGGTTGGAGCATGACCTCAGCTTCCCGGATGATAGGTAAGTCACACTCTTCAGTCTGATGGGTGTGGTGCTCCCCTCTATGATATCCTGTGTTACCCCCAACCACTTTTTTTTTTTTTTAACCAGTCCACTGAATAATATGTCTGATTTTCTTGGTTATACAGTGTACTTGGTTTGGAGCTTTACTTAATTACACAGTGAAAATCCCGGAAAATTTTGTGAAGTCGTAGCCAGGAATTTGTGGTACACTTTCTGTCGAACAATTCAGATATGGAGACGCTGAATTCAGACATGGAGACGCTGTGTTCTGAAATTCTATGCTTGATTGGTTAACGCTCATTTTCCCGTATGTGTCGTTCGTTAGGGTACCATGAGGACCTGGCCATGACTGTATGTGATATTAACTGGTGACTGCTCAGTATTGTGGGGTTTTACTGCTCAACAATTGCATGGTCTTGCATCCTTCCTGTGTCCGTTTTCTATTCACCCTTCTCTTTAGCAGTTTGGATATTTTGCATGCTTTCTCATCTAATTCTTACCCTTACACTCTCGTTCATTTTTACCCACCGGATGTCCTATTGGTTACTTTTTAGGTCAGCCCACTGTTAATTAAAATGTAACCTGGCAACTCCGGAATATTTATCAGCTTTGTTTAAGGGGAGATGGGCCGTTTTTCTGGACCACTTTCCCTCGTGTTTAGCCCCATTAGTTTTGAGATTTTAAGATGTTAGGCACATTAGTTTGACGATTTTAACACCTTTCGTCCCATTACCATGTCAATTTTATGACCTTTCGTGCCATTTAGGTGTCGATTATCTCCTGGCGAGCAAGAGCGAGCCTGAAATTTTAAGAGGTAATCGGCCTTTGGCCGGGAAATTTTTCTACTGAAAAATGTATCTTGAGGGGGAGTCTAGGGGGTGTTTTTCTAAGCTTGATGGAGGTCTAGTGAGGAAACTAAGAGATAAAGGAATAAATTAATTAATAAACCAAAAAAACGGCCCATCTCCCCTTAACCTAAGAAGTGCGCATGGGGGGTATGAGACGCCACACTCCTGTGCTGACGTATTTGAGCTGTTCCCATCACTAACATCGTTATTT
The DNA here is from genome assembly GCA_032716605.1 of Paralithodes platypus. Lineage (NCBI taxonomy): Eukaryota > Metazoa > Arthropoda > Malacostraca > Decapoda > Lithodidae > Paralithodes > Paralithodes platypus. Next base: position 29,693,980 of record CM064528.1, read on the forward strand.
TACCATAAATAGCATTAATACTTATCCATATGCGCCTATTATAGGTTGATTATAAAGGTATTAACCTTTTACAACAATAAAACAAGTGGAAACAGTGTTTGGATGGTCAAAATCGGCGATACAGGCCGGGAGTTACATAATGTATGGCTGAGGCAACCTCCCTGGCCTCCTCCCCTCCCCTTGTCTGGAGAGACACTGTTACGCAATAGTCTCTCTCTCGCTCTTTCCCACGCTTGGGAACACCCTGCTACCAACTCGCTAATGTTAGCATGAAAATAGACCACAGAATAAGGGAATAACAGGGAAAATAAGTGATAACTGAAGGAGGGGAGAAAAGTGGGGAAGGAAGGGAGGTGGAGGAGTGATATTTGGCATGGCCCAGGGGCAAAAACAAAATAAAAACAAAAACAATTTTTTTTTTTGGGTGTTTTAACCCTCGGTTCCCGGAAGGGCTCTTGAACGCCCATAAAAAAGCATACACGAGCTGCCCGGAAGGGCTCTTAAACACCCATGAGCTCATAGCCTGTAAGCTTGGTGTGCGAGGCGTCGGTCCGACGCATGTAAACAACAGCCGGCTGGACCGACGCCCCGCATCTCCGGCCACAAGAAGGAGAGCGTCGCTTGTTCGTGTGTGCCTGTATATTGTTGTTAAGTATCGAAAAGTAGTGTAAAGTGGCTGTTGTTGCCGTAAGTTATCTCCAATGAAATCATCATCACAACTGAACCAGTTGACTTAGAGAGCTCTACTTAATGCCATTCTACAGGTAAATAACACAGCTACGCTTGGGGATGCGTGGGAATGCGGGAAGCAGTCAGAATAACAAATATACGGTAGCCTAGCCTAGACGTTTTTCGGCCAAAATACCCAGGTTTCGGGGAATATTTATGTAATGCGTAGCCGGGGCTGGAGGGTTAAATGGATTTTTGTTTTCCCTTACTCTTAAGAGTCTTCCCGCAGTCCGCCGGGGGAACTCTTAAGAATCTCCCCGCAGTTCCCGGGTTAAATAGATACTCCACTCTCAAGTGGTGTTTTTTATATTAACATGTTTATTTATACATACTGTATCCATCCTTCCGTATCCTCCCTTCCTCGCGAGGACAGAGTCCACCTGGCCTGGCTGAGATGCGGACACCATCCAGCTCTTCTGAGCTATCAGAAGAGACTGGATGACTCCGTCGTCGACACCTGCCCAGGATGTAACACAGCACCCCATACTATTAAACACATCATAGAAGACTGCATTTCACACAACCACTTACGCCAACAACGCAATCTACACTCAATGAGAGCTCTGTGGGAAAGCCCGATCGTGGCCATGGCCTTCCTTAGGGCCTCGGGGCTGTTCGGCCAGGCAGCTTAGGGAACAACAAGAACAACAACAACATATATAGAATAAGCATAATATAATATAACAAATTTCAGAATATATAATCTCTTGAGACACTCAGATGAAAAAGGAGTTTTCTACCCCAAATAAATTTTAGAAATATTATAAATAGTACAGTACATAGATATTTTGATAAATCTATAAAATATCAAATGAACTAGTGTCATTAAAATGTAGGTAGAGATACAAGTTACTTAGAATGGATGGGAACACTTGGCATCTGGACGGGTAATCCAATGGACCCGGGTTCGAATCCCAATATGTCAATGGGAAGATATTATTGGGATGGAATTTGTGCTGTACCTAGTTTCAGTGCATTACCACAGCACACTGAAATGCCAAAAAAAATACCCTCATTGTTCCCTGATTAAATAGCATTGTATGAATATTCCCATATTCAAAATATGCTACAGGGGGGCAATGCTTAGTGAGTTAATTGCTCAATAGGTGGCGTTCTGAGAGTGAGGGTCCGAGTCTGGGGAATGAGACGGTGAAGCGCGGAGGAGGAGCAGCTTCAGAGATTGAGTTGCTTCGAGCCGGGGTGCTTCGCATGTCTCACTCCCTAGACTGGAACAAGACCTCACTCAAGACCTCAATTGAAGCCCAACACCACGGTAGCCACCCCATTCGTATGGAGAGCAGAAGAGCTTTTATGTCCAAATAACAACAACAAAAATACATTAAGCCCTAAGTCACACTTACAACACATAAAGGATGGATGAAGTGAATTAAAACTGTATGTACAGTAAAAGTCCTGTAATCCGGCATCCAATACTTCGGCAATGGTGATGGTTCGGCTAGTTTCTCTCCTGGAGCATTATGGGGAAAAAACAAGTACAAAATAAATTGATAATACTGTATATATTATACAGTACAGTATATTTGTATTAAATCGTTAATAATGCTTAGCCGAACCCTCCAACTCTGCACCGACTCCACTTTTGGCATGTCCCGGATGTACTGTACTGCCACCGCCATTTTGCCATACTTCCCTCTCACGAGTGGTTTCGTGTGATTACTCCCGGATTTTATGCCGTTCTGCTCCGATATTCTACTCTCACGATTGCTTTCACTATACCACCAAGTTGTGGAATGGAACACAGACATGTGACATTGACAATTGCTAAAAAAATGGAGATATTGAGCCGTTATGAGCGAGGTGTAAAAGTGGTAGGCTTGCACTGGGAATTTAATGTAGGCAGGTTTAGGAAGGGAAGAGGGTGTGTAGACCAGATTTTTGCCTTGAAATAAGTTGTTGAGAAACATCTGGAGAAGAGACAAAAGTTGTATGCTGCCTTTATGGAGTTGGAAAAGGCCTACAACAGAGTTGATAGAGAAGGTCTGCTAGTGTAGCTGGCAAGTTGCTGAAAGCGGTGAAGAGCATGTATGAGGGTGCAAAGGCGGCAGTGCGTTTGGAGAATGAACAGAGCGAGTTCTTTGATCTGAATGTTGGGTTAAAGCAAGGGTGTGTGATGTCCCCATTGTTGTTCAATATATATGTTATGCGACGTTATAATTTAACGTGCTTTCTAGTAATTCCGTTTTCCACCTTAGGAAAGAACGAGAATCACTACTATCTCACTGGAACACAACTAACTTCAATATTATAAGTTACACAACAATGATAATCAATGGACGCAGAATACACAATCAAGGTTCTCAAGTTTTATTCCTTAAAAGCTAGGGTACAATCATAGGTCAGAATAACATAAATCAAGATTGAATATCATGTATAGAAATGAACTCTTCAATCGAACATAAATAATGAAGTATGAATATGAATAATCACTAGAATAATAATGGTCTAGGAATATATAAATTAATTTATAAATAGTTCATAGAGTAAATACAATGTTACTACAATAACCACAAGTAAGTGTACACAGAGATGTTAGTCTCAAACAATAAACGGTATTCTGATAGAAAATGGCGAATGCGAGATAGCTTCACACGGAGGGTAAATAATAGTTACTGCGACGACATACATACATCACTGAGTTTATGGAAGGTAAAATACCGTTTGATTTATGATTAACTTTTTCGTTAATTCAATGTATACAGGAGATTAAACTCAAAGAACTCAAAGAGTAATAATAATGAATATAAATTCACAAATAGGTTGAATAAATATATTAGTCATGTATGCGTGACTGAAATATCCTCGCCGAGTTGAAGGTTAACGCGACGTGAAAATACAGAGTTGGAAATAACTCAAATAATACACTACAGGAGCTATAAGTCATGTAGCGTGATAATAACAATAGTCAAATTAAGAGACTGAATAGTAAAACACTCTGTGAACAACTTATTTATGAATTATGTACCCAAATGATGAAGTAACATACAAATAAGATTTGAATAAGTGTTCACTAGTTTTACATGTAAAAGGTGTATGTATTATTTCCCGAACAAACATATGTATTACTCTTCATAAGAATATAGGAACCTATACTCGAAGAATTATATATATATTTATCCCAAAGATAGGAGTTTGTTATGTTCTCTATAAAGCGAGTTATAAGGAATAAGGATATGGAAAGAATAGAAAATCTTCAGTATTACGTTAACGTGAATCTTAACATATCTTGTTAACCCTTGTTGTAGTCATCGTTACACTTTACAAAACAAAGGTTACTTAAAGGTTTGAGGAGACAAATAGGAGCCTGGTAGAGAGTCTGGTGAGCACGTGGTAACAGCGTCAGTTGTCCCTCCTATTGTACCAAGGGGCTCGGCACTTCACACCGCCCAGGTAGATGATGCTCTCGCTCTCTCTCTCTCTTTTGCTTTCTTTCTTTGGGATCACTTGGCTACACTATATTCACTGGTTTGCACTTGTTTTTATGACTGTTTAAGGGGAGAACTGGCTAGCCCCTACGGAAGTCACAATCTGAACTAAGGATACTAGTTAAGTACTGTATGTTCATCCTAAGAAGAAGTACTCAACTATATAACCTCAGTTTTGCCTAACTTTACCCTGGGCACGGGCAGGTACTATCCCTTTTCCAGTTAGGGTTAAGTGGCTGGTTTCTCGGGGTAGTAGGGACATGGGGTCATGTTTTTTTTTCTTTATCCCGAGGTTAGGAGTCGCACTAAAATTATGTGAGGGATATCTCTGTGACGGGGTGGACATTCTCTGTTTGTTTGTCTTTGGTTTGGGCTTGGAGATAGCTTGCTGGGGCGATGAAAAAAGGATTTCTGTTTGAGGAACAAACAGAGATTTCGTAGGTTTTATGGAGGTGACGGGAGGAAAGGGAATAGGGAATTTCTACTTGTTGGCTTGCTTGACTGCCATGATTGCGTTCGTTTTGATCAGGAGGTACAGGAAGATATTTAGGGGGTTGGTGGTGAATTTCCATAAGCATTTCCTCGGTATAGGCTAAGCCTGGCTCGGGGTAGGGTATGTCTTGATGGAGGGTGAGGGGCGCGTTTTCTATCGCGTTAAATTGTTCAAGCGGAGTCTGGGGGTGGGGAAGTCTGGTAACTCGTGATTGACTTTTTATGCTAGCAATGCTGCACTGGATGCTGTGATTGCTATCTGTAGACGGGATCAGGTGCTTGACTGGTTTTGGCTTTTGTTGGCCGGACCCCGTCATCTCAATATATATGGATGGAGTCATGAAAGAAATACAAGAAAGAGCAGTGGATATTGGTATACTGCTGATAAGGGAAGGAAATGAGTGGAAGTTGACTGTACTGCTGTTTGCTGATGATACAGTTCTGATGAGTGATAGTTGTTGTTGTTGTTCCTTAACCCGGCAGCTGCCGGGAGACTCTTAACCCTCTCCGACATATGACGCAATTTTGAGCCTATTAGGGATACTTTAACCCTTCACCCCCGGCTATGTATTCCATATATATTCCTCGAAATCCGGGGGTTTTGGCCGAAAAACGTCTATGCCTAGGCTACCGCATCTTTGTTATTTTGCTTGCTTCCGCATTCCCGCGCATCCCCAAGCGTAGATGTGTTTCGTACCTGTAGAATGGCATTAAGTAGAGCTCTCTAAGTCAACTGGTTCAGTTGTGATGATGATTTAATTGGAGATAACTTTATGGCAAAAACAGCCACTTTACACTACTTTTCGATACTTAACAATAACATACAGGCACACACGAACAAGCGACGCACTCCTTCTTGTGGTCGGAGATGCGCGGCGTCGGTCCAGCTGGCTGTTGTTTACATGCGTCGGACGGACGCCTCGCACACCAAGCTTACAGGCTTTAACCCTTATTTAGAGGGGTCGGACTTAAGTCCGATACGAAAAAATTGGACTAAATGGCGGGGTCGGACTTAAGTCCGTGGGCGTATTCCCGCCCTAATTTAGGTGGAAAGCGAAACTTGGTGGTCAGGCGGTGTACTACAAGGGCCCACCCACACATCCCCACTGCGTGACCGTGACTAAGTGACCCTCAAGCAGCCATAATGGAAGGTCAAGATTTGCCCGTGTTCGATTCGGTGGCCGCCATCCCTAGTGCGTCGCGCCACCCTACTAACCACGCCCGGCTTACCACCCAGGAACTAGATATCATGCTGAACTCTTCAGAACTTTCTAATAAGCTGTTGGATGAAACCGTCGAAGGTCTGGGTGAGAGTTTTGGTAGTGTGGATGACTCGGAAGACGAAAATAACTCGATCATAGGCTTTCACCCCAAGCATAATTTGCGTGGGGTGGATGTTGTGGTTGATATTGGACAGACACTTGAGCAAATTGGAGACGTTCCTGACGAAGAACATACTGGTGTGGGTGTTGGTAAGTACAATTTATATTTTATAATTGCTTGAAAATGTGATTGCAAGCATTTTATCACCTTACGAGCGGCTGGTGGAGTATATTTCACTGTGCCGCCCAGCGGGTTTTTTTTTTTACCCTAAATGGGGTTGTTTCGTGCTCTTTTTCATGCATAAACAAGACCCAGAGCGTAATACAAGTATGTATCCTGAAAGTGCGTAAATTGAGCTTTCCAATGACACCCGAACCATCCTTTTACGATCACTGGTTGTCTTTCAACGATCGTAAAACACGAGTGAAAAAACCCTAAAATACGGTAATTTCCTTATATAATTCCCTGTGTGGCGAGCGGTCTTGAGGTAATTTATGCTCCTAATCACCGCTCCGCTCTCTCTCAGAGCACATTACGTCCTCAAAATTGCACTCTACAAGAAATTTCCTTTGCATTTTATAGCGTATTATTTGTAGGCCGTTCGGTAAATTTCTTACGGTAATACAAACAACGAAAGATTGAATATTTGTGCTTGGCATTATATGATTGTGGGGAACAGATGTAGGCCTACCGTATATATTATGTTTTCATATATATGATACATGTGTAACATTTTTATATTATCACGACTCTCTCTCTCTCTCTCTCTCTGTCTCACTCTCTTTGTTTGTACTCCTTTGTACTCTCTTTGTCTGATGTAGGCCAGGGCACGCCCCTAACTAATCTCTTCCCTCTCAGGGGAAATCACACCTAGCAGATGTTTTTGACTTCCCCTCTCTCTCTGTCATTCTCTTCCTCTCTGGGTCTACATATACTGCATTTGACATTGAAATTGCTTGAGAGTTTGATTGCAAGCATTTTATAGCGTATTATTTGCAGGCGTTCGGTAAATTTCTCACGATAACCAGGGTGTATGGTACATTTCTCACGATAATACAAGCAACAACGAAGCTTGGCGAAGATTGTGGTCTACAATATACCTTTTTATAATTGCATGTGACCTTGTAATTGCTTGAAAGTTTGATTGCAAGCATTTTATAGCGTATTATTTTCAGGCGTTCAATAAATTTGATAAATATATCAAAATAAGTCCTGTGGGACTATGAAATAGCTATTATTGGACAAGGACAATATTTTGTTCATCCCTCCACTGGAACATCAACAACAATGTCAACAACGTATCACCGTCGGCAATCGTAAGATTCAGAGTCGTAAAGATTCCAGGACGAGCTCAATAGAAAATGAATGAATGAAATGAATGAGTGTGCAGTACTGCCAATACGTATAGCGACTTCCGCTAGATCTAGAGACCTTTACTTCGATCTAGCAGCAATGACTTACACTAGCGGTTTTGTTTTGAAATTTCAGAACAATTTCGAAGTGATATTATATGGATTTTGCCAATTCATATTTCTAGTGGTATTTATCATGTCTTACATCTAACAATATATGCTAGCGGATTTAACTTCAATTGGTAACCCTCCCGCTCGAGTCGGCTCCAAGAAAATCGATAATGGTGGCACTTTAGTAAACAGGTGATAAACAAAACCGCATGCGGATCGGTTTGGTGTATCGGTATTATGGTAAGTTGGCTACCTACTATTGTTTATACGATATAGTAAGTAATGATAAGTAAATTATTATATATTATATATAAAACAAAAACAAAATTCCTGCAAAGCAAGCGAAACAGAGAGAGAGAGAGAGAGAGATAATGCAGAAATTTAACTGAAGAAAGAGTGAAAAAGATATAATAATACAGAAATATTACAAGCAAATAAATGAAATAGAGGGATTAGTTAGAGAAAATAATAATGAGAAATACATAATACGGATGAGGAAGAGGGGAAGCGAGCGAGCCAGAGAGAGAGAGAGAGAGAGAGAGATACAGGAGTGAGAGAGATTAGAGAAAATAGAGAGATTGCAAGCATTTTATAGCGTATTATTTGCAGGCGTTCAGTACATTTCTTACGGTAATACAAACAATGAAAGATTGAATATTTGTGCTTGGCATTATATGATTGTGGGGAACAGATGTAGGCCTACCGTATATATTATTTTTTCATATATATATGATACATATGTAACATTGTTATATTATCACGACACTCTCTCTCTCTCTTGTCTCTTCCTCTCTGGGTCTACCTATAGCCTACATTTATAATTGCATGTGACCTTGAAATTGCTTGAGAGTTTGATTGCAAGCATTTTATAGCGTATTATTTGCAGGCGTTCAGTAAATTTCTTACGGTAATACAAACAACCAAACAACGAAAGATTGAATATTTGTGCTGCACATCCCTCATACGAAATACCATTCCCACCGTATAGAGAGAATACAGAAACTGAACTGAAGAAAGAGTGAAAAAGATATAATAATACAGAAATATTACATGCAAATAAATGAAATAGAGGGATTAGTTAGAGAAAATAATAATGAGAAATACATAATTATACGGATGAGGAAGAGAGAAAGGGATCACAAGAGAGGGAAAGCGAGCGAGCCAGAGAGACAGACAGACAGACAGGAGGAGTGAGAGAGATTAGAGAAAATAATAATGAAAATTACATATACGGATGAGGAAGAGAGAGAGAGACAGAGCGCGCGAGAGAGGGAAAGCGAGCGAGCCAGAGAGAGAGAGAGAGAGAGAGAGACAGACAGACAGACAGGAGTGAGAGAGAGAGAAAGAAAGAGAGAGAGAGAGAGAGAATACAGAAATAAGGAGAAATAAGAGAAAAATAAGACCGATTACCGAAGGAATAGTAGACGCGCGAGAGGCCGAAGTCAGGCCAAAGCGAACGCAACCGAACGCGCCCGGGAAATAGACCAAAAAGTACCTCCTCTTCCTCACCTCTTTCCACCCTCCACACTCATTCATAACATCCATTCATAGACTTATATGGGGAGACGAAGAGTTGCTCTTTCCAAAAATGATAGTTTCGTTCGCATTGGAGCCATAGTAACGGCGCTAGGGCGAGTGAAATTGAGCGAATATTTCGGGATTATGCCCGCTGAGCGGTACAGTGTAAAATACCTTACCACCCGCTAAATAAGGGTTAAGCTCATGAGTGCCTCAGAGCCCTTCCGGGTAGCTCGGGGGGTGTTTTTTATGGGTGCCTCAGAGTGCTTCCGGGTCTGATGGGTTAAAGCCTTTGTTACTATCAGGGGTATTTAGAAACCTTTAGTTTAGTTACTTCAATCTCTGCAGTTGTCTTTGAGTTAGCTGTGGGCAGAAAACTAATTTTGGAGAGGTAATTATAAGAGTGAGAGAACTCTATTTCTTATTGCTAATCTGGCAACCTCTGCATCATATGAGTCTGAAGGGGTTAAGAGGTTTTACTGGGTGACTGCGGGGAGACTCTTAACCCGTACAGCCCCAGCGACGCGTCTGACGCGTCGGCGATGTATGTAACGCACAGCCCCAGAGACGTGTCTGACGCGTCACCCTAATTGTGCCGACCGTAACCTCAGGTGTAGCCACTCAAGAGGGCTCAGATTTGTATGAGAACTGTGTACGTATCCCACGCAACCGTGCCGATGGTTGAAAACTCTCAAAGTCCACGTGCGAGCGCGTGAGCACGCAATAACCTGGTTTTTTGGGGTAATTGCCTTCAATTTTTTACTCTTGTAAAATACGTTTTCGGGGGCTCTGTAGGACCATTCTTTAAGCTTTTTGAGCGGTTTTTCGTGGTTTTTCCTTCATTCCTAACCCATTCGCTATTGTTTCTGGAATAAAACAATTTTTTGAAAACCGGCCGGGTTCTGGTGAACAAACATTACAAAACTAGCCGGGGCTCCACGGGTTAAGATCCTAGGCCTAAAAAAAAAAACTTTTAAAAGGCCCCAGTAGCACTTGAAACTGTGTTTTTGTTTGTTTTTCCCCTCCATGCCTCATATCACTCCTCCACATCCCCTCCTCCTCCTCCCCCCCCCCCCCCCCTTCAATTATCACCTATTTTCCATGTTATTCCCTTATTCATTGGTATATTTTCGTGTAAACATAACCAAACCGATCATAGGGTGTGGTCATGTGTGTGTCTATGCGTGGGAAAGAGCGAGAGAGAGAGATACTCGCCCCAGTCTCTCTCCAGGCCTCGAGAGAGGACGATGTGAGGCCGGCTGGCTCACAATTGCTGACTGAACCACTCGCTTTCACTTCGCAATTTTGACCATACAAATGATATTCCCACTTGTTTTATTGTTGTAACTGTGGTTGAAATACGAAATGTAAGCACCCTTACCTCACGGTGAGAATATCCTTGTGTAGATACGCAGCACTGAATAGCCTAGGCCTATATCTCCAGGGCTGGCTAGGCTAAGCGGTTCCCCATCCAAGCGCCATCAACGCTCCAGAACTGCGACCACAAACCACAATCCAACCTGCCCTACAGCTGCAGTGATGCCCACAAGAACCACCGACCTCGGCTGAATCTATTCACCCACCACAGGAACCCTACACTCAAGGAATACGACGGGAGCTCCCTACAACCTGCACACAAAAGTCCTTCCACACGTGCGTCTCCTTCACTGGCATTCGTCGCCCGAAAATGCCTAAAACTAGCTAGCCTGCCCAACATAAATCAAATTTCACCACACGCCCCCCTGATCTCAAGATCAATCTAACAAAAAACAAAAACAAATAAAGAGAGAAGACAACTATATGAGAAAAACAACAACGAAATCATAGTAATTTTCCACCGTACCTAATGGCATACCGCCCTAATACTACTAGGGTACGTTAGACATCGCGCAGTCCCTTTATCCCACCTACTCCATTTCACAATCACTTCCCGTCTCATAATTTCCCATCCACCCTGGCCGTCGCCTCTCTCTCTGCGACCGTCGTGGTACCACTTCGTTTTCTTCTACCTCTTCTTGCTCGTCATCCCCCACCTCATCATCAGTTGAAGACTCTACCACTCTTCTGACGTCCAAGATGTGACGTGGCATCCCGTCGACACTGAGGTTATTCCTGGAATGCACGTCCGTCACAGTACCCCTCCCCCACTGGGATGTACACTTTGCATTTGGGGGCTTCACCCAAATCTCCGCCCCAATTTGGATAGAGGCAGGGGCCCCCTCCCCCCAATGGTCATCGGCACCGCACATGGATGTCGCCATTCATACTGAAATACTGCTCTTTGTGGTATGGTTCTATCATCCTGACCTGACCTAGGGGACATATTATACCAAAATACTGCTTCCATAGGCGCTACCTGCCCCCTCTCTGCCATCGCCTTGATTGTCCGATGATGTCTTTCCACAATTCCGTTCCCACTTGGCCGATACGCAGCTCTAAAGAAACGTTGGACATTCCACCTATCAAGCATGTCCTTCAAAGCCTGCGACCGAAAAGCAGTACCGTTATCCATCAACACCTCATCAACAGGGCCGCTCTCTAGGAAGATCTCATTCAGCACACCTGCAATCTCTTCCGCATTCTCTGCTCTTAATTCCCTCCAGATAGCCACCCGTCCAGGTCCACAGTCTACCATAGATAGGTACAACCCCTGCCGATAGTGTGTCACATTAACCGCCAACCTTTTCCAATCATTATCCACTCTAATCTCCCCAGACACATGTACACTCGGTGCAGGGTCGATCGACTGACATCTGTCACAACGTCTCACCACCTCTCGAGCATTGTCACTCATGACTGCAGGGTCAACCTTCCTTGCCACAAACAGCGTCCTGTCGACTCCCATGTGGTGCATTTGATGTAGCTCCTTTACACTTGGTGCTCCCATGCAACACACCATAGCCGCCTCCTTTGTCTCCTCTGGCACCCCAAGCCATGATTTCTTTACTCTTGTTAGGGCATCTGCCTTGTTCTTCTCTGATGGCACAAAAACTACACACAACTGCAGACCATACACATCTTTCAACTCCCTCAGAATTCCCAGACAACGCTTCACAATCAGTTCTGAGGCTCCCTTCGTTCGAACTCTTTTCTCTTCCGTTACCACTGATTTCAGCCAACCAAACACTGTAGCAGAATCAGTTCGAACCTCGATCTCTCGCAAACCCCACTTCAAGGCCAAATTGATACCTTTCAACACCGCATCCAACTCGGCCACGTTGAAATGACTGTAGTCGTGCTTCTTCCTCAACCACGCAGCATCCTCAACTTCTACATTACCTATCTCCAATGTCACGCCTGTCGCTATACTACTTGCGTCACACCATACAACCCCCTTCTCCGACTTTGGGGTGTACCATCTTCCTCTCACTGGGTCTTCGCGTCTCACTCTTTCTATGACATCTTGCATCAACATGACTGTCTCTTTTCCGACCTTGTCTTCCCATCTTACACCTTCCGCTCTCCTCTTAACGTAACTACATGCTACCCGAAGCCATCCTGCAATGGGATAGTGGCCCACCAGCCTTCCACAAGCTGAGAATAGCTCTCTCCTACTCCAATTCTCCCTAATTTCCGGAACCTCATTACCTCTCTGGAATACTAGCTCGCCTGTTCTATCTCTCTCTAATCTCAAGCCCAACGCCGCACCCCCTTCCAACGGCTGTGGCTCCTTTGTGGCCAATTCAAACCTAGCCAAGTGCTCTACAACCTCGGCTGCCGTCACCACAGTCTCATCCACTAGTATATCGTCAATATATGAATTCGTGGCAGCCTTCATCTCCTGCCTTTTCCCCAGCACTGTCTTGAGTATCCTCGCCATGATTCTTGGAGCCGAATTCAACCTGAAACCCAACCTCGTCAAGCAATACGTTTTCCCCTTATATCTCACCAGCTGGTACTTCCAGAGCTTCTCTGTCACATGAATTTGTAAATAAGCGGACTTCAAATCCACAGTGGTCGAGGCCCCACCCATCTGCCTCCACTCCCTGAGTGTCTCGCCGCACACATCCGCGACGTCATCGCCTGTGTGACTCATCACGTGGGTATTAAGTTCACGAAAATCCAATACAGGCCGTACCTTGTTTTTCGTCGGTTGAACCACTGCCATCAACGGCAACACTCCACTCTCCACTTCCTCCCCCCACGGCAGCAGAATGCCCTCATCAATCCACCTCTCCACCTCCTTGTCAAAATCTTCTCTCACTCCCTCTTTCATAGCATGTTCGTAACAACCAACTTTGCTCTTCAAAACAGTCAACTCTCCTTTCAACAACCACTCGACTACCCACTTCCTACCATCAAATACCGCAACAAAATCCTTATCCTCAATATTGCATGGATCAGCCCCCCATTCGGTGCCTGTCTTCAACACCCCTCTCTTTGGCTCAACAACCCCGGCTGCCTTTGCGAACTTATCTTTCAGCTCTTCAGTCTCTGTCAACCCTTCACAACCCTCCCTTCCGACTTTATGGCCACAGCGCATTGGGTCTCTCCACTCTCGGCAGTTGAACAGCTTACCGGTACCTTCCCAAACGTTACCGGTACTCTTCCATCTACAATTGTAGCGCCACCCAGTTGGCTGATTACATCCATCCCCATCACTACATCAATGCCGTCAATTACTCTTATCAAGTACTATGGCCCTGATCCACAATCGGATTCCTTGCACTGTCAACTCCACTTCTCTGGCACCCTCACACCTTATCTCTCTTCCATCGACTGCAACCAGCCTAGTGTCCTCTCCCTCACACTTTCCTACCAAACGAGAGGCCAACACAGTGGTCGAACAGCCAGTATCCCACAAGGGCTCTTGCCCCTTTCCCCCCCACCAGTACCTCCACCACTGGCAGGGAGCTTGGGAGCACCTTTACTTGACTAGAGGGGTAGCTTCCGGCGCAGCAGCTCCCCTTTGACTGTTTCCCTGGTTGCAACGGCTCGCTATGTGACGCTCCTTCCCACACCAATAGCAAGTTATGGCTGGCTTCGGCTCCTTACACTCCCTTGCCATTTGAGAGCCACCATATCTGAAGCAGCGACCTTTGAACCCACGCGCCTGCGGCGCCTCCCATTTCCTGCCACTCGGCTCACCCCGTGGAGCCTGCCACTTTGCCTCCACTTCTGTCCCACCAGTAGCAACCGCTGCAACTCCTTGGCTTCCTCCTGACGCCAATACTCTAGCCCTAACTATTAATTCACTCACGCTCACCGACTCAACGTCCTTAACCTGCTGCAGCTCCATCGATATCCTGTCCGGAAAACCAGTTATAAAAGCTAGCTTCACGGCCCTCTCCAAGCCCTCTCCCTTCCACCCAGCTAGCCCTGCCACCCTCCTTATCTCGTTAGCAAAGACATCCACCTGCTCACCTGTCCATATCACGCTCTTTAGCCTTCCATATGCATCAAACATTCCCTGTGTAAAAGCCTCCTTCAATCTATCACTTATCTTCTTAGCATCCAATTGATCATTCTCACTCATCTCAAGGTACAAGGCTAACGCATCTCCCTCCAAGTACAGTGGTATAAAACTAGCCAAGTCTTTAATTTCCATCAGTTTTGCCACCAATTCTGCCTTCTTTAGCCACGCCACCACATCGCCCTTACCATCATATGACTTCATCATTTCACTACTCAACTTCCCTTTTCTAGACAATGCAGACATGGTGACTATAAGCCTAGATAGCTTGTGGTTGAAATACGAAATGTAAGCACCCTTACCTCACGGTGAGAATATCCTTGTGTAGATGTGCAGCACTGAATAGCCTAGGCCTACATCTCCAGGGCTGGCTAGGCTAAGCGGTTCCCCATCCAAGCGCCATCAACGCTCCAGAACTGCGACCACAAACCACAATCCAACCTGCCCTACAGCTGCAGTGATGCCCACAAGAACCACCGACCTCGGCTGAATCTATTCACCCACCACAGGAACCCTACACTCAAGGAATACGACGGGAGCTCCCTACAACCTGTACACAAAAGTCCTTCCACACGTGCGTCTCCTTCACTGGCGTTCGTCGCCCGAAAATGCCTAAAACTAGCTAGCCTACCCAACATAAATCAAATTACACCACAGTAACATGTTACTATATTCATATTAAACGTAAAATAGGCGCATATGGATAAGTATTCATTATATTTATGGTAAATTAACGATTTTAGTGAGGAATACATATAACTACCTACGCACAGGGGTATTGTGTGTACTACAGGGGCTGCGCAGCTGAGAGGTTAAGCTGCCTGGCCGAACAGCCCCGAGTCCCTAAGGAAGTCCATGGCCACAATCGGGCTATCCCACAGGGCTCTCAATGAGTGTAGATTATGTTGTTGGCATAAGTGATTGTGTAGAATGCAGTCTTCTATAATGTGTTTAATAGTATGGGGTGCCATGTTGCATCCTGGGCAGGTGTCGACGACAGAGATATCCAGTCTCTTCTGATAGCTCTGAATAGCTGGATGGTGCCCACATCTCAGCCTGGCCAGGTGGACTCTGTCCTCGCGAGGAAGGGAGGATTCAGAAGGATGGATTTCGGGAGGTCGTGCCTGCAGCTGCGTATTGTTTATGAGTGATTGGATGGAAAGGCGAGAGATATGAGTATGGATGTGCTTCTGACATGCAGCTGGCGTGAATTGGCTAGATGGGCCAAGTAATAGGGAAGTGTAGGAGTCCTTTGG
The DNA here is from genome assembly GCA_032716605.1 of Paralithodes platypus. Lineage (NCBI taxonomy): Eukaryota > Metazoa > Arthropoda > Malacostraca > Decapoda > Lithodidae > Paralithodes > Paralithodes platypus. The sequence goes on from CM064528.1 coordinate 29,709,617, forward strand.
AATGGAAGAGCAAGCTTTGGGCATTGATTGTGGGGTGGTTGAGTAGATAAAGATAAGTGCTTTGAGGTGGTATGGTCATGTTCAGAGAATGGATGAAGACAGAAGGCCAAGAAAGATATATGAGAGTCAGGTGAGTGGAACAGCTAGTAGTGGAAGACCACTTAAGGTATGGGAAAAGAAAGTGGAAAAATATATTGAAGTAAAACTTCCACGTAGTGGAAGGTAGTAGGGTCATTTGCTTGGAATCCGTGACCATTTTGTTCCTACCTTTTTCTCTCGATGGATTTGACAACCTGAACCATTTTAAAGGAAAATTAGCTCGTATGCTGAAAAATGACGGCTAACTCTGCTAGAGCCCAATATTCAAAATGGCCACCAACGCCATCTTGAAAAACATGAAATGTAATATCTCTGGCATCAGATGAGCTACAAGGACGAATGAGGTGTCCTTTTTCACTAATTCTGGCATTACAAATCCACTGGAATGGTTATTGTATTGTATTGTATATTGTATTATTGTATTGTATTATACTAATTGTACATACTAATCTGCCACTTCACTGTCACTACATGATTCACTGTATGAGCCACTATCAGAATCACTGTCCTCACTTTCGCTGCTATCATCACTGTTGTTCTCTGCCTGCAGATTTGTAGGTAGTGGTATGGATGGGGGAAGTGGGGGCTGGGTTGAACGGACAGGCAGACATAGGCCATTTACAAGATGCCATCCATGGCCGATCGGTGAGGGGTGACATTGGAGCTGGTAATGCTTTTGCAAATATGCAAGATAGTGTTTGAAAGGAGCTGCTTTTCATTGTTCAGAATGGCCAACCAACCAGACTTCAGCTTAGAGCCCTTATTCATTGTTGACTCTATCCATATGTCGAGGGCGACACACGAATATGGTTTTCCTGTCATTGACTGTGCAAACATACCACTCTCCATGAATGCAGCCTGATCGACAGGAAGGGTATCAAGCACTGCGGTGAAATCGGGGAGATGCCGACCATACTTGTCATTATCATAGATTTGCATCAAAGGAAGCATGAGCTTGAGTGAGGACTTGAACTCAGTCCAGTTGCTTGTTCTGATTGCATGGATATTTTGAGTTAGAACCTCAACCATTTCCATGAATGACATCCAGTATTCTGCTTGTGGGGCACCCTCAAAGTCCTTGAAGAGAGCATCAACGAGGTCCTTCAGCTCAGCATTTCTCTCTAGCTCTGCATGTTCATCTGCAAGTTCCTGTGCATCAATCGGATGTCGAAGCTTGGCAAGGGATGCCTTTACTTCTTCAGATAGAGGGGAATCTTCCAAACGTTTGTCTATGACATGGTGGACCAGAGTCTCGTAGAATAGTCGCAAGCAGCGAACCCCACGCTTAACATGTTTTCCACGAAGGGCCTGATCAACAGACCCGTCTGCTATAACACCAGCTGCCACCAACACATCTGAGATGCCAGATCCCTTAAACCTCTTGTATATAGTGTAGAGAACGACATTTGGATGTGGAAGGGTGCCATGAATGGTAAGATTTTGCTGAACAGCTCAGCATTCTCACTTTTCAACTCTAGCATGAGCACGTAGACAGGATGATCACCAACAATTATTGCAAAAGGCATCTTTTTTTCTTCGATTGATTTTGCATGCTTACACATCACATCATTGAGAATTGTCTTACGGGGTGGGTTGGGATAGGTCATGTGGTATATTGCTTGACTCTTCTCATCTGCATTTGACATGCTGGCGTGAAACCCTGAAAACCCAGGCACAGTCTGTTGTTCTGGCTTAGGTCTCGTTCGGTCATCTTGTGCCCTGGCCAATGCATGGATCACACCACGAATTCTTTGCACCGATGTGTCAGGAGGAGGAGTACTTTGATCAGCTGGTGGCTTCCTGAGAGGTGGTTCCCCACTCTTCGCTGTCTTGTATGGGTTGACTTTTTGCATTTCACTTCCGAGCTTTTTGAGAGTTGTCGAGAGGTTTGATGCAAAGTTGGCACCGGGAACTGGTTTATCCTCGTGATTCTCGGAAGGAAGTTCTGTATCAAATAATTCTGGCTGCACAAACATGACATTAGTGCGGTGTGACTGGCCAGCACCGGTCAGTTTGTCGCTCTTGAAGTCATCGTTGTCGACTATAGCGATAGCAGGCTCACCCTCAGCTAGTTCGAAGGGGCAATCAGATGAGCACTTGAGGTCATTGACCACCCAAAAATCTCGCAGCATAAGTACGTCATTGTAACTGATGCCCAGTCCATCTTTGTGCATTATGTCGACTATCTCCCTACTCTTGGTCAGTCCATGTAGCAAGACAGAGAGATTTATCTCAAATGCAGTGCGTTTTCCAGTGATGTAGCTTGTGAGGATAGATGCAATCGATCGGACGGATGGACTGTCATCAATTGCAGACTTATTTGGGTGTTTCAGCCATGTGAGCAGCTTCAGCAGGAGCTCACTGAGGTCTTCTTCTCTCTCCAACTCGTGTATATATGGGAGCCAGGGAATAGTATTTGTCCTGATGACTTGCTCTTTGAGTCGTGCCGCAACATTCATCACCAACTGATCATTGCTGACACCCAATGAAGATATTGCCACCTCGATGTATGTACCTGCTGCTGTTGTATCATATACCAGTTCACTCACATTCTTTTGAATGCGTTCATGAAATCCGATGTCTTCCCCAAATTCATTGACGAGAATTTCCTTTAAGTAGCTGGATTTTACTACTGAGTTATGTCCGTGATTTGAGATAATGCGCTTATAGTCCTGCAGCAGGCCTTGCAGTGTGCGAATTTCATGGTCTTTGAAGATGACTTGACGAATATGATGAAAGAAGAGAGCTTGGGCCTCTCGGAGGTTTACACGCTGCAGATGTTGAGTGCTTTCATCTGAAAGGGGCTTGTGGTCGCTTACATATTTGCACCAGCACGCACGATGGTAGCGGATTTCCAACCCAAATGCTGTTTGACTATCTGGGATGGATGCAATCAGAGTGTCAAGTCTCAATCTCATGACCTCATCTTCCAGACGGACAGTATGTAACTTGAATTTAGTCCAGGCATCTACTGTTGATAGGAGTAAAATCTGCTTGTCACGATCACTACTCTTGTATGCCCCTTTCATGCACCACACACATAGTCGTATCGTAAAGGACACCCATACTGGAGCGGAGCCTTTTAGGTGCACTGGCCTCTGGGGAAGGGTCTTGTTGATCTGATGCTTCATCTCTTTCAAGACGTTCCTCGGATTTGTGTTTGCGTTTTTCGGCTTGAGAGAGCTTGCGCTTGCTGGATAATGATGCGTAACAAGTGCTATGCATGTGGTGACCCTTTGGTCCCTTCTCCCAATCCACATTTTCATGTATATGTTGAAACTTCTCAAGTTCTTTCCATTGTAAAGACTTTTCCCGGATGGATTCCCACTTCTCAGGTGTAATGTTTTCCAAACGATCATCTGCGGTACATCGCTTACCACAGAGTAAAATGCACTCGTATTCATTTAATGTCTTGTCTGGTAACTCTTCACTCTCTCTTCTATTATCCATTATTTCGGTCACTTCACAAGTCGGCGATTTTCATCAGATGGGCATGCGATCCATCTGAAACAGTAAAAAAGTAATATTAGATATACACCGCAGGCAGAGAACAACAGTGATGATAGCAGCGAAAGTGAGGACAGTGATTCTGATAGTGAATCATGTAGTGACAGTGAAGTGGCAGATTAGTATGTACAATTAGTATAATACAATACAATAACAATACAATATACAATACAATACAATACAATAACCATTCCAGTGGATTTGTAATGCTAGAATTAGTGAAAAAGGACACCTCATTCGTCCTTGTAGCTCATCTGATGCCAGAGATATTACATTTCATGTTTTTCAAGATGGCATTGGCGGCCATTTTGAATATTGGGCTCTAGCAGAGTTAGCTGTCATTTTTCAGAGGGGCATAGGAGCTAATTTTCCTTTAAAATGGTTCAGGTTGTCAAATCCATCGAGAGAAAAAGGAAGGAACAAAATGGTCACGGATTCCAAGCAAATGATCCTACTAAAGGGGCATTGTGGCACAGGCAAAGGAGGCATGTCTTGACAAAGTAGCCTGGAGGCGTTTCTGTCATGGCCATCCTCTAGCGGGGATTTCCCCGGGGGAAACAAGGCATCGGAGATGATGATATGCTTCTGGAAGCTGGTTTGGGGTGGGAAGGAGGGAAAGATGACAGTATTTGTGTGTGATACTGTGTGTTGGGTGTTGTTTTGATATTCCTTCATGTCTGTGGGTGTGCTGCCATGTAGTGTAGTGGGTGGTGTTGGTTTGTGTAGGCTGCAGCCAGGAATTGAGTGCCTCTCGTGTCCAGGTGGTCTTTGACTTTGAGGACTTTGGTTTCTTGATGTAGGTGATCTGTAGGTGTAGTAGCTGTTAACATAGGCAAATATGTTAATGTGTGTGGGAGTGCAAACTGGTTATATATGTGAGCAGACGATCGACACAGGAGTTTGCCCAACTAGTTTCCCGCTAAATTGCGTGGTCTACTATATGCTGACGTGTAAGAGATGACGTCACAACCGGACCGATTAGGCGGGCTAGCTGTCAGGACGGAGTCAGTCGTTTACATACGGGTGAGTGGTGAACACGGCCATTGAGCTAATTAACATTGGTAGCAGAGCGTAGTTCGGAAAACAATGGCGTGTTCAACTAAGTGGCCACCGAAACTGGAGAATGAGGATGGGTATGAAAACTGGAAAAAAGATATAAACATTTGGTGTGAGTTGACAGATTTGACCAAGAAAAAACAGGCATTGGCGATCCACTTGTCTCTAACAGGGCGGGCAAGAGAGGCCTCGTCCGAAATACCCGCCGCGGACTTAAACAAAGACGACGGAGTTGAAGTATTGTTAAAGAAGCTTGATGAGTTGTTACTGGTGGACAAAGGAAGACGGCAGTTTGCGGCGTTCCATGACATTTATAATCTACGGCGGCCTAGTGACATGAATATGCATACCTTCGTGTCTAAGTTTGAGCATACGTATTTTAAATGTTCGGAACAGGATATGACATTACCGGATGCAGTAAAGGCCTTTATGCTGTTGTCCGCTTGTAATTTGTCTGATAATGAAAGACAGTTGGCCATGTCTGCAGTTACTGAAGTGAGTTATGAACATATGAAGTCAGGTCTGTGCCGTATTTTTGGTGGTGAGACAGCAGCTGTTGGGACAAGTGTTGTGAATGTTAAAAGTGAACCTGTGTTTGTTACTGAAGGTAAAAGTGACATGAAGGAAGAGGAAGCATTGTATACAGGCGGTGTGGGTCGAGCACGGCCTTTAGCTAGAAGAGGTGCTATGAGAAGCCGTGGTAGAGGTTTTAATCATAGATATGGCAGGAAACAAAATCCTTTGGGGCCCAATGGTAGAGTGTCAAAATGTGCAGTTTGTGGTTCAAAATTTCATTGGGCTAGAGATTGTCCTGATGCATATGAGAATAAAGGGAATTTTTGTGAAAGGGGTGATGCGGACGAGACAGTGCATTTATCCATGTTTATGGGTTATGCTGGTGAGGATGACGAGCACAGTGGAAAGTTGCAGAGGCTTGTTGATGAAGCTAAGGGTTGTGCTGTACTGGATACTGGATGTTCTACAACTGTGTGTGGATCTGAATGGATTGAAAATTAACAATGCTGACTTGGAACGGTCAATAAGTGAAGTTGTGAAGTTTGTTGCAAATTCAAGAAGGTTAGGCCTCGTCCTGTGGTGTGCCTGCCTATGGCGAATACATTTAATGAGACTGTGGCTATGGACTTAAAGGTTTGGGGGAGACAGTATTTTTTGGTTAAGGTTGACTTGGCCACAAGATATTGCAGTGCGGTAGTAATTAATGATAAGTGTGCCTCTACCATCCTTCATGGAGTGTTTCGGAGGTGGATTACTGTATTTGGCCCACCAAGGAAGTTTCTTACCGATAATGGGGGTGAATTTAACAATACTGATATGCGTACGCTTGGTGAGGCTTTTAACATAAAGATTATGGCCACAGCCACAGTAATGGGGTTTGTGAACGTAAGAATGCGGTGATAGGTGATACTGTGAGGAAAATCATGGCAGATACACGTTGTAACTTAGAGGTGGCTTTGGCTTGGGCGATTTCTGCGAGAAATGCCATTACGAACTATTCGGGCTTCTCGCCTAACCAGCTTGTTTTTGGCTACAACCCTGTGTTTCCTAGTGTCTGGGCCAATGATCCTCCTGCGTTGGGGACGCCTCCATCCTGCATTGTGAGAGATAACTTGAATGCTCTTCACACGGCGAGACAGGAATTTCTGAGGATAGAATCCTGTGAGCGGTTGACCAGGGCTTTGCGGCACAACGTGCGCCCAAGTGATTCGAACATTGTACAGAATGGAGATGAAGTATTTTATAAGAGAAATGACGGTCATGAGTGGCACGGCCCTGGTATCGTAATCGGCAGAGATGGGAAGCAAGTTTTGGTGAGACACGGGGGCATCTATGTGAGGGCTCACGAGTGTCGTATAGCGCCGGCTCCGGGAAAGGATACAGTGGTTGAGGTTTCCAATACTGAGTTGGGCGAGAAGGAATCCAGTGAAGAGTCTTCGGGAGCTGTGTCGCAATACCCTCCAGATGATGAGTCCGAGGATGGTGACATGGTGGCCCTTCAGCCGGCAGTAGCTGGTACATCTGGTGATCAGGCTTCTAAGATCAAGATTGGCCAGCGGATTAGAGGTATTCATGCAGAGAGTGGGGCGTGTGTGTCTGGAAAAATTGTGAGTCGTGCCGGCAAAGCAACTGGGCAGTATAAAAATTGTTACAACTTACAAAGAGACTCTGATGGCGGTATTGGCTGAGTGGATGTGCAGAAGGATTTTAGCACATGGGAAGTGGTAGATGATGATGTTGAAATGTTGATTCTGTTCCATTCTGAGGATGTTTTAAAGGCCAAGGACAGTGAGATTGAGAACTGGAGGGGTAATGATGTGTACGAGGAAGTTAATGACGTTGGACAAGATACTATTTCTGTCCGTTGGGTGATGACTGAGAAAATAAAGAATGGCAAGCCAGTTGTTAAAGCACGTCTAGTAGCCAGAGGATTCGAGGAGGACACTGTGGATTTACGAAAGGACTCGCCTACGTGTTCGAAGGAAGCGGTACGTCTGGCTCTTGCGTTTGGTGAATGGAATAGGCTCGGGGTGGAGGGAAATTACAAGTGGGGTACCTCAGGGATCTGTGTTGGGACCACTGCTGTTCGTTATATTTATCAACGACTTGCCTGAAGTTATAATTAATGGAAGTGAGGTATACCTGTATGCGGATGACACTAAACTGTATAGAAGAGTGAGGAGTAAGGAAGATATGGGTTTGCTTCAAGGAGATGTGGAGGGCATGAAGGGATGGTCTGAGCATTGGTTAATGCCTTTTCATCCAAAAAAAATGCAAGTACATGCGGATTGGGACCAGCAAGATAGACAAGGTAGGATACAGTATGTATGAAGCGATGGAGGAAGTGAGTGCAGAGAAAAGGATATAGGAGTAGTGATAGATAATAAGTTAAATTTCTCAGAACATTTAGCGGAAAAGATAAACAAAGCCAATAGAATTGTAGGGCTGATAAGGAGGACATTTGTGTCACTTGACGAAGAAATCTTCAGGAATCTATATACAGCGCTGGTTAGGCCACACCTGGAATATGCAAACCAGGTGTGGGCTCCATATATGGTAAAGGATATAGAAGCAGTGGAGAAAGTGCAGAGAAGAGCTAGCAAGCTGGTACCAACGTTGAAGAACGCGGGCTATGAGCAGAGGTTGAGGACACTGGGACTTCCGACACTGGCATATAGGAGAAAGAGAGGGGATATGATAATGTGATAATGAAGATGTATGAGGATTCGCGAAGTTCGGTGAGGGTGAAGGGTGTACTGAGTGATGAGTTCGCAGTCCGTGTTGGAGTCCATCAGGGTTCAGTGTTAAGCCCCCTCCTCTTTATTATGGTCTTGGAGGCGCTGTCTAGAATTTTTAGAGGCGGACTCCCGTTGGAACTGTTTTATGCAGACGATTTAGTCCTAATAGCTGACAGTATGCAGGATGCTGAGGCCAAATTCAGAGAGTGGAGAGGGCATGGCGAGCAAGGGTTTAAGAGTCAATATTAACAAAACCAAGGTTATGCATTGTAGTTTGAGACGAGGCAATGTGGAAAAGAGCGGTGCATACCCATGTGCAGTGTGTGGAAAGGGAGTGGGCGTTAACTCAATTCAATGTAGCATCTGTCGATGTTGGGTACACCATGGGAGTAAGCGCTGTAGTAGAATAAAGGGGCCCCTGCCGAAGGATAAGTCAGAAATAGAGAAATTTGAGTGCGTAGTGTGCAAAGGCGAGCTTGTGTTAAGTGATGATCCTGTGGCTGTGAATTTTGGAAATGAGTCTTTGGAGCTGGTGAACAAGTTTTGTTACCTAGGAGATACCATCTCTGCCGGTGGTGGGGCCGAGGCTGCCACTGTTGCTAGAATTAGGTGTGGCTGGGGGAAGTTCAGAGAATTGATGCCAATCCTGACCATGAAAAGAATGCCTCTCCCCCTGAAGGGAAAGGTGTATGCCTCATGTGTTAGAAGTGCAATGACGTATGCCTCAGAAACATGGGCCGTTAAAGTAGAGGATGTCAACAGAATGGAGCGTAATGAGATGAGAATGGTGAGATGGATGTGGGGCCAGGCTACAGGATAGAATAACAAATGTTGAGCTGAGGAGACGTTTAGGTATAAAGAGTATTAGCGAGGTGATGCGTACAAGTAGACTGGGATGGTATGGACATGTGGAGAGAATGGATGAACAAAATTGGGTGAAAAAATGCAGGTCTGTGATTGTGGAGGGAGCTGCACCAAGGGGTGGACCGAGGAAGACCTGGGATCGGACTATACGCGCCGATCTCAAATCCAAGAACTTGACAAGTGAAGCAGCCCTTAACGGGGTTGCCTGGAATGCCGCCATTGGGACAAGAGACTGAAACTGCACGTATGTGTGGAGCACTCAGTCTTAAAATTTTATGTATGTATGTATGTATGTATATGATAGAGACTTTTAAGATAGTGTCAGGAAAGTACGATGAGGATGTGTGTGAAGGTATCTTCTTGATGCGGGAGGGAACAAGAACGAGAGGACACTCTAAGAAAATTTACAAAGAAAGAAATAGGCTTGAGAAGGCGAAGAACTCATTTTGTGATAGAGTGGTAAATGAGTGGAACGCACTGCCCCAGTATGTAGTCGATTCCGAATCAATAAGGGAGTTTGAAAGTAATCTTGATAAAGCATGGGGAAGACAAGATTTGAAGTTTGATTATAAAACAAAAATACAGAATAGTAAAAATATTGCGTCTGCTACCGCCGCCGCCAACACCGTGAACGACCGCAGCAGTGCAAGTACTGGTACTGAGCTGGATACACAGGCATAGTTTGCCTTTTTCCAGAGGATCTACTGTAAGAAACTGTAAGTTTGTCTCAGGTAACCAGTGGGTTTGTCACTATGGATGTGAAGGCAGCCTATCTGCAAGGGAACATGATTGAACGAGTGATTTATCTACACCCTCCTCCAGAGTATGCTGATGGTAGGCTGTGGAGGTTAAAGAAGACAGTTTACGGTCTATGTGATGCTGCCAGGCACTGGTATCTGCGGGTTAAGGATCAGCTGTTGTGTCTTGGAGCTCAAATGTCATCCTTGGATTCAGCATTGTTCTTCTGGAGTAATAGGGGCAACGTTGATGGCATCATATGTATATACGTGGACGATTTTCTCTGGGCCGGCACACAGGAATTTGAGCGACACGTGATAGAACCAGTGAGTCGAGCGTTCCTGGTCGGCAGCTCGGAGTCAAGAGCCTTTAGATATGTGGGTTTGAACATCATATCTGAAAGCGATGGCAGCATAACTCTTGATCAGTTCCAGTACGCTTCATTCTTATTACTAATCACAATCAGCAGACAGCGAGCACTGGTAAAAACGGGAGAATTGTCTGAATCAGAGAAGTCTGAGTATAGAGCATTAATTGGACAGTTGAATTGGATAGCCACTCACACTAGGCCTGACATCGCCTTTGACGTGTGTGAGTTAAGTGTGGCCAGAAAACAAGCTACTGTTGCAGAATTGCTCAGGCTCAACAAGGTGATTGACAGGGTGAAGACAGATAACATGAAACTGTATATTCCTAGATTGGGACCCATCCATGACTGCCATCTGGAATGTTTCTCGGATGCCTCGTTTGCCAACCTCGCAGGTAACGGTTCCCAGGGTGGCTTTGTGATCTTTCTGCGAGATGCCGATGATAAGAGATGCCCAATATTTTGGCAGACTAGGAAGATAAGAAGAGTCGTCAAGTCCACTTTATCTGCAGAGACGCTAGCATTACTTGAGTGTGCGGAAGCTGCTGTTTACCTCTCCAGCATTTTAAGTGAAATATCTGTGGGTGGAAGATACAGAATGTTATGTTATGTGGATAATAAGAGCTTAGTAGACACACTTCACTCATGCAAAAGTGTGGACGACAGGAGATTGAAGATCGACATTGCAGTGCTGCGGGCCATGGTGGACAGGGGAGAAATTGAAGAGGTATCTTGGGTGGAGACGTCACAGCAACTGGCTGATTGCTTGATGAAAAAAGGCGCCTCACCCGGGCGGCTGCGGGCTGCAGTCAGCCGGGATTAAATGGGATAACTTCTTTGTGGTATCACATATTTGTATGTGGCTGTACTACATACTAAGAAGGGCGAGTGTGATTTACATGTCGCCCACATTAAAAGAAGAGGACGAGAGTGTTAACATAGGCAAATATGTTAATGTGTGTGGGAGTGCAAACTGGTTATATATGTGAGCAGACGATCGACACAGGAGTTTGCCCAACTAGTTTCCTGCCAAATTGCGTGGTCTACTATATGCTGACGTGTAAGAGATGACGTCACAACCGGACCGATTAGGCGGGCTAGCTGTCAGGACGGAGTCAGTCGTTTACATACGGGTGAGTGGTGAACACGGCCATTGAGCTAATTAACAGTAGCTATGCAGTCTGTGATGATTTTTAGGGCTTTGTTTTGAATAGTCTGCAAGGTCTTGTGATGTGTTTCAGCTAGGTTAGAAGCCCAGGCAGGGCTTGCATATTCTATCACTGATCTTATGTATTACTTGTATACTGTGGTGGTAGTTTCTTTGTTGTGTCCAAATTTTGTTTGGGCAAGTGACCTGAGGGCGTTAAGTCTGGGTGTCAGTTTATTTTTTATGTTTGTGATATGTTGTTTGAATGTCATTAGAGTATCATATGTTACTCCTAGGATTGTGGGTGCATTTGCTTGTGTTAGGTGGGTGTTGTTTATGGTGAGGTGTGTGGTGTTTTTGTATTCGGCTGTCCAGCTTGTGAGGAGTGTTGCAGTTGATTTGGTTGGGGCTAATTTGAGTCTGTTTGTAGTGCACCAGTCATGTACTGTAGTGTGTTGAGATAGGGTTGAAGGAGAAGTGTTGCTCTGTCTGGGTCTTGGTGTGTGCATGTGAGTGTTATTTCGTCTGCGTAGGAAGCTATATTTATTTGGAGTGCGTGGGGTGTGGGTATATCATGCATGTATAGATTGAAGAGTGGGGGCAACAAGACGGATCCTTGCGGGACTTCGTTTGTGAAGTTTCTGATGTAAGGTGATTGACCGGCAAATGATACATGTACACATCTGCCTGCTAGGTAGTTGGCCTTTTTGTATTGTTGTGCATGTTTGTGTCGCAGATTTTGTTTGTTAGGTTGTGCCGGGGGATAGCATCGAAGGCTCTACTAATGTTGAGTGTGGCAAGTAGTAATCTGTGTGGTGGTCTGGCTGAGTTGATACCATAAAAAGCTCTGTGTAAGGTCTGTAAGTAGAGTATTTGTGGAGTGCAGTGGCCTGAAGCCATGTTGTGTTGGAGCTAGGGGTAGAGTGTGTGTGGTCAGTTTTAGTATGATCTGTTCTGTAACTTTGGAGGGGGTGCAAAGGAGTGTGATGGAGCAGTGTGGGGAGGGCAGCGTGGGGTCTTTTTTGGGTTTGAGGAAAAGTAATGATGACGCCATACTTCCAGATGTCTGGTACAGTATTGTGTTGTGTGAATAACTGTAGTTTGATATTTTGTTGATTGCTTTTATGCCCTGTGGTCCTAGGTGTCTGAGGTGCATGTTGCTTATGTTGTCTGGCCCACAGGCGGGTGAGTGCTTGAGATTGTTGATGATTTGCTTTGTCTGGTTGTTGGTGAAGGGTTCATAACCAGGGTCTGTGGGGAATTGTCTCTTACGTCGGATGACACGTTGGTCATCTTGATGGGGGTTTAGGTGCCTGACATGAGAGAAGTGATTAATGAGAGTGTTTGCTAGTTGTGTATATGAAGGAATAGAGTCTGTTGTTGTAATTGCGGCATATGATTTTGTTGTGTTGCTGTTGGAAAGTGTGATGCTATTTAGTGTTTTGTAGAGTTTTTTGGGGTCTGTTTTGTGATCATGTGTTTGGAGGTAATTATTCCAATTTAGTGTTTGTTGTTCTAGTATTTTGTTGCTAATTTGTGTGTTGAGTGCTTGAATTTGTTGTGCATTGTCTTGTGTGTGGAGTGCTGGGTAGTGTTTCAGTTTGTCGCGTTGTCGGATGAGGTTTTGAATTTCTGGTGTGAAGTTGGGATTGTGTCTTTTTCTGTTACCTCTTGGAATGTGTTTCTTGTCAGTGTTTTGGATAGTTGTGTTGAATGTGTGAACATCATTGTGGATGTTAGTGATGGGTGTGCTGTTTAGTGTTTCAATGTGTAGTTCTGCCTCATTTGTGAAAGCTTTCCAGTTGGCTCTTTTATAGTTAGTGTATGTGTATTTGTGGCTAGCTGGGGTGAGTCTTGTTTTGGTGGTGATAATGATCGGAAGGTGGTCGGAACCTAAGGCTTTTACCACCCTCCAGTGAGAACTGAGCGATCTCTGCCATACCCATAGCTTACTCTGACTGTTCCTTTTACTTATATATTTTATAGATCTCAAGTGACGGCGTCTCTTCCGTGGATTGACCTCCCAATCTACCATGATTGGAAGCCAAAGCGTCACATTTTTTCCTTTGCCCCTCAACTTTCTCTTCATAATTGCTGAGGGGTACAGGGCCCTGGGTGGGGCTTTGGTTTCCCGGGCGTTTCCGCACCCTCCTTAGCTCCCCGCCATGGAGTGGCTTCGGTCACCCAGGCTTTATTGTGGTCGGCAGGGAGGGTTCTTTGGGGGCGCTCGATTATGGCCTTGGCCTTATTCAGGGCCTTTGGGCTGTTCGGCCAGGCAGCTTGAGGAACAACAACAACAACCACCCTCCAGGATGTTGTGGGGGCGAGTTCTGGGGAGCAGAAGGTGATATCTGGAGATGATGGGTGGAAGAGGGCTTGGTGGTGAATATGGGTATGTTGATGGATGTCGTTAAGGATGAAAAGGTTATCTGATTGGCGTTGTAGGACCAGCCCTCTGTCTGTGTCAGGGTTGTCGACAAACCAGGCTGACGTCTTGGCATTGAAGTCGCCACCCAGGATGTTGATGTGTGGAGTGTTTGTGATTTGTTGTATTTGTGGTTTGTAGTTGTTGGGTACTGTGGGGGATGTTTGGGGCAGGATGTATGTATTTATGATGGTAATGTTGGAGTTATTGCCAGTGCTTATTTTGATGGATTGTATGTTGTGTTATCTTGTGGGGGGAGGAGGGATTTGGTATGCACACTGGTGTCTCTGAAGTTTATTGCTGTGTGAACCAAGGGTGATGAGTCCACCGCCGCCGCCGTTGGCCCGGTCCTGTCTGATGTTGGTGAAATCATGTTTTTTTTTTTTTTTTGTGGAGTTTTGTTTCTTGCAAGATGCCAATGTGTATGTTGGTGTTGTTTGATGAAGTGTCAGAGTTCGTGTTTCTTTGTGTTAAATGCCATCTATGTTTAGTTGAAGAATGTTGATGTTGTGTGTGCGGTGTATGTTGGGTGCTGCTGCATGGGAATTAGGTGGGGATGAAGGTGGGGGTGGAGGTGAGGTTGAAGGAGATTGGTGAGGTGGAAGGTGATTGGTGAGGTGGTGATGGGGATGGGGATTTGGGTGCAGGAGATGAGGGTATGGATGGATTAGGTTAGGGTGGGATGTGAGGGGTTGAGGATGTGGATGGGATGGAAAGGAGAGGTGTGGGGGCTGTAGATGAAGGGTTTGACTGGGAGAGGGATGGCTATGAGGAACAGGTCCAGGTGTTACTGTAGTGTTCCGTGGAAGCAAGTTTTGTGCAGGTGAAATAGGTCCAGTTACCGCATTGAATTGCAGAGAACTGAACCCTTTGTGTGGCGACTCGAAGTGATAGGTTTTTAGCACGTTGGACATATGTATTTGAGGATGGGTCCTGGGTTGCTCTCGGTGTCTCCGGCTAGTAGAAGTCTTTGAGAAATGACAGCCGGAGAGTCATTTCTCTGTGTAGAAAAATCAGTGTAATGTGTGTGTGTGGTGTGAGAGGTGTGGTACTTGCCCGGGCGACCGAAGCCACTCTCATGTTCTCGTGCCCCCAAGGAGGGGGCATTTGTTAGTTATGGCGGTTTGGCTCCCAGTAACTGCTCCCCACGGTCGGCACCCGGCTTTCCTCCATCAGTTTGCGATTTTGTCCCCTTCCGGGAGGGTCGGCAGCCCCGGGAGGTGGACCCACGGCGTATACGTCGCCACTCCAGGTCCCAATAGTGAGTGACAGTGAGTGTTAGTTGCAGGGTCTGGTAAATCTGTTTCGAACAGTGTGTGAAAAACGTCATCTGGAGGTAAATATGGGGAAGAGTAAGTCTTTGAAATTGGTGGAGTCACAGAGTGTGAGGTGAGGTTGAATGGTCAGGTTATGGAGAGTGTCAACTCATTTAAGTGTTTGGGTATTGTGTTGAATAAAGATGGGAGTATGGATTAAGAAGTGCGGGAGAGGGCGCAAGAGGGGAATAGGGTTGTTGGAACACTGAAAGCAGTAACAAGGAATAGGGTGGTCAGCATGGAAGTAAACAATTCCTTGCATGATAGTGTGGTAATCCCGACATTGACGTACAAGAGTGAAACATGGATGTTGTTGGAGAGACACAAATCAAGAGTGAGAGGGGTGGAAATGATTTTTCTATATTCCAACTACTCCCTCTCGGGCATAGGCTGAGAGCCTGTACATTCCACCGCTCAACACGGTGAAGCCCGTGAGGTCTTGTTCCAGTCTGGGGAGTGAGACATGTGAAGCATCCATCATGGCTCGAAGCAGCTCCATCTCTGAAGCGGCTGGTTGCTTCGCTCAAGTGCTTCACCGTCTCACCCTCCAGACTCAGACCCTCACTCTCAGAACGCCACCTATTGAGCAGTGAACTCACTAGGCATTGTCCCCCTGTAACATATTTTGAATATGGGAATATTCATACAGTGTTATTTAATCAGGGAACAATGAGGGTATTTTTTTGGCATTTCGGTGGGCTTTGTGGTAATGCACTGATACTAGGTACAGCACAAATTCAATCCCAATAATATCTTCCCATTGACATATCGGGATTTGAACCCGGGTCCATTGGATTACCAATCCAGTGGCATGACCACTCCACCACTTGTGGAGTTACTTGAGAAGTGCGTATGGAGTTACATGGAGGGATAGACAGACGAATGAGGAAGTATGAGAGCGGTGTGGTGTGGATGTAGATTTGCTGGAAAGTGTGAAAAGGAACACCTTGAGATAGTTCGGCCATGTGGAACGTATGGGAAGCGAGAGAATGACTAAGAGAGTGTACGAGAGTGAGGTAGAAGTACAGTGAGGGAGAGGTATACCGAGTGAGAGGTGGATGGATGGAGTTAATAAGTACTGTATATGCGTGAATGTGGTGCCGGATGGGAGGAGGATCGACGACTGATGGGGACAGAGGTGCATGGGGGCGTTTGGTTCGTGGCCACCCCTTCGGGGATCACGGCGTCCGGCAATAGATACCGGTAGACAGATAGATACAGTAGAGTAATTTATTATACCCATATCAAGCGAAAATGACCACAACAATTCATATTTTCAGCTAGTAATAGTATACAACGCATATACTGTACTGTACATGAATTTTTATATATGACCTACAAAAATATGCCAAGAGGGTCCCAGCCATCTGGGGTTAAAAAAAAAAAAACTTAAGTATAAGGGCAGGAATTCTATGACATTTTAGAGTAATAATTTGTCAGAGGATTGCTAATTTTTGTCAAATTATACAAGGAACTATTAATTTAGAATTCATTTATTATGTTTAGTGCTGCAGGGAAAACCATTGTAGCTAACTAGAGCATACACAATATGTGAAAGAATTACTGATGATTCCAATCTTTCAAATGTTACAATACATGCATACTGTATTTGAATTTCTTGTCCACAGACTTTGAATACAATAATTGATGTATGTACAGTCAAAATCTACAATTTTCAGAAAACCTTGATTACAAATTTCTGTGAAATCTAGAGAGAGGGAACCTATCTATCTATCTATCTATATGCTCAGGCCCAATCCCCACTTTTCCTCTTTTTTTATTTTTATTTTCCTCTATATTTTTTTTTTTTTTTTTTTTTTTTTTTTTTTCTTTCTTTCTTTCTTTCTTGGGGGTGGCCAACTCAAGACAGAGCAAGAACAGGAAAACACAAAACACAAGACAAAACAACGAACAAACACAGACAAAACACAAAATTCACATACATCTAGGTCACCCAGGAGAATACCCAGAGACCAGGGTCACCAAGGTCACTCCAGCACTCCCCCGGGCCCCGACCACCCGGAGAGGCTCCGATCTCGGCAGGCAGACATGCAGCGGAGCCAAAACCACAAGCCCACCCACCACACTTCCAGGCGCACCCTTCATATTAATCGTCTCCCCGGGCCAGGCGCCTGATGGACTATTATCTAGTCCAACTTGCGCCCGACCCCTTCCCCCAAATGACCATGTGTTCACTCAACTATTCACAAGCATTCTCCATTCATTCCTGTTTATTACCACTTCCTTTGCCTGATCTATAGTCATTCCTCTATCATCTAAAGCTTGTCTTACACAGTCTCTCCATCTCAATGGGGGTCTTCCTGCCCTTCTATCTCCCCTTGTATCTGACTCATATATTCTCTTTGTAAGCCTTTCATCTCCCATGCGTTCAACATGACCATACTATGAGGAAACTTGGTGTGGAAGAGTGGCTGGTGCGTGTGATAATGAAGATGTATGTGGATTCGCGAAGTTCGGTGAGGGTGAAGGGTGTACTGAGTGATGAGTTCGCAGTCCGTGTTGGAGTCCATCAGGGTTCAGTGTTAAGCCCCCTCCTCTTTATTATGGTCTTGGAGGCGCTGTCTAGAATTTTTAGAGGCGGACTCCCGTTGGAACTGTTTTATGCAGACGATTTAGTCCTAATAGCTGACAGTATGCAGGATGCTGAGGCCAAATTCAGAGAGTGGAGAGAGGGCATGGCGAGCAAGGGTTTAAGAGTCAATATTAACAAAACCAAGGTTATGCATTGTAGTTTGAGACGAGGCAATGTGGAAAAGAGCGGTGCATACCCATGTGCAGTGTGTGGAAAGGGAGTGGGCGTTAACTCAATTCAATGTAGCATCTGTCGATGTTGGGTACACCATGGGAGTAAGCGCTGTAGTAGAATAAAGGGGCCCCTGCCGAAGGATAAGTCAGAAATAGAGAAATTTGAGTGCGTAGTGTGCAAGGGCGAGCTTGTGTTAAGTGATGATCCTGTGGCTGTGAATTTTGGAAATGAGTCTTTGGAGCTGGTGAACAAGTTTTGTTACCTAGGAGATACCATCTCTGCCGGTGGTAGGGCTGAGGTTGCCACTGTTGCTAGAATTAGGTGTGGCTGGGGGAAGTTCAGAGAATTGATGCCAATCCTGACCATGAAAAGAATGCCTCTCCCCCTGAAGGGAAAGGTGTATGCCTCATGTGTTAGAAGTGCAATGACGTATGCCTCAGAAACATGGGCCGTTAAAGTAGAGGATGTCAACAGAATGGAGCGTAATGAGATGAGAATGGTGAGATGGATGTGTGGGGCCAGGCTACAGGATAGAATAACAAATGTTGAGCTGAGGAGACGTTTAGGTATAAAGAGTATTAGCGAGGTGATGCGTACAAGTAGACTGGGATGGTATGGACATGTGGAGAGAATGGGTGAACAAAATTGGGTGAAAAAATGCAGGTCTGTGATTGTGGAGGGAGCTGCACCAAGGGGTGGACCGAGGAAGACCTGGGATCGGACTATACGCGCCGATCTCAAATCCAAGAACTTGACAAGTGAAGCAGCCCTTAACAGGGTTGCCTGGAATGCCGCCATTAGGACAAGAGACTGAAACTGCACTTACTGTATGTGTGGAACACTCAGTCTTAAAATTTTATGTATGTATGTATGTATGTATACCAGCTCACCACCCTTCTGTCCACTCTGGCTGACAAATGTTCCTGTTGCCCCACTCTCCTACGTATCTCTTCATTCCTCAATCCGTCTCTATGGGTAACTCCACACATACTCCTCAAGCAGCTCATCTCCATCACATCCAGCTTTCTTCTCTCCTTTTTCTTCAGAGCCCATGTCTCAGCCCCATACATCACTGTTGGCACAACAATTCCTCGATACATTGCACTTTTTACTTTCATTCCAAGATTTCTCGTCTTCCACATACTTCCCATTGCTCCGAAAACCTTCCTTCCTTCACACACTGGGAGGTTTGACGTACCTCCCAACCTACCAAATAGGAAAACCTACTATTTGGTAGTAGTCTTGGAAAATCCAACGTCAAGGCTATTAACCTAATTGCAATGACGACTTGTCTATTTTGACTGCTATGTCGTCATTCCAACCGCGGTTAAAAAGAAAACGTCTAGAGTCTACTCCTTATCTTGCTCTAGGAGACGTTGTACATTAACCAAAACTACCACCGAAGGTGAAAAAAGCATAGAAGAGAAGAAAAAGGGGTTTACCTTAGTTACCGCTTAAGGCCCATCCCGTGTTCCGTCATGTGCAGATCCCTGTCGAACGTGCGCATGAGCGACCCTCTCTTGTCATCACATCTCACGTCAGCAGAAGAACGCGGATGGGCAGGGGTCCGGCGTGAGGATACAACGTATTATGTACGTTGGATTTTCCAAGACTACTACCAAATAGTAGGTTTTCCTATTTGGTAGGTTGGGAGGTACGTCAAACCTCCCAATTTGTTAGTAGTCTTGGCAAATCCAACGTCAAGGCTGCATAACAAATAGGAGGAGGACATCCAAGCCCAACCTACCAAAAAAACCAATGCATTTAACAAAAGTACGAATGACAAAGACACAATTTAAACAAGAGAGTTTAATAAAAGAGTGAAAAACTGAGGAGTAGCTAAAAAGAACAGTTTTAACACATGCCCGTCATTCATAGTATTGCAAAAACATAGACTTGTCTGAAACCAAAAAGGTACTGTACCCAAAATCCCTTTTCTTCAAAAACCAACAAAAACACTGAACACAAGAACAAAACACAATTTTCAATGTGGCAAAAACACTTATGTACTGGAACAATACATAATCCCAAACTTGCAATCCAGTGTTGCAAACCCGTACCCCCCCCCCCCCCCCCTTTGTCAAATAAAACAAAGGAAAAGAACGAGGGACAAGGGGGGAAGACCAGGGATCTTCGCCAGAGCACCAGGAAACACGACCCCCAAGAGCAATCACCGGCCGAGGGGGTCGAACACTGGACACGGAGAGGTAGGAGGAGATGAAGGAATTGATAGAAGACCACAAAACCGCTGAGGCGATGGCAGGTAAGGATCGACGTGGCAGGAACCGGAAGGAGGCAGCAAAGGATCTGACATCGTGCGCAGAACCCCTACAAACAGGGTGACGGGCACGAACGGTCCGACAAACGTGGCGGCCCATCTGCACCTGCGAGAGCCTCCCACCTGTCCGAGGAGACACCCACACAGCAGTACCCGAAGGCGGTGCCACAGACGCAACAGAGGAGTGCAAGGCTGACACCGGGCACAAGACATGGCGAGGATGCCCACGCCGTAAAGCCTGGACGGCGAAAGGCTGGAAAACGGGGGCCTCCCTCCCATGCGTGGTAACAAAAGGAGGGAGGAGGCGAACGAGACGCCATGCAAGGACGGGGAGAATCGCACGCAGTCCCGGGGCCGTGACAATGCCGCTAGTGCAGACACCCGATCCCCAGTGGCCAGAGCGACAAGGAAGAGTGGACGCCCGAGCAACGGAACCGGCGTAGCGGCCCTTGTATACGTGGGTGAAGCCAGAAGGACCAGAGCCCGCCCCAGATCCCACTGCGGAGGGACCTGGCGCGGAGGCGGTCGATCCCGGAAGGCAGCCGTCAGGAAGGAATCCAGCTCCTGTGGCGGAACGACCAGCCCAGCGACGGACCCAAAGACCCCCCCGGACGGCAGACAAGGGGGTACGTATAGCGTCGACTTGAAAGCGACGTGTACGGAAGAGGTGAAACAAGGAGCGTAGGACGAGGGAAGGAGAGCCAACTGGCAGGCGAGTGGCCTGTAGCCACCTAGTAAAAGACCTCCAGCGGGACCCGTAAGTCCCCCAAGGAGAAGACGGCCAGGAACGCTGCAGGAAGCCAGTCAGGGCCCGGCCGGGGACCGGGAGCCACCGTGCCTCATGAACAAGCACGATGCGAAGGCCAACGAGGTCCGCAGGTCCCCAACCTAGCCCAAGTGGAAGCCGGAGACAGGTAGAGGGACCGGACTCGGGCACCACCGCGGCAACCGGGCGGACCAAGTCCGTGCCGGCCACAGAGGCGCGAGGAGCCAGACGCAGCCGTGGTACAGCCGCAGCTTCGCGAGGACTGGGCACATCAACAGCGCGTCTGGTGGCGGAAAGATGTATATCGACCGCCACCTGTACCAGGCTACCAGGAAAGCGTCCGGACCCCCCCCGGAGCGCGAGGCCGGAGGGAGAGGTCCAGAGGCAACTGGCGCGGCACCCCCGATGCGAACAAGGCGACCTACGGAACACCTCAGGAAGCCGCGAGGTCGGCGAACACAGTCCGTTTCATCGCCCATTCTACAAGAACGCCCTGCCCTCTCGACAGGGCGGCCGCCCACAGGGTGGCAGGCCCGGGCAGGGAGGAGGCATGGAAGGAGAAGGGGTGTCGGTCCGCGAGGAAGAACAACTCCACCGAGACCCCCAATAGAGTCAACGACCTGGAGGACCCCCGCATAAGGAAACAGGGGACAGCTTGTCTGAGTGTCCAACCCGAAGGCCACCGACTTACCCCGAAGGGCCAGCGCGTGGTCCCGCAGGAAGAACAAAGGAACCAACAGTCCGAGGGCATAGACGGGTAAGTGGAGGGAGACCCACCCATCGGCCGGGAAGTGGACGTCCCAGGTTCGATCGGGAACCTCACCCAACCTCGCTCGACGTATCTGTGGCTACCCAGACCGTCGGCGGGGGGGCGGTCCAGGGCACAGCCGCAGAGAGCGAACCCCGAGCAACCCAGCGACCGAAGCGTCTGCGAACGGTACGCGGGAGCGGCAGGAGCCGATCCATAGGGGCAACGGAAACACCGCGGTGCCCATGAGGAGGAGGCGGCGTAGCCAGAGGCTCCCTAAGGGAAGGGGCAGAGCGGCCCAATGCAGCGAACCCACGAACGAGTCCCAGAGCAACCCCGGGAGGGAGACCGAGTGCAACACGGCGAAGACCTTCCACCGAAGGTGCACCGCGGCCGGCAGACCCCGGGTCACCGTAGCGCCGGACAAAACCCATGCGAGACCGACCCATGGCACGACACGCGACGGGGTCAAGCGTGACCTGGGAACATCGAAGGGGAACCCTAACCGTGCGATGTTGCGAACGACTGTGAGGGCGTCGCCAATGCACAGTCCTAGGGCGTCGGAAACTACCAACCAATCGGCCAAGGAAAACAGGATCTGGAGCCCGCTCCTGAGGAGAGGACCCAGAGCCTGCCCCACCAGTGCGGAGAAGATCTGCGGCGCGATGTGGAGACCGAAGGGAAGGCCGTCGAACAGGAACACACGATCGGAAGTCCGAACGGCCAAGAATCGCTGGAAGCGAGGATGGAGAGGAACGAGCCAAGACGCATCCTGGAGGGCCAGCGACACTACCCACGACAGAGGGCACAGGGCCAGGCGTACCAGGGGTACCGGCAGCATCCGAAACCGGGTGTGCACGATGTGCCCGTTGAGGGCCGACAGATCCACCATCGGTCGCATCGCGTCGCAGTTCGTCGACGGTACCAGAAAGACACGGGAGAGGAAAACCGGGTGACCGGCGGTCAACTCCCTCGACGCTACCCAGCTCGGGCATGGAAGTGAACACGTGGGCCACCTCTGAAGAGATGGACCGGCGTCGGTGACAAGAGCGGAGTGGGGGTCTGGACGTCCACCTCCAGGTGAGACCCCTCCGCGCAACCCGCCGCCCCCAACGTCCCTCGCGGCTACCGAGGGGCGCAAGGGCGAAAACAACCCGAGGGAGCACCCGAGAGGAGGGGAGCGACCCGGTCGGCCAGGCGAGAAGGAGAACAAGGAGGCCGACCCAGAGAACTACACATTGTGTTGACGTGGAGGTACCCCCGGTACGGGCCGTGCGGGCATGAGCGCCACGTTGACCTCCTCTACCCCCCCCCCCAACCTCGTCGAAAAGGGCGGGCCACCCCAACCCCAGGCCGGCGCGGGGCTGACCCCGTCGAAGGGCGGACGGAAGTGGAAGGCCGGCCAGCCCCGACACGGCGGGGATGAAAGGGGCAAGAACAGAAGTGCGAGGCGGAACCGACGCACTGGCCTGCAAAGTCCCAGTCCTGCGCCCGTGCAAGGCGGCAGCACTTGCAGCAGCACCCCGAAGAGGACCGGCAGAAGGACGGGACTGAGAAGACCCCGCGCGCGACACAGCGCGTCGGTGCGTGACGTAAGCAGGGTCCGCAACGACACAGCGCGTCATCGCGTGTCGGAAGCAGGGGCCGCCGACAGAAAAGCGTAGCATTCCCAAGCATCCTGCTTAAAAAAAACCGACGTATATAGCGCAGAGTACAACAAACCCTGACGAATATCCAAGGGGGCTGGCCGGCAGAACGAGGACCGTACCGTCGGGCGTTGCCGAGTTGCCGCGCACAAACCGCCTTCAGCTCGGGAACCAAAGACACCGCGAGCCGAAGGTGGACCCGCCGAACACGGTCCAAACCCTCGCGAAGATCGCCTGGCGCAGACGCCTCGAAAAGCCGCAGGTGGTGAACAGACGTCTGGAGGGAACCTAAAGACAAGACAATAAGTCCGTCACCCTCTGTCGCAAGGGAAAAACCTTGGCGACAGAGGGCTGATCCGGGTGAGAGAAGAACGGGGTAGCAATAGAACAAAGTTCAAGAACGGGCGCGCTCATCCAGGACCAGAACGCGCCGTCCAACCCGCCGACAGACACAAGAGGAGGCAAAACAGTGATGACTCCGGGGGATGGACTGAAGGAGAGCCGTCGACGGATCGGTGTGTGAAGTCGAAGGCCTCAGCAAACCAGGACTCCAATGGGAGAGGGTGACCGAGCATGATGGCTAAGCCAGGCGTACCGGCGTCGCACAAACCTGTCCCATAGGAGGACAGACCCGTCAACACAGCCAGGGACTGAACAGCCGGAAGGATGTCAGGGCGGCTGAAGTCTGACCAGAGCGGAGGCCTGCAGAAGGGAGGGGGACCGTAGCAGGGGTAGGTAGGGTGAGGCGCTGAGGGTGAGTCACCGCCAAGAAGCGCGAGAAGAAGGAGTCTTCCAACGACTCCAAGCGCCCGTCGAAGCGTGACACAACCCAGCCCTGCATAGCCGACAATCGATCCGAGAGAGGCGACCCCCCCACCAGATTGGTCGGCCCGCAGGGGCGAGCGTGAGCGGGAGCGAGACCCACGACACGAACCAGCAGCGTCGCGGCCCAAGGAAGGCGAGCGACGACGGATGTGTCGCCGTTGAGGGACTCGTCCCCGATCACGAACGGCCGAGGGGGAAACAGCACCAGCCCTCTCTTCCAGCGACACGTCAGCTCCTGAGAATTGGGACCCCGAAACCTCGCGAAACCCCACCGAGGCAAGAGGAGGGGTACCCCCCTGGCGAGACGGTAAGTGAAGGTCAGGAAGAGAAGAATGAGGAGGAGCAGGACGACGGGAGTGGGAAGGCTGGCCGGGTGAAAGGAGGCCAGAAGGAGCCGCGGGGGGAAACAGAGCAAGGATCCCCGGGGCTGAGATAACAGGGCGGCCCGACACCGAGGCGGAGGAGGGAGGGACCTCCACCGTGGGACGAGACCGTGAAGGAAGAATAGGCACTGAAGCAGGTGAAGTAGGAGAAGCAACGACATCCAGGCGGACCCTCCTGGACAGTGTAGGAGAAGGGAGCAGAGGGCCAGCTACAGCATGAACAACCGCGCGCGGAGAGGACAACGTAAGAGGAAGTCGTCTGGGCTGGGCGGAAGGGAGTGAGCCCCTATCCGTAGAGGCCAGGGGAGGGCGCACAGGGGCAGAGCCGCTAACCCCGGCCTCAGGGCGAGAACCATGACGAGGGCGATGGGTGTCGTCAAGGCGATCAGGAGGACGACGAGGGGCAGTAGAGGATGGACGACGAGGCGAGCGAGAGCGTGGACGGAGCTGGGGAACCCCCCGACGATGGGACGACCGGCTGCGGGACCCAGGGGAGAGGGCCCGAGCAGGGAGAGGGCCAGGTGAACGGCCTTCAGTCGGGTCAGGGATACCCAGGGCGACGCGGATCCGGTCGGCAACAAAGGCCGGTGAACGGTGGCCCACAGTCCTAATGTGGCGGGAGACCATCGTCCACACCGACGGAAGGGAAGCAGAGGCCACAGCCGCCGCCGAGGAACCAGGGCCATGGTGCAGCACATCCACCAGGGCCAGACACGTGCCACACAGAGCAGGGAGGTAGGCCGTAGAGGACACACAGAGCGAGTGGCGCAAACAGGACTTGTGGCTCTCCAAGCACGGGGAGCGACAACCAAGGCGAAAGCAAGGCAGCCTACCTGCACTAGAAGAACACACACCATAATCAGCACATCGAAGGAGTAAGTGGAGAGAATGTCCAAGAAGAACCAGGGAAGGAGCATGGGGAAACAGGAACACACATGCAAACAGGTATCCGTACTCACCCTAAACTGGGAGCACAGAGGTAGGTGAGGAGGGCGGCCGAGGCGGAAGAGCACTAGCAGAACCTGCAAAGATGGAGAAAGTGTTAACCACCACTCAACATCTTACATGCAGGGCCTATAACACCAGTAAAGTGCATACACCAATATAGTATCAGGCAACAAGATGACATAAAAAAAAAAAAAATCAATAGTGAAAGCCAACTATTACCGCAAATTTGCGGGCCAATGGAGGCATAACCGTACCGACACCACCCTCCCGCAATTTTGCGGGACCCCCCAACGATCTCCGCAAATTTGCGGGGAGCCGAAACGTCCCAGAGGACCGAATCGAGCTCCCGCAAATTTGCGGAACCGGCCGAGATGGTCCGGCGCCGAAAAAAGCGAGAGGAGCGTCTAGGGAATACCAAAAAAGGCCACAAAAATTGCGTCATCTCCTTATGAACTCCAAGCAATGATGGCCATCAAGCTGAGCAGTGTCTTCCTTGAATTTATCCTGACTCAACCGGTAAAGGGAGAGGCAAGGAAGACACACCAGGGGAGAGGAGGCACATCCCCCAGGAACCACCCAACCCACAGAGATAATAATAATAATAATAATAATAAGCATGTTACTTATTTCTCATAAGCGCCAATTTTTCCGAAGAATTCACTAGCGCTCGAAAAGAGAAAGAAAAAGAACAAAAATCAATGCATCAAAAGAAGGCTCATATACAACACACATTTAACAATCACCAGCAGTGGCAAAATAGCCTAAACTCTATAGCCATCTGTCATGACACCTCTCTCAAGATCATAGCTTCTCTCAAAGAGAAAAGTCTTAAGTTGTCTCTTGAAGCATTCAACAGAACTCAGTTGTCTCATGGACAGCAGCAACCTGTTATACAACCTCGGAGCCATGTAGGAAAATGACCTCTCAAAGAAAGAAGACTGCTGGAAAGCCCTTGGTTCATCAAGACGAAAAGGGTCATTGTCATGACGCACAACTACACCATGGTGTGCCGGTGGGCGCCTGAGCAGCTCCGCAAGGTACCTAGGCTCACCAAATTTGAGAACCTTAAAAGTCACCAAACACAACTTAAATTCTATTCTTGCTCTTACTGGCAGCCAGTGCAGTTCTATGTGAAGAGATGTAGTAGGAGTTCTAGGTGGAACACCAAAAATTAGTCTTGCGGCCCTGTTAAGAACAGACTGAACTTTCTTCAAAATATAATTTGGAAGACCCACCAACAGGGCATTGCAATAATCAACACGAGAGAAGACCAATGAGTGAACCAACGTCTGGTTATAAACGGCTTCACCAAATAGAGATTTCTGATGTGCAAGTAACAACTTTTAACTATCTGGTTTACATGCTCTTTGAAATCTAATCGGGAGTTCACATATACACCCAGATTTCGAACAGAGTTGGCCGGTCGCAGCTGAGATCCACCCACATTGATGGAGAGGGCACCTACCATATCATCAGCTCTTCTATTTCCTCGGATGATGAGAATATCAGTTTTACCATCATTTAGTTTAAGTTTTCTCGCTCTCATCCACTTCTTGATATCAGACATCAACAATTCCATCTTACTCCATATATCAACTATATTTGTGATTCTCACATAAATCTGGGTGTCATCTGCATAAAAGTGAAAGGTGACATTATGTGCACGAAGCAGAAGAGACAAACTGCTAATATAAATTATAAATAGGATAGGACCCAAAACTGATCCCTGCGGAACACCATACTGCAGGGGTGTCGAGTCCGAGACCACTTGATTTACCATCACACTCTGGGATCTACCTGACAAGTACGACCCAAGAAGCAAGAGAGCGGAGTCACGCACACCACAATCATAAAGATCACTCAATAACAACTCGTGATCCACTGTGTCAAAAGCCGCAGAGAGATCAAGCAAGACCAATAGTGAGGCCACACCATTGCAAATGTTCTCAACTAGATCATTATGTACTCTAATCAATGCTGTTTCAGTTGAATGATGCTGTCGGTAAGCAGACTGAAAAATTGGGATAGTTTCATTCTGCTGAAGTAGTGGTTGTAATTGGTCAAGTATTGCACGCTCTAATATCTTTGATATGAAGGACAGGTTGGAGACAGGACGATAGTTCAACATGTTCTCAACATCAAGTCCAGGTTTCTTTAGAGTAGGTCGGAGTAGTGCATGCTTTTCAGAATGTGGGAAGCTACCTTCAGAGAAGCACTTATTAATTATTTTGGAAATAAACTCAACTGTGTGATCATAGACTCTTGGTAGCTTGGAAACATTTATGGGATCCAACGGGCAAAATGTTTTATTGAGGTTTCTTATGTAGGACGAGATCATGTCCACCTCTACTGAGTGAAAGGATGAGAGGACATTATTAGGAATGTGTCGGGGTTGGAGTACAACTGAAAGTTCTTCACCAACAGAAGCATCATCCAATTCCTGTCTTATGCGAGTTATCTTGCCAGCAAAAATGCCACAAAGTTGGCAGCCAACTCGGCATCAGGTACAGAAGGTCTTAAGCTGACTCTTGTTTTTCCAAGTAAACTGTTTACAATTGAAGCCAACCTCCTCTGGTCGTTACCACACGAGTCAACTTTTCCCTGATAATACACTTTCTTTTCATCTTTGATTTTGTAGACCACAGCTCTTCTGGCTGACAGGTATTGCAACCATGTAGAGTCTGTTTTATTTTTCCGCCATTCACGTTCAGCTCTTCTACGCGCTCTTCTAAGAAATTTAACTCGAGTGCTATACCAGGGCGAATCATCTCGTACTATGATTTTCTTCTCTACTTCTGGACAGTGATGATTGAACACTAATTTAAGTGCATTTCCATGTACCTCCACCAGCTCATCTGAAGTAAGGTTGGAAGTATCAATACTTCCCAAGTACTGTTTTACTTCACTGCTAGCCAAATTTAGGTCTGCATTTTTATAATTTCTAAATCTGATTACTTTTTCATGTGTGAGTGGCTTAGGGAAATCAAAGCTGAAAGTAATCAAAGCATGATCAGAGGTATTAGGGTCAGCATTCTCAACATCAACATCCAGAACACCACCACAACCCACAGGAGAGAAAACCAAGTCAAGGGTGTGTCCTAAGATATGAGTTGGGTGGGACACATGGTTTACAAAATTGTTCTGATCAGTCAACTCAAGGAACTCAGGAGAGAATGGCTTCAGATGAGGACTGTCAACCCAGTAATTAAAATCTCCACATCAAAAGTCTTCCAGTTTTAGCAGAAAATTCCTCGAGAAACTGCCCAAACTCTTCCATAAAACCCCTATCTGTGCCACGATGGCCAGGCCTATAGACAACTGCCATTCTTAGAATTTGTTGATGGAGTTTTATTTCCACTTCCAACAGTTCATAATAAAGAGGGGCTGGGTTATGGCTTATTTGCAAGATATTCACCAGAGATGTGGAGTAGACAACTGCCACTCCACCACCCGGATGATCTCCCCTAGGCCTAGGAACATTTATTATGGAATGGGTTTTAGGCAATGCCGCCTGGATAATATTCAGATCTGACTCGAACAACCAGGTCTCAGTGAGACATAATACATCAAGGTTACGTTCATCCAAGATCTCGCAAATATGATCCATTTTGTTACGCAAGGAACGAACATTCAACAGACCCAGTTTCAACCGGCTCCCATGTGCATTTTTCAGTTTTTTGAACCTACAAAATCGGTGTTCTCAATAACTTTATTTCTCTGAGCTGTCATTAAAGGACAATTTCTACTTGAGGCGAAATGATTTGGCGGCTCCGTAACTGATGTGGAGCTCATACAATTTATACATTTGGGGGAAGTCTTGTTGGTGCAGTCTTTTGAGTTATGAGTACCAGCACAGAAGTTGCATTTTGGATCCTCATTTTTCCGATAACACCTGTCACTGGTATGACCAAAGCCCTGGCAATGGTAACATTGTGTTACCCAGAAGCGATCGTATGCACGACATCTCACAAGTCCAACATACACAGAATTGCCATCATCCACAATGGAAGAGCGTATTTCAGGTGACATTTTTACTACCGCAATCTTAGTGTGTGCATCACTCTTTTGCTTAGTGAATAGCAAATTCATAGCTAAGCCATCGTCGACCAGGGACTTTATTCTTGGGTTCTTGTTGAGGATGCTGGGAATGATCTCATTATCCTCAGCGTCATTAGCAATGCCTACCAGAGTCATTTTTGGCATCATCTTCTTTGGTTCGGAGACACTGAAGGCACTGTCCACCCCCAAATACTGATTGATGGCCCTTCCTGCATCTTCTTTGGCTTTCTTGGATGGAAGTCGTACCACCAGTACACCTGACTCCGTTCTAGTTAACTTGTTAACCGGAACCGAAGCCAAAGCAGTCTCGATTGCCTTTGTATCTGGTGGGCTTACTGGCTCGGAGGATCGGTCTTTTGGCTTTACTACCAGGACCTGATGGTCCCAGACAGTTTTTTTCTTCCACCATCTACCACCTCAGTGGTGCGTTTGGTCGGCTCCTTTTTGGTCTCCGCTGTTTCCCTCACTACCTTTTCCTTGCTCTTCAAAACCTGCACTACATTCTTCTCAAACTCTCTTTTCTCTTTTTCTCTCTCTTCCACCTGCTCCTTCATGATTTCTTCCAATGCATCCACCTTAGCATTCCCCACCCTTGTCCACTCATCTTTCTCCTCACTTATTACTCCCTTTACTTTCTCACTTAAATGGCCCTCATACTCCTTTAGCTGCTCCTTGAGTGCCATGTTCTCTGCCTCCAGCTCATCTACTTTCCTTATCACTGCATCTAGGTTAGCAATTAATGGCCCATCTGCAGTTGCTACTGAACTGGCTCCACATATTTCTGTCCAGTGACTCCACCTTCACACCTATATCTCTCCTCCAATTCTCCATAACTCCCTTCCATCTTAACAGACCCATCATCTGTCTCTTCACTACAGTCAATTGATCCTCCACTTCACCACCCTCTGCCAGAAATCCCTCAAACTCATAGCTCTCTTCATCTCCCATTAACTGCCTCCGTTTGCCTTGGCCGGCCATTGTTTATATTTATGTAGCCTACAATTAAAAATATACAAAACACTTAATAAAATTTAGAGTAAAATTAAACTACTACCTGGGATAAACCCAGGTAGCGCCGCCCCCGTTTGTGTCACCCTATCTTGAAAAAAGAATAAATGGAAAAAATAAATAGAAATGGGTCACCACGAGCAGGTGGGGTACGACTTGATTACCTTCCAAAGAAGGTAACCCAACCGAGGTGTCGCAAGTACTAGGCAAAGATGAAATGTGAAAACTTTAACCGTGTTTTGGGCCTTCAGCAGTAGCAGATACGTCACTCGGAAAACTAAACCTCATTGGTTACGATACTGCCACTGCGCAAAGCAAAGCCCATGAGGAGAAGTGGCAGGGAGGGTGGTTTCGCACAAACAGGGGCCCCCGTGAGGTACCCCTGGATTGGGCAAAGACTATGAAAGGATGGAGGTGAAAGAAGAGAAAACAAAAACCAGTAAATGAAACTGGTGAGAAAAAGGTGGCCTAGCCGTGAGCAGAGAATGTGTCAGGGGCGAAAAACCCTGTGGTGTGAAAGAGGGGCCCCCGTGGGGGTACCCCTGGAGTATCACGAAACCACCTGTCGCCCAGCCCTTGAGACACAGTGAAGGACTCGAAAGGGGGACTCGGGAATAACGCTAATAATGCGGCCGACACAAACTCTACAGACAGCACCGCCACCAACGAAATCTCAGATTGTTTACAACGGTACACCTAGGGTATGAAAAATGAAAACTCATAGGGGCATAGCAATTCTGAATGAGAAAACGAGCTAGGCTAAATTAGCTAAAAGCTAAACTATGCCCAGACTAACAGGAAAAGAATATGAAAAGAGAAATAATGAAAAACATATACGAGGAACGCCAGGCGCCCCCGTACCTTCGGTAGGCTATTTCCACACGCGTCTCCATTATACACACTTAGGAGCCCATTTACGTGTGCCCTAGATCACGTAACATCTGTCTAACAAAAAAAGAAGGCCAGATAAGCCGAAACGAACCTAACAGGGTGAATTAAAGGAGCACAACAAAAGCGACTTCATTCAATGGAGCGCAGTGAAAAATTATGACAAGAGAGGGTCGCTCATGCGCACATTCGACAGGGATCTGCACATGACGGAACACGGGATGGACCTTAAGCGGTAACTAAGGTAAACCCCTTTTTCTTCTCTTCTATGCTTTTTTCACCTTCGGTGGTAGTTTTGGTTAATGTACAACGTCTCCTAGAGCAAGATAAGGAGTAGACTCTAGACATTTTCTTTTTAACCGCGGTTGGAATACGACATAGCAGTCAAATAGACACGTCGTCATTGCAATTAGGTTAATAGCCTTGACGTTGGATTTGCCAAGACTACTAACAATTCTGTTTTACCTCCATTTCCATACCTCCACTCCTGCTTATCGATCCTCCTAGATATTTAAAACACTACTTGATCCAATATTTCCCCATCCAGTCTCACATCTAGATTCACCCTACGATCACCCCCATTACACACCATTACTTTACTTTTATTGACGTTCACCTTCAGTTTCCTCCTCCCACAAGCCACTCCAAACTCTTTGACTACCCGCTGCAATTTCTCCTCAGAATCCGCCACCAATGCTGTGTCATCAGCGAACAGCAACTGATTCAACTCCCAATCTCTACCATTCTTTCCTACTAAACCCAATCCTCTTCCCATAGTTCTCATATTCACCTCCTTACCACACCACCCATAAAAACATATTAAACAGCCATGGTGACAATACACAACCCTGTCGCAAACCTACCTTTACCTCAAACCATTCACTCAACTCGCCATTTCCTACTCTAACACATGCTCTGCTACCTTCATAAAAACTCTTAACTGCTTCCAACAAATTTCCTCCAATTTCATAAATCCTTAACACCTTCCACATTGCTTCACGATCCACACGATCGTACGCTTTTTCCAAATCCATAAAAGCCCAAAATAT
This sequence comes from Paralithodes platypus, assembly GCA_032716605.1. Lineage (NCBI taxonomy): Eukaryota > Metazoa > Arthropoda > Malacostraca > Decapoda > Lithodidae > Paralithodes > Paralithodes platypus. The sequence goes on from CM064528.1 coordinate 29,741,755, forward strand.
CTCCTTATGCTTCTCTAAATACTTCTCGCATAACTGTCTTACTGCAAACATCTGATCCACGCACCCTCTTCCCCTCCTAAAACCGCACTGTTCTTCTCCTATTGCAACTTCCGTACATTATATTATCATCTCTATCAACATCCTGCCATACAGCTTTCCAACCACTGATAATAAACTAATACCTCTATAACTTGAACACTCCTGCCGATCTCCCTTCCCCTTGTACAACGGCACAATACATGCACTCTTCCAGTCTATTGGTACCCTTGACATCACAAAGCACACATTGAAAAGTTTCACCAACCAAGCTATTATCACATCTCCACCCTCAAATATTTATATGGACAATAACTCAAAATTTCTACGATGTGAAACAAAAACTACTAGTCATGGTCTATTAGAAATACATGAAGACCAACTAGGGAAAGTGATCGTAGCTTAAGATTACACAGATTATTAGAAAGATTGTCAGCCAACTATTGATATTAAACTGTGCTGTATAAGATTTATTATCAATGTGTTTTCTTTTGGACTGTCTCTAGCACTCCTTGCAGTCTTATGAGCTAATCTGAAATTTTTGGCGAAATTAAATCAATGCAGTTAGATGCTGAGTTTTTTTGGCACAATATTATATTTTTATATTTTTAATTGCAGTATTTTAATATTTTTCCAACAAGAAAACCTTCCCGGTCATTTTTTTTTAACCAGTACAGTACTCTATTACTATCCAAGCTCCTGGTGTCCTATGCCAACATACACTTGAGCATATCCGTCCCAAGTCTCCCCATATCGCGATTTACACTGACGGTTCCAAAGATTCCTCGGTGTCGGTTGTGCTGCAGTGTCCCCCACTACGCGAATACAGTTTTCGCTCCCACCCCAGGCTTCTGTTTTTTCAGGGGAGTTGTATGCCATACGTGCTGCACTTAATATAAATCACGACTCCGCCCCATTGAGGTATGTTATATAGTGACTCACGAGTACACTAGCTGCCCTCCAGATGTTCGATCCGCAAATAGAGTTGTACAACATCTCCAACATCTCTTCCATTCCCTGTATACCCGTGGATTCACAATTCAAGTTTGCTGGGTGCCTGCTCATGTCGGCATCCAGGGGAACATACATAAAATTTTAAGACTGAGTGTTCCACACATACGTGCAGTTTCAGTTTCTTGTCGTAATGGTGGCGTTCCAGGCACCCGCGTTAAGGGCTGCTTCACTTGTCAAGTTCTTGGATTTGAGATAGGCACATATAGTCCGATCCCAGGTCTTCCTCGGTCCACCCCTTGGTGCAGCTCCCTCCACAATCACAGACCTGCATTTTTTCACCCAATTTTGTTCATCCATTCTCTACACATGTCCATACCACCCCAGTCTACTTGTACGCATCACCTCGCTAATACTCTTTATACCTAAACGTCTCCTCAGCTCAACATTTGTTATTCTATCCTGTAGCCTGACCCCACACATCCATCTCACCATTCTCATCTCATTACGTTCCATTCTGTTGACATCCTCTACTTTAACGGCCCATGTTTCTGAGGCATACGTCATTGCACTTTAACACATGAGGCATACACCTTTCCCTTCAGGGGGAGAGGCATTCTTTTCATGGTCAGGATTGGCAGCAGTTCTTTGAACTTCCCCCAGCCACATCTAATTCTAGCAACAGTGGCAGCCTCGGCCCCACCACCGGCAGAGATGGTATCTCCTAGGTAACAAAACTTGTTCACCAGCTCCAATGACTCACTTCCAAAATTCACAGCCACAGGATCATCACTTAACACAAGCTCTCCTTTGCACGCTACGCACTCAAATTTCTCTATTTCTGACTTATCCTTCGGCAGGGGTCCCTTTATTCCACTACAGTACAGCGCTTACTCCCATGGTGTACCCAACATCGACAGATGCTACATTGAATTGAGTTAACGCCCACACCCTTTCCACACACTGCACATGGGTAGGCTGTGCACCGCTCTTTTCCACATTGACTCGTCTCAATCTACAATGCATAACCTTGGTTTTGTTAATATTGACTCTTAAACCCTTTCTCGCCATGCCCTCTCTCCATTCTCTGAATTTGGCCTCGGCATAGGATTGCAAAGGAGTCCGTAGACTTACTGGTCACTCATGATGCTTTACCCGTCAACGACTGGATTGCGGCATTGAGACAAGTTATTACTCAGCGATGGCAAATATTTTGGTCCTCTCAATCCCCTGCCACAAACCTCCTTCGCCTTGTGAAACCTACAGTCGGCCCTTGGCAATCGTCGTTTCATTCTACCCTATATTGCGAAGTTCTTCTGACCCGTCTCCGGATTGGTCACACGCGTTTAACCCATGGCTACTTGATGTCGTCCCCAC